>CM032477.1:8476096-8504353 GCA_019059595.1 Marasmia exigua | reverse complement strand
TGAAAAACTCAAAAACGAACTGGAACGATTGCAATAATTTTTACACCATTAGAAAGCTGCATATTCAGAAGTAAATAGGCTATATTTCTCCCGGTACGTGAAGCAGTTCCCTCGCGGGGACGCGTGTGAAATCGCGTGAAACAGCTAGTGTTTGATATAGGTGAGGCGATTGAAAGCCAAATGTGGTATACATTTTTGACATAACAATTTCATGTTTACCGATCGCCATGAGGCATCGTTGTGGTCCCCGGCAGAGTAGAATAGGCACCTTCACTCTTACCGAGGTTGTCGTAAAAGGCGACTAAGGTAAAGCTGCTGGCATGATCATCAGCAACCAGCAGAAGGAACAACTCTGCATTTACCTATATCAAAACCCTCGCAACCCGTCTGCCAAAGCGTGGTATGAGTATGGCAATTACAAATCATTTGATGAGGGAGGCCCGCTTGCCCCAGAAGTGGGGACTTAAATGGGCTGATGATGATGACGATGATGATGTGTCCAAAAGAGTCATAGAACGAATAATTATTTTTTACAGTTAAATATCAGCAAAACCGACGAGAATTCAGTAAAGTCACGAATTAATAGCCGATAATGGAATTACATTATGGTATGGTTTTAGTATTTTTTTAAAAAAAACACACATACCTACATTGATCTGACTCCGTGTACAGATATCAGATTACTTGAGACGGGTTAGGCACAAGTGGACCCCCCCAGCTTGAATGGGAGAAGCAGTGTCGGGCCCCCGCAGTGTAAGTGGGCCCTCGCCTGGGGAGGGACGTGAAGTAATGTCTTTAACCCGTACTCATGTCCCCCTCCATACTCTGGCCATGGAGGGAGCGTATGCTGGGGTTTTAGTCGGTATCGCCCTGGCGAGCTTCTCGCTTAGGAGAAGCCCGCGCCAGAGGAGAGCCCCGACATAACCGGCCTGCCCCCGGCGGAGGGTATGCCTAATGAGGCATCCCCGCGTCAAAAAAAAAAGAAAAAAAGGGCACACTAGTGAAGCCAATCGGGCGGGGGGCGGGGGGTACATGACCGCAACTTCCTGACTCGGGCTGGCCACTAAGAATTTCTTACCGACAACTAGGTACAAATTTTGAACCAACCCGGGGATCGAACCCGGGACGTATTGCAGCCGCGCTTGTAGTTCGACCCAATGGACCACTGCGCCCACCGCCATTACAAATCCCAATGAAAACATCTAAATGTTCAAAGGCACCTACCTACTTACAAGAAATGTTCTATGCATATTCATAAGATTACATAAAGTCTATAAACAACAACCAGAAAACACATCGTCAGGTACAGAAGCACGTGGGACTTAAATTAAACGAATTGTTCCGTAAGTAACATAGTTTTAGATAAATCCGTGGTTTTAATTTAAAACAAATGCTGTTATAAAGATCCTTAAGGTGGACGGATAGGGCACCCTAGCAACGCCAATCGATTTTAGCTACGAAACCGATCTATTTTTAAACAATTTCAGGGATTTAAAACCTTCCAGTAAACACTTATTACTTATTTATTAATTAACCATGCACAAATGTTGGGTCCGTTTGTACCGAAAAATTTATTACCGCCAAAAGCGGCACTTTTAGGTGAATCAATTTCGGAGTACAAATGTTTGTGGTCCGCATTTGGCATGGTTATTAATAAATAGTATAACCCCTTATTTAAAATGCGAACTAAGGATAGTCCCGTTAAATAAAACTGTGCCAGCCCCTTTTAACATTGCGTGTTGGAACGGTGATGGCAGAGCTTTAGTACAGTAATAACTTTAATCGCGATTTCTAATAAGGTGATAAGTGTTTGCCGAGAGTTTTTTGACCCCGAAATTGCTTAAAGTAGATCCGGTTCAGTAGCCAACAATTAAATCGATTGGCGTCGCTAGTGTGCCCTACCCGTCACCCTTAAGTCATTGTCAATTCATAAAAGCTTAGGTTTTTTTTCACACCTATACTATTTATTAAATAACCATGCACAAATGTTGGGTCCGTTTTTGTACGCGAAAAATTGATTCACGCCAAAAGCGGCCACTTTTAGCGGTACTTCAAAATTCGAGTGCAAAAGCAGACCAAACAGTTAACTATAAGTATAAATAAATAGTACAGGTGTTTGCCGAGAGATTGTTATCCGATATTGTTTAAAATAGATCCAGTTTAGTAGGCTAAACGTTAAATCGATGCGTAGTAGTGTAGCCCTAACCGTCAACCTTAATAAGCCTTGTCGTTATCTAAGAATTTATCTCGTTATAAATAGTATCCTCGTAACCGACTACGGTTTTAATATATGTGCATATTTCTACCATTGGCTCGCCCGGTGAGGGAAACATCTTGAGGAAACGTGTTGTGGCTCGGTGAAAACCGTAGTCGGTTGGAGGCGGCCAATCTCATCAGCCAACAACAGGTTTCCTCAAAATGTTTTCCCTCACCGCCGAGCTAATGGTAGAAATGGATTTAAAAATCAAAAATCATGCTCGGGTTCGAACCACGATCCTCCGCATGGTAGGCGCGTAGAATACCCACTGAGCTACCATCGATCTTTCCGTTTTTCTAATATTGAAACCTAACCCTCGTAAAATTATTTTGTTACAAGCAATTAAATATCGTTAAATTAGCTAGATATTGTCGTAAAATTTCCTATAAAACCGCTGTTTTTGAATAATTTTGCTGTTAAATATCCTTATTTGCGGAGATAAACCTTGAATTTCATAAATTATTTGGCTATTTGGCTATCCCTTTTTTAGGTTTTTTTTTTATGTAATAGAAGGCAGACGAGCAGACGGATCGCCTGATGGTAGGCGATTTCCGCTGCCCATAGACACACCAGGTGGAGTCACAAGTGTGCTGCTAACTTTTGCGTGACTCACGCTGTGAAGCACAGCACAGTGCTTCACGCCGGTTTTTTGTGAGGCCGTGGTATCACCCCGGTCGAGCCGGCCCATTTATGCCGAAGAGTGGCTCTCCCACAGTATCCCTTATTAAGTATAATCCTAGTAAGATACCTTCCTCTACATAACCCAAGAAATATGTAATAATCCCAACCGATTACGGCTACGGCGGCCAATCTCAACGATTAGCCACGTACGTAGGATATATTATAGTGCTCAAGTGTGTGCGCAAACACAAGTGCACTTTCCCTTATCCTCATATTCCGATGGGACCCTACTGTGACACGACCAGAGAGGGATTGGGCGCAGGACCAACGGCTTAACGTGCTTTCAGAGGCACGGGGGTACGACAAGACCGCCAACTTCCAGACTCCGGGCTACGAATTTCTTACCGAAACTTAGGTATATAGTTTTGGCCCGACCCGGGGATCGAACCCGGGACCTCTCGCGCAAACGTCGCTTTAAAGTGCGACCCACTAACCACTGCGCCACCCATAAAAAAATATGTACACACGGCGTCACGGGAGTACCAAAGAATCAAACACTATAAAGCATTAAAAAAAAATTTTTGCGAAAAAAAACCGCTTTCAAAAGCCACGAACTAAAAAGTGTAAAATATTTTTTTTAACACTTTATACACTTTAAAAAGGGAACATTTTATAACAGTATGTACAGTGGCGGACACATCAAGCTATACAAAACTGTCAAATTTCTTCATTCGATTATAAACCTTATATTGTTACACATTGAGTTCGAAATCGATTAAGGAAATTTGACAGTTTTGTATAGCTTGACCTGTCCGCCACTGTACACTCGAGAAAAGGTGTTATTGAAGTCGGCGCCTAATCCCTGTTGAATAATTAAGACGGGTAGCCCTAACTAGCTACACCACTCGTTTTTAATTGTTAGCTACTAAACCGGATCTATTTTATACAATTTTGGGGTCACAACCTCTCGGCAAACACTTATACTATTTATTAAATAACTATGCACAAATTTTGGGTCCAACGCGAAAAACTGATTCACGCCGAAAGCGGCCACTTATGGTGTGAATCAATTTTTCGCGTACAAAAACGGACCCAACATTGGCGCATGATTATTTAATAAATAGTATAAGTGTTCGCCGAGAGGTTGTGAATCCAGAAATTGATTAAAATAGATCCGGTTTAGCAGCTAAAAATTAAAATCGATTAGCGTCGCTAGTGTGCCCTACCCGTCACCTTAATTTATTTATTTATTTATTCTTTATTGCACAAAGTAAAAAAAAGTACAATTGGCGGAATTAATGCTTTACAGCATTCCTACCAGTCAACCATTGGCGAAGCAGAAAATTTTGTGGCGGCAAAAGATGATATACATAATAACTATAATAACTACTAATAAATATTTAAAATAAGGGCATAGATATATACTATAGATAATATATAATGGAAGGTATTATAAAGTAATAATCTGACGACTTTAAACCATACATACTTACACATATCAAATACATAAAATATAATTATTAGCATCCCCCCCCCAAAAAAAAAAAAACGGAAAGCAGATATTTTTTAATTATTATCAATCAATTATCAACATTATAAGCCGACTGGTAAAAAATAAAAAAGGAGGTTCTCAAATTCACATGTATATAATTTTATTAAGTCTTGAGTGATTGAACTAGCTTGAAACTAGCGAAGAAAAAATGCTCTCGTACTGACCGCTTGAAAGAGAATTTGCTGGGAGACTTTTTAATTTCAACAGGCAGCGAGTTCCAGAGCCTGATAGCAGACAGAGTATAAGAGTTAGAGACACTAGCAGACTTGTGGAGAGGTGTGTATAGCTTAAGCATGCCACTTGGACGGAGATGTCGGGAACTGAATTCGCTTTGGAATCAAAAGCTGTTTGGCTTAATCAAAGTATTAAAATATTTAATTAATATAATATAAATTCAGTTCGTAAAAAGGTTGAATACCGCTGCATTATATTTATATAATTTTATTACAAATTTAATATTTAATGCCCAAACGTGAGGTCAGAGGTCCCGTCCTCGGCAACCACTCACATATTAATCTGTTTTAATATATAATTCTGAATAATTAATTATTAACTTGATATTAATGTTAGGTAATAACATGGGTGACAATAATAGTAATTACTTATATATTGAACCTGACCGCTATTATCTGAAGCCGTGGTCCCCGGCAGAGTATAATAGGCCACCCTCACTCTCACCGAGGTGTCGTAAAAGGCGACTAAGGTAAAGCTGCTGGCATGATCATCAGCAGCCAGAGAAGGAAAACTCTGCATTTATATCTAAACCCTCGCCAACCCGTCTGCTAAGCATGGTGAGTATGGCAATTACCCCTTATGTGATTGAGGGAGGCCCGTGCCCCAGCAGTGGGGACTTAAATAGGCTCACGATGTGCATGATCTGAACTTATTCAAGAAAAGAGTGAATAATGCTGTTACTAGGCAGGCATGCATCATCTTCCCCCCCCCCCCCCGGCCGCATTCATCACTTACCATTCAGGTGAGATTGTGCCAAATGTTTGGCTATCTATAAAAAAAAATTTGCATGCACCATAGGTTTTATGTTGTTAAAAGAAATATGACAGGGCCGGCTCGACGGAGTATACACGGACCTCACAGAAACGGCGTTGAAGAGCACTTGATGTGTTTCGCTGCGTGAGGAGTGTACCGGAGGCCCAAAACCGGGGGCAAGGGGGGTTTAAAGCGTTGTGACTCCCACTGGTGTCGAGGCTCTATCCATGGGGAGGCAATTGCTACCATCAGATGATCCGATCAGTGCGTAGCAAATCATAACACAAAAAAAGATAATTTTTAAAAAAAAAGTGGCCACTTAAAAATGGTCGAGTGCCAAGAAATAAGTTAGAAAAATTACAAATCCGTTTTATTTTTAAAACGTCATTGATCTTTTTCTTATACTGTTTTAATATACAAATAAATCCAGAGAGGAATGCTATTCTCCATTCTTAGCCGCCACTCGCACCGAATATGGCGCTAACGCATATCAACCAATAGAATATGTAATTTTTGAGCGCGTGTAAATGGAGCGTTGTGAGGGATTATGATTTTGCCGCAGTATTCGAAAATCAAGAATTGTTCTGCCGCAGGTACATTGGTGTAGGTAAAAGCTGTACGCTAGATAACCTACCTACCATACGGTACCTTAGTACAAGACCTATAGGATTACTTTGATAGTTACGCTATGTTTTTGTTTTTTACGTACATAGGTACACAGATCACTTCATCAACTCGACATATACAGCGAAGCGGTTAACGTGCACAGATGAGGTCCCTGAATATTTACGATCAATGATAGCGGGCCTGCGGCAGGGCTGGGCCCGGCTGTGATTGAGTGTGACGACGAAAATAACATGGACACAACGAGGCCGGCATGACTAGGGCACACGACGGCCTTTTGATTTAAATTGTTTAGCATCTAAAACGGATTATTTTTTTACAATTTCGAATTCGGCGATCTCGAAAAAAACTTGTACTATTTTATTATAAAATAACATTAATTATAGTTCACAACATCACGTGACATTGATCTGACTCCGAGATAGGGAGCTCAAGCACCTGTGTTACGGTATCAGAATCAACAGTGGATTACAAATATATACATATAATACTTTCTTTTGTAAATACATATCGTTTCTATAATACATAGAAAACATTCCTATGAGACCATTTATTTGATTTTTTGTGTGTTTAGAAAACAGACCATGTTCATGCAACAAATGTCTTGTACTGTGCGGGGATCGAACCCGCAAACCTGTTTCGGTCAAAGGCAGCATTTACCACCGCTGTTGAAAAAAACGGGTCGGTTTCAATCACGGTCCCCGATACTTACACCGACACTAGCACAATGCTACTTCACGAAGGGTTCTCTGTGACGGCCATGGTATCACTCTGGATCGGGGCTGGCCTATTCATGCCTCTGAAGCGTGGCTCTCCCACGATTCATTTTTGCTACAGCGGGGTCTACCAGTGGAAGTTTTTAAGAAATTAGTCGAATTTTTAAGGAAAAATTCTGAGATTGGGTTGGTTTCAAAACGCGCGTCGTATCTTAAGTACAACGGACGAGGAGGGGGTTGCCCTGCGGCTGTCCGTAGGTCTAGGGTACCCTACCGGAAACAAAAAGTCCTGAGAGTTTATCATTAACAATGAAGCCATAATTAATTAAGACAGGGTAATTTACTTACTTAGACACGGGAATAAAACCAACAGGGTGGATCAGGTTTTTTAAAACGTACAGAACTAGTATCCCAATAGTAAGGGTTCGTCTCCTATACACCACCCCATTTTTGACCCCCGACGCAAAAAAGAAAAAAACAAAACGATCGGGGTTCGGTTGGATCGAATGTTTGTGATTAAGTTTGAAGTAGTATTTTTTTTTTTGTTTTTTGTTTTTTTTTTTTTTTTGTTGTGGTGTTTTTTTTTTTTGACCCCCCGTCTTGGTGCGCAGGCTTTGTGTTTGAGTTCTGGTCTATGGCCCATCAAATCTCAAAGCTCAAGATGGCCCGCCATCCGTCGGATCCGGGTTTTTTAAAACTTACTTATATTTTTTACCAAGCCCTAACTAAATAACACCATCCTTACCCTCAACATATGTTCTTAGCGAAAACTATCTGAGACTGTGCCTAATTTTCCGCTGTATTCCCTCACCGCCGAGCTAATGGTTAGAAATAGCACAAGATTTGAATAGTAATCAAAAGGTTGTGCATTTTGCTATTCGAACCCCGACCACCGTGTACGAAGGACGCGTTCTTATCACTGTGCCATAAACACGGTATTCTGGTGGCCAATCCTGGATGCCAGGCACTGCTTTACACATGCCTACATAAATGCCCTACATAATAATTTCTGCCCGTACATCGATATGGGAGTTATGCGCATGGAATCTTGGCCTGCTAGTACAGACAAACAATCGTTTCGGTCGATTGACCCTGTTCTGTTTGGCGGCATTAGGCCACAGTGGGAGCACTTTTAAAGCGGACGGCTCTGCGATTTGAAAGGTCGGTTCGATTCCCTGCGTCCGTGGCCAACATTTGTTTTACCTGAGTTTTTTCTGGGTTAAGAAATTCTCTGTGCAGCCCGCGGAGTCAGGAACGTTGGGCAGGTAGTGGGCCGCGCCGTAGAGACGGCCACATCGATTTACAAATTTTCTTTTGGAATGTGGATCCAAACGCGTACGCGGAAAAATGTATTCATTCAGTTTTTTCACGAAAAAAAGTGGACCCTAACATTTGTGCAGGCTTATTTAATATATAGTATAGGTGTTTGCCCGAGAGGTTGTAACCCCCGGCAAATTGTCATAAAAATAGATCCGGTTTAGTAGCTAAAAATCAAAAATCGATTGTGCCGGTTCGCTACGTGTGCCCTACCCGTCACTAAGAGCCCGGGGAGACCCCTTATCATTCTAATTTAACCTAAGTAAAATCTAGACATATATAATTATTTGTACAATAACGAATCTATGCATCTAGATTCAACCTATGAACATTTTAAATATAAGATCTAGATAGATAGATATTCAATTATTTGCACATTTAAAATAAAAATACAAGCATGATAAAAACAGCAAACACAGGACAGTTACAATAAGGCGGTCTTATCGCTTGTAGCGATTTCTCTCCAACAACCTTTTGTGTAGAGAGTGGAAAGAAATATCGCAATTCGTAATAAGGGGCCTCTTCCCTTATTACGAATACGATTATATTTCTTTTCTTAGTGCAAAGAAGTTTAACAAATAAAATGGAGGAATGGCCAGAAAATTATCCATTAGTTGTATATATTAATATTATACATACATAAATAATACTAAACCCAAGTACCATACCTACCCAATAATATATACCGTCATAGATAAATTTATAAATCAACAAAATTCAATTTAAAAATATTTCTTATGATAGGTTTAAATCAATGACCAGAGAGCTGACCACATAAAAAAAAGGGAAAGAAGAGACATTGAAAAAAAAAAAACCGCTGTTACCATCATTCTATAGAGAAAGAAGTGATTTTGACACGGGACTTGAATATTAGGAAGGGATTGGGGATTTCCTGATTGGAAGGGTAAGGAGAGTTCCAGAGACGAATGGAATTGCAACAGTAATACAGGATTGTGAATACGGAATTTCTGAGGAAGAGTAGGGAAGCGAAGATGGAGTATTGCGGCATGACCGCATTTCCTTGACTTGGTCGGCAGGTGTGCTAAATAAGAATTGGAATGCCGCTCTTGAGGATTACGTGGCGCCCAGAGGATAAATAAGCAAGTTAGTAGTGACAATAAAAATCTTTCCAGTTTTATACTGCTAAAGTAAAAAAGAAGTAGAAGGAGAAATCAGGTTTACGAAACTACCTACTTGAGTGAAAGAGCAAACAATAAGGCTTACGTAGCTAAGAGTCGAGTAGCAAAGTATGTCGCGAGGACGTGTGGAAAAAAAAGAGGCGGGAGGGGAAGAAAAGTGGAGTGTAGTCCCCTCCCTTAGTTCAAAAACGCGATTCGGGTCTATAGAAAAGTTCCCGGACACCGAAACTCAGGCATGAATCTAGCATCAGCAGCAGCCAATGATGTAAGGCCCCACGGCTTGTCGGGCACGGGCCTCCTCAAACTAACTATGACGGAGGGGGAAAATTGAATATCACCACGCGTGGGCAGACGGGTATGTTGGCTCGAGCCGGGTGTTTGATATAAATGTGAGAGGGGTCATTGCTCGGGGTGTAGCAGGAGAATACGGCAGCAGCTTTACCCTAGTAGCCAACGTACGAAAACCATCGGTCAAGATTGGCTGCCGAGGGGGGCTTATGCTACGCATGCCTGCCTGACTGTTTAAACAATGCGAAGTGAACGGGGACGGCTGGAGCTTTAGTATGGGTAATAAGGTGAAATCGCCAGTTATAATGAGGTCGGAGCTGTGTGGTACCACCGATGGTGAGTAGAAGGCCCCCAATACGATCGGTATAGGCGCGCGCACTAGCGATGACGTGCCGCCCCCTAACGCACAACGATAGTTTATCATTTTTCTAGCACTACAAACCGGCAAACATTAATACTATTTTATTAAATAACAGCGGTAAAAAATCAACCATGTTGGGTCCACTTTTGTAAGCGAAAAATATTGATTCACACACAAAGCGGACACTGATTTAGCGTGATCTGAACAATTCTTTCGCGTACGCGGTTCGCAAGGAGCTCCAACTATTTTGCAAGACGTGTATATAGAATATCATGTCGTCTAGTGGTTTTTTCAGTACGGGGCCGGTGTATTCGGGTGGTACTTTGGTTTCGATTACACGAGATCGATATCAAAAAGTAAAGTATATCATATGATTTTTCGAATCATAGCCCGGCAAGTTTGTGATCACAATGATGCAAGACTTGTACGGCGCGATTCAATGTGACGGATTGTCGGGCACACATAGTCTAGACGCCAGTCAGATTATATTTTATTATAGCTAACTAAGCACGAGTTCTATTTTAAACAATTTCGGAAGTTTATCAAACATCTTGGCAAACACTATTAATACTATTTATTGAGCCAGCATATGACATGACACATGCAATGTTGGGCGTCCGTGCACACAACGCGAAAAATTTGGATTCACGCTCAAAGCTAGCGTTTTTGGCGTTACGAGTTAATCAATTTTTCGCGTACGAAGTTCCGGAAGTGCCCAACATTTGTGCGAATGGGTTTTATTATTTAATTAATAGTAGTAATAGGGTTTCGCCCCGACGAGGTTCTTGTAACCCCGAAATTGTTTAAAATGATCGGAATTCTATAGTAAGTGTGCCCATACACGTCACCTCTAAAGACGAATGATAATAGAATTTATCTATCTTTCGGAGCCCTGCGGGGTGGGTAAGTAATAATTTACCTCTCTGGATACAATTGTGATCCAGGATTGAGATGCATGAAAACTCACAAGGGAAATTAAAAGAATAAACTTGCTTACCCGACTAGACTTCCCGCAACGGGAAGACTAAAAGAAGATCAATAATGCAAAAACTAACAGCGGTTATCTTTCGGAGAACCTCCGCGTTAGGGCCCCGTCCGCGAGAAGCGACTGTCCAGTCGCTAAGTGAGCGCACCCCCCCCCCCCCCCCCCTATTTTTTCCCCCCCCCCCCCCTATCTTACGCATTATTTGTAAATCCGCAAAAAGTAGTATCCTTGTTATTGTTTTAATGATTAGTAATAAATACAGATAGCACAGCAAAACACCAGAACCATACTAAACAAACATGTGTTATGAAATCGCACATAATATGTGTACTAGTAGCGGGGATTCGAACCCTTGTATCAGAGGCAGCGTTTCACTAACCAACTGTTCATCAATCGGTCGTATCAAATGGAGTTAAATGTTAATTGTAAGAGTCAATAGAAATATTATAGCTAACTGTGCGATTGACAATACCTCGCAGGCGAGTTTGCCTAAGCTCTTCCAAAAACATCGCCTTAACAAAAAGATAATATAACTTAATATCGCAGCGTCCAACACGTCATGTCATACCCATAACATGCACTATTAACCCACTTCAACTTTATCTGGCCACTAAAAATAATGAAGGTACCGCCACAGTAAAGTATACCTAGTACCAAAACAAAGCGAGAGTGATGGAACTAAATTATTGGGCAGGACACTTACCCGTGTGGTCCCCGGCAGAGTAGAATAGGCCACGCTCACTCTTACCGAGGTGTCGTAAAAGGCGACTAAGGTAAAGCTGCTGGCATGATCATCAGCACCCAGAGAAGGAAAACTCTGCATTTATATCTAAACCCTCGCCAACCCATCTGCCAAGCGTGGTGAGTATGGCAATTACCCCTCATGCGATTGAGGGAGGCCCGTGCCCCAGCAGTTGGGACTTAAATGGACTGACGATGATGATGATGATGACTTAGCTAGGCGCAGGTGAAGTAAATTCCGGACTGAATGGTGTGTTAGAGCCGCAGACGAAATCGAGGTCGCCTGTGTCATCATGCGACGACGACGTCACCAAAATCGACTACTTAGTCTCTACGATTTTGATGATAATAAATGAATCCGAAATGACGAGATCCGCAGGAGAACTAAGGTCACAGACATAGCCCAAAGGATTGCATGCCCTAAGTGGCAATGGGCAGGGCACATAGCGAGGAGAACAGACGGTTGTTGGGGCGGAAAGGTCCTCGAGTGGAGGCGACCTACAAGAAATCGCAGCCGTGGCAGGCCCCCCACAAGGTGGACCGACGATCTAATGAAGGTCACGGGAACCCATTGGATGCGGGCGGCGCAGGACCGATCTGTGTGGAGATCATTGGGGGAGGCCTATGTCCCACAGTGGACGTCTATTGGCTGAAATGATGATGATGATGAAATGAATCAGAGCAGCTCAGGATCGGGTACCAATTGTTCGCCAATGCGTAAGGGAAAGTATGCATGCACTCAGCAGTGGGTACTACAGGGCTGAAGATGATGATGACAAAAGACGTTGGTACTATAGCTAGAGCTACGGTGACTTAGTACTAAAAGATTTAAGAATGCCCAAAATAAGGCATTGAGGCGAAATCCATGCTCAACGCATTATTTCGTGTTCCTTGATCAAAGAATACATATTGTCCTTGATTGAGTCCGATTCCAAGCTAGGAACACGGTACTATATTCCACTTGTAACACCCATTGAATAGTACTTGCGCGAATAGAATCTGCTCTTCGTGAATACCAATTTGTTTTAGCACCTAGCACAAATATAAATAAAATCACATAGGAAGCTAGTAATAATACTGACCTACTTTTGGCGAAAGGATAACCTTTTGCCAGAAGTAGGTTCTTAGGTCAGACTATGTTACTGAATTAAAAATTGGTTCAAAATGAAATTAAATAAAATAAAAGTCAGTTCACCTATGTACCAGGAGAGCAGAAATAAAATGGAAGTATATGCCAAAGTGAGGTTATTTAGCCAGGTGCCATTCGAGTTAGGGCACCCCTAAGTAGATTTTTTCGGACACGGGTGTTTAAGACACCCCTGCCGACTGATTCTTCAACAAACACTTTTAATGTGGGAGAGCCACGCTTAGGCATGAATGGGCCGGCTCGACCGGAGTGATACCACTGCCTCACAGAAGACCGGTGCGAAGCAGCGCCTGCGCTGTGTTTCGCCGTGTGAGTGAGGTTACCGGAGGCCCAAGGGGGGGGAAGGAGAAAAGGCTGGCAGCGCACTTGTGACTCCACTGGTGTTGCGGGTGACCATGGGAATTGCTTACCATCAGGTGATCCGTCTGCTCGTCTGCCACCTCTCATATAAAAAAAAACACGCGGAATGCGTACCTATTCTCCTGTCCCTATTTATTTCCTTTGATCCATGAGATCAGACGTAATTATTAACGTTATGTAATAGCACACGTGGTGACTCACGGTAAGCTACACCTAGGTGTGGTAACGCCCATGGATACTCGCAAAACCAGCGCAAGTCATAATACCACTTCCACACCACCACTTCCCTTTCAACTACCCGTACCTCCTGATCAACCCTCCGGTACCCTAACTCACTCGGCGATAAAGCCCAGGCGCTGTTTCATGCCAGCACCTGTGTGGTTTTGTTGCGGTTAGTGCCCACATATAAAGTAAAGTAAAGTAATAATTTATTTGGTAGTAAAAAATAAATATACAAGCTTAACATGCAAAATAAAAGGATCGGATAAATACATAACAGTACAAGATATGAAACTTATAACTCATCACTGCCAAATAGGCGCCCGCTCAGCATATTACCCTGGTCTTCCTGATCTGGTCGGCCAGGGCGCTGATTTTCAGCGGGACCCACTTTAGGAGCCGCGCACCAGCTCCAAACTAGCAATAACAGAAGTAAGCAGACCCGCAACTCAATTAGTAGCATATAATAGTGTTAAGGAATGCATCTGTCAAGTATCCGAACGATGAAGTAAAAAGTTAACAACAAAAAAAAATAAAGAAACAAATAAAAAGAAATAAAAATTTCAATTTAAGTGGCTACAATATGGCACAGACAACAACAAACAAACATAAACATGCCGAAGTATTGTTCTCCCACGGTTGAAATACGTGAGAGCACACATGTCGAGCCTCTTGTTATACTGTGGAACCTAGAGGTGACAAGTTAATAGTTTCAAGAGATAGCGTGTTCAGTTACTGAAGCGCATCTAGAACATATTACATTTTTACTACGGTCTCAGCTTTTTATCAGTTTGCTGCGTTTTACAACGAATTTAATAATGTATACCTACATGACATAGCAGATAAACTGCTGGACAGTCACTACGTTGGTACGGTCATATCTTGCGAAATGCATGCCATGCTTCGGCATGAATGCGGCGGCTCGACCGGAGCGATACCACGGCCTCGGAGAAAATCGGCGCGAAGCAGCACTGTGCTGTGTTTCGCTGCGTGAGAGTGGTAACCGGATGCCCACTCAGAGGGAAAGGGGGTTTAAAGGTTGGCAGCGCTCTTGTGACTCTACTGATGTCACGGGTGTTTATGGGCGGCGGCAATAACTTACCATCAGGTGATCCTTCTGCTCGTCTGCCAATCACATAAAAAAACACTATGATCACCGTCAAGCTAGAAATCCGCATACACATGGGCCGCAAGCTCGTCTGCCTATTTTAAGCAATAATAAAAACAAACATATGGGCCGGTTCCACCGGAGTGATACCACGACCTCACTGAAAACCAGCGTCGAGTGCGCTGAGTTGCAAATCAAAATGACTCGAGGCTTTTTTTATGATATAGGTGGCAGATGAACCGACGGATCACCTGATGGTAAACATCTGCAACACCAGTGGTGTCCCAAGTGCGCTGCTTACCTTTTAACCTCCCTCCCCCTGGATTGGGCTTCCAGTACCCTCACTCACGCAGCAAAACACAGCGCATGCACTGCTTCACGCCGGTTTTCTGTGAGGAATTTCTTGCCGTAAAACTCAGGTAGGTACATATCCCGACCCGAGATTCGAAACCAGGGACGCCAAATGCAGTCGTCACTTGAAAGTGCCCTTGCCACTGCCTCACTGAGGCAGTCAACCATTTATCTATTTTAGACCTGA
Organism: Marasmia exigua; assembly: GCA_019059595.1. Lineage (NCBI taxonomy): Eukaryota > Metazoa > Arthropoda > Insecta > Lepidoptera > Crambidae > Marasmia > Marasmia exigua. The sequence goes on along the minus strand of CM032477.1, from coordinate 8,489,393 downwards.
CAAAAACGTATATTTCAAAAGATGGGAATATTTGCATCTGGATCAGTACAGAAAGCGGAACAGTGAAACGCTTCATTTGGAACATCGACTCTCGGATAGATCCGTGATTCATTCCGCTCATTCGGCTTATTCGCCGTGTGGTCCCCGGCAGAGTAGAATAGGCCACCCTCACTCTTACCAAGATGTCGTAAAAGGCGACTAAGGTAAAGCTGCTGGCATGATCATCAGCACCCAGAGAAGGAAAACTCTGCATTTATATCAAAACCCTCGCCAACGCGTCTGCCAAGAGTGGTGAGTATGGCAATTACCTCTCACGTGATTGAGGGAGGCCCTTGCGCCTGCAGTGGGGACTTAAATGGGCTGATGATGATGATGATGATTCGGCTTATCGGGTCATTGAGCTCATTCGGATAATTCCGCTCATTCGGATCATTCGGCTCACTCGGATCATTCAGCTCATTCGGATCATTCGGCTCATCGCATCATTCCACTCATTCGGATCAATCCGCTCATTTGAATCATTTGGCTCACTCGGATCATCCAGCTTTACTCGAACTCGAGATCCAATTGAGACGAATGATACATTCGGAGCGAACATTAGAGATTCGGAACAGTGTATCATTTGGCTGAGTCGGATCACTGAGTCCTTTCAGTAAAGAGTTACACACGTCTAATCTATTTGTATTATTTCTGATGCAGGTTCCAATCATACCAACCCTCTAACGTTGTTTGCACAGTGCACGAGATGCAGTTTGCAGGCCCCTCCAATGTGTTTGCGGCAATCGTACTGCGATTTGTGCAGTCTTGTAGACGAGGGTTAAATCGAGGTTACGCTGTAAAGCTGTTAAATAAATACGAAAGATAGAAACAATATAATGCTCTCCGGGATGTGATCTAAGTGGCAGAGACAGACGAGCTTAAGGTAAGCGATTATCACCGCCAATGGACACCAGTGCAGTTACAAAGTGCGCTGCCAACTTTTAAGCTCATCTTTTCACTCGTTAGGAAAAACAATGAGGTGCTGATTCTCGCCGGTTTTTTTTTATGTGATAGGTGGCAGACGAGCCGATGGATCACCTGATGGTAAGCAATTGCCGCCGCCCATGAAAACCCGCGACACCAGTGGAATCACGTGGTATCACTCTGGTCAAGCCGGCCGATTCATGCCCAAGCATGGCTCTCCCACGGTTTGCTGTGAAGCCTGATTGACAGTAAAAAATTTATATATAGTCTTCGAGTGGTCACGCCGTGTGGTCCCCGGCAGAGTAGAAAAGAGTGAGGGTGCACTCTTACCGAGGTGTCGTAAAAGGCGACTAAGGTAAAGCTGCTGGCATGATCATCAGCACCCAGAGAAGGAAAATTCTGCATTTATATCAAAACCCTCGCCAACCCGTCTGCCAAGCGTGGTGAGTATGGCAATTACCCCTCATGACCCGTGGGAGGGAGGCCCGTGCCCCAGCAGTGGGGACTTAAATGGGCTGACGGTGATGAGTCTTCGAGTGGGACTAAATTTTTGTTACCCACGATTTTTGTTAACCGGGCAACTGCTTTACCGACTAAGCTCCTTGAGACCTTAGTAACTAAGTCAACTAGTTTAGTAAGTGCTTTTTGCTTCGCCGTGAGCTGACCTCCACACAAGGTCTCCGGTAGCTTAGTCGGTAAAGCAGTTACCCAGTTAGCAAAAGATCGTGGGTTCGAGTCCCACCTGTCCATCGAGACTGTCGATAAATTTAAGTGCATTAATAACTTTAGAAATTGCTATACCCATATATTCATTCATGTCTTGTTATAAAATGACTAGTTGGTAGAGTATTTAGTGGTACCCCTACCATTTACATGATGCTTTGAGGGTCGTGGGTTTGAATCACACTTTTAGAAACATATCATATGTTGAGCACTTGTATTTTTTCAGTGCTTGGGTGCTTAAGTAATTAAGTAATATTCCTTTATTTTTTACAGGTTACTGTCTTCAATTCCTTAGCAATGTCAGCAAATAGTTTTAACTGCTATAGTTTGACTATAAGAGAGCCATGCTTCGGCATAAATGGGTTGGCTTCACCAGAGTGATGATACCACGGCCTCACAGAAAACCGGCATGAAGCTGTGTTTCGCTGCATGAGTGAGGGTACCGGAGGCTCTTCACTACTCTGACTGACCGGATGGCGCAATTGGTAGTGACCCTGCCTCTTACGCCAAAGGTCGTGGGTTCGATCCCCACCCTGGACAAACATTCGTGCGATGAACACTTGTGTTTGTTCAGTGTCTGGGTGTAATATATGTATTTAAGTATATATTTGTGTTCCTCTGTTGTCTGATATCTGTAACACAAGTGCTTAAGCTACTTAGTACGGAATCAGGTCAACCTATGAGATGTTGTGAGAATTAATTAATAAAAATTAATTAATTACTCTTCTTAACTTCTAGTCGCATCAAGTATTCGTTCTAAGCTGTCCCTGCTGTCCCACGCCACCAAGGTCCCGTGAAAAGTGCGCTTGAGTCGCTATCAACATTCGAATTTGAACTATATGCGTATAGACACAAGGAATCTCAAATTTTATCGTGTTTTCCCGCGGGATTTTTTTCGTGGCGCGCACTCAAGTTGTTCATACGACCGCTCCTGAACGCTAGCGTCTGTTTGCGGACCCCCCATCTGAGCTATGTTTGCGACAATTTGTAAGCAGTTAAGGGGTTAAGTTGAAACATTTGTAGGTAGCAGTTAAAGTTGTTCGATAGATTCGTTAGTGTTTTATTTCCTCCATTCCTGATCCATGTATTTAAAGTGTAGGCAATATGGAAACGTTTCTCATCTCAAGCGAAAAACTTAAACCTATTAATTGGCGGTCAATTCATGTCTTGTTATAAATTGACTGGTCCGATGACGCTGTAAGCCTGCCTGATTCTTCAAAGGTCCCAAGGGTGGGTTCGATTCACACTTCTAAAAACACATTCATAAGTTGGGCAGATGCGTTTTTTATATTTCAGCGTGATTTCATATCTGTTTAAGTGATATACATTTAGGGCTTTATTTATTTTAATAAAAATAATTTAAAAAAATATTCCAAATAACTTTAATCTTTGACAAACTTATGGTCACAATATTACATTTTATAGTACTATGTTTGACATTTTGCCTGAACTAGGATACCCTGTGTTCCAGGCTAATAAATAGGTCATTAACGTCCAAGAAACCTTTGCTAGATAAAAACCGTGTTATTTTTGACCCCCTGCATGGAAGGCACGTGCCACTAAGCTACCATCGCCTATAAGATCTCATTTGTCTTTCATCGCTTTGTACCGTGACGTAGAAACAGTGTTTCATCAGTTGTAAATCAATGTAATATAATACATTACTGGAACTAATACAATTTACCCCTTTCACAACAAATATGTATAAACATAGTTTATATCCAAAATCCTCATTAAGCAAGATCAGATACTAATAATCCGATTGACATTGACAGGTTTTATTGTTTTAAAGGATGTCAATAAAACAAGAAGACTTATTATAATAACGAGGGGGAAGCTTTGAACGCCATGCCTTTGATCGAAGCAATTTAGACCTTAGAACCCTCCTACAATTACAGAGTCGACTTATAAATTTTTAAATTAAAGTAACCTTTATATGTTTACACATATAAAGTTTTGATTTCCTCGGCAGTGTCCAAACATGTTTTTGCTGAATATACGGCTGTAACTTTTCTTAAAGAAAACTTTTTCACAACATCAGGAGGCTGTTCACCTTTGAGGAGTACAGACGGCCGTTGTCCTCGAGTGGAGGCCATGTACAGGAAGTCGCAGCAGTAGCAGGCCCCCCACAAGATGCACAGACGATCTGGTTAATGTCGCGGGAATGGAATCCATTGGATACGGGCGGCACAGGACCGATCTATGTGGAGAACAGTGGAGGAGGCCTATGTCCAGCAGTGTACGTGTATTGCCTGAAATGATGATGATGACACCCGGTCATTGGTCTTTAGTATGAAACTCTGTACATAATGCGCAGAACGCTATTAGAAATGAACTACAAATCCCTTAAAAATCGTGCAAATAAAATGTTCAATAAAAAATTCTGACTGACCGGATGGCGCAATTGGTAGTAACCCTGCCTCTTACGCCAAAGGTCGTGGGTTCGATCCCCACCCTGGACAAACATTCGTGCGATGAACACTTGTGTTTGTTCAGTGTCTGGGTGTAATATATGTATTTAAGTATATATTTGTGTTCCTCTGTTGTCTGATATCTGTAACACAAGTGCTTAAGCTACTTAGTACGGAATCAGGTCAACGTATGAAATGCTGTGAGAATTATTATTATTATTATTATGATCTTTATTTGCTGAGCATCACAGCTATTTGCTGGCTTTTCAGAAATGTACGGGCCTAGGCCAAGTACAGTTCCTACACATTATTATTATTATTATTATAATTTCAACTCAATACGCTTTCTTAAATGAAGGATCTTGACGTATAGACAGATAAAGGGACAATAAAGTGATGTTAATTTGATGATAGTGATCTATATTTTTTTTCCTTTTGAAGTGAGAAAACTTAAAAAAAAAATTGTTTACCAACCAAAATTAATATGTTACGTTTTACAAAATTAATTCATTACAGACTCATTCATTTCAGCATTATTGGAAGTATGATTGATATGATGTCATAAACCCGATATCGTGTGCTGAGGTAGAGGTACCAAAAATTAATTAAAACAAATGATCCTTTTATTGTAGGATTTGCAATATTTCACAAAGAGTTATGGGCCGTCAAAACATTTTATTCACTGGAAGTTTCGGTGAGCAATTTAAATATTTAATTTGGTTTGATGACTAAGTTTAATGTTTGAGCTTTTGAAGTTATGATCTATTTGATATTAAAGGTAAACCCCCTTTTCCACGGGTTGGGCCTCCGGTACCCTCAACCACTCAGTGAAACACAAAACAGACCCTGTTTCATATATAAATATTATATACATTTTTTGTTGCGAATAATAGGCAGACGACGAGCATGCGGCCCATCTGTTGGTAAATGGTAACCGCCGCTCATAGACATCAACAATGCCGGAGCACAGTCATGCCGCTGCCTACCGTGAAAGAAGAACTATTTTCAAACCTCGTTTAAAAAAACCGGCCATGTGCGAGTCGGACTCGCCTATGAAAGGTTCGGTAGCACTAAGTAAGATATACGTCATATAGAAAACCCAGACCAATACAAATAAAAATGTTCATACACACAAATGTTTGTACTATGCGGGGATTGAACCCGCAACCCTTGCATCAGAGGCAGCGTACACTACCACTGATCCAAACGGGTAGTCAAATCGTTAGTATTTACTCGACATTGACGATACCGAGGCAATTATTTCGATTAAGCCATTTAATTTGTACCCAACGAATGCCACCAATAAAATTTCCGTTGTCCGATGTCACCACGAATGCCAGTTTCATTGTGCCTTACACAATGAAAATAAAATTCAGAATAACAATCAGAGATAAATATGCAGACTCATTGAAATATTCATCCACATAAAATCGAATCGAATCAGTTCCATAGGTATGGACAATCAGTGTTGCCAGTAAAAAATTTACCAACCAATCAATTCGCATAAAAAGCTTGTATCCAACGCGGAACCTATAAACGAAAATCCTTTTGCGTCGCTTTTGTTGGGAATTTCCCAACAAACTTTATGACAGAGTGTGGAATTTACAGCCGAATTTCTGAGCGACGTAAATGATACTTCATTATGTTGGATTGATTTGTTTTTGTAAGCGTTTGGAGAAGTTTGTGATGCAGTAGGCAGCACCACGGATCTCAGCAGACTATCACTGCAGACACGAAGGCTCTGGGACTAGCTTAGCAGGGAAGTAAATGGCGAACCGTTTGGGATGGTGAAAAGCACTCTGGATGCCCACTGTCCCACCTAGAGGACTTTAAATCATGTAATTCAAGGCAGCATTATTCCCGGCTGCGTCCAAAGCCATCGCTTTGGAGTCCAGGGTAGGATTCGGAGCACCCTAGATGGGAAAATCAAACCAACCTTATCACGGTTACACGTTCTTTTTTTATGCAAGATGCGACAAACGAACAAGCGAGTCACCAGATGGAAAGTAATCAATGCCGCCCATGAACATCCGCGAAATTAGAGAGATCGCTAATGTGTGGCCGGCCTATTTAAGAGTACGCTCTTCTCTTGAAGGTTTCTAAGTCGTAGCCGTCGGGAAATACGCCCGCAGAGAAACCATTCTACAGAACTGAGGTACGTGGTAGAAGGCTGCAAGAAGTAGATCAAACAGTTCATCAGAGCACTCCCCATGATAGATGCGGTATAGAATGCTGGAGGAAGCTATATCCCGTCGCAGTGCTAGAGGATCAAGTTAACTAGAGATATTCAAGTCACCGCCAATTCGAGCAGCTTAACGTTGTACGGAAGAAGCCTAGAGATTGAAGTAGTATTCCATATAGACCGAACTTGAGCCTTATAGAGTTGTGACCGATAAGCTAGTGTGAAATACCGCCCCGCCCTATTAAAGTTAACTAATTTTCTTTACAGTTATTTTAGCTTTGTCATCCGCGAGATGACCGCGAAATATCATTTAGAATAATTATCTCAAAAACTGCCCACAATTGAGTATTGAGCATTGGACCCATATCCATTGTTTAAGAAATGGTCCATAAAATGCAAATTTTTCCCCAGTGTCTTCACGTCCAGGTTTTCTAACTATATTTGCAGGTTGAAGTAAATAAATAATAAAATAATTTTGCCATCCGAAAATCCAAGTCCAACTAAACATGACATCACATTTTCCGTACAAAATTTTCCTTGCCAGTTCTCGAGTCGTTTTAATAATGCAACATACTCGTAAAATGCGACGGCTTACCTCGCGTAGTCCGCAAACGAAACGCACAGTCGTATGGTCAGCGAATTCAATAGGCTAAATTGCGGGTGGACAGTGCTCTGTAAATGGCTAAGTCAGGGTGTGGTACAAGGAAGAAGAAGGCAGCGTAAATGTTATTTGCCTCAACTTTTCCTTCTAATCCGAAAATAATGTCTTTCAAGTAATATACAATTAACGTTTTGGTTCTTTTTATATCGTGTCTAATTTACTGAGTCAGAAAAATAAGCAGGATTAATAACATCTACAAAACAAATGCAGTGTCAAATGATCGGCAAATTCAATGGGTTTATGAGCACAGTGCTTTCAAATCTCATCAGGTGTAGCGTCTGCTCGTTTGTCCGCTATAATGTAAAAATATGTTATACAAGAAGGAAAAGAGGAACGGCATAAGTTTTCTGTCTCTATTTTCTTACTCTGTCAAAAAAAATATGGTAGCCAACTCCAAACTATGAACCAAATGCACAGTCGTGTGATCGGCAATTTCCATGTACTAACTTCAACAGAAAAAGTGATTCTTTCTGCATCTTGGCCAGTTAGTTCAAAGTCAATCCTAGATTTTAAAGTTTAATTGAGGTAAAGAATATGATGACGGAAGCCTAGTTCTCCCCCTGTGTCAAATAAAATAAGCAAAGGTCTCTCAAATTGCGGGAGGAAGGCATTGCTCTCTAAATGCCTAAGTCAGGGTGTGGTGTAAGTAAGTAGATATGAGCGTTGGGTTGTTATCTTGGTTAGGTAGCCTAACCAAGCATATATAGTGACAATCAATTGAAAGATTTCTTTTATACATTAATGTGTGGCAATTCGTATATTCAAACAACACCCACAGGCATACGACTCAGATCAATGACTTGCTTACTTCTACTTGGATTATCCTATGTCGTTTACAAGTAGCGAAATGCAGTGTTACGAATACATAAGTAAAGTACCGTACGGAAAGAACAGTACTGTCAATATACATTGACAGTATTATAATACTATAATATGTCTTTCTTCGTTTGATTCTCACCTTTATATCAAACACGTTCGATTGAACAGTAATTGAGAAAATATGAATTATGGTAACCTTGACGTGTAGCTTCCTATACGTATGAGGTTGTGTTCCTTACTGTGTGCAATAGATCGTCATCATCATTACAGCCAATAGACGTCCATAGGCCTCCCCCAATGTTCTCCACACAGATCGGTCCTGTGCCACCCGCATCCATTGGATTCCGGAGGACCTTCACCAGATCGTCGGTCCACCTTGTGGGGGGCCTGCCACGGCTGCGACTCCCTGTACGTTGGCTCTTCTCGAGAACCTTTCCGCTCCAACGGCCGTGAGTTCACGTGCAATAGAATATACTCTTAATTGCTGAAAAACACGAAATAGGTACAAAGGTACACGAAATAGTACAGACAATAAAGTACAATAAGGCGGTTTTATCGCTTGCAGCAATTTCTTCAAGACAACCTGGAGAGAAACAGCTTGTATCTGCAATCAACGTTTTTTATTTATAAAATTCAAGCATAATAATACTTTAGTTGCGATTAAGCAACCCTTTTTCGATTCACTTTTGAATCATTTATGTGCTTATCGCCATCTCAGCGTGCTATTTACGGTTGTGTCTACTACAAAACTATTGGTTTAGAGCCCAAGATACGTTTGGATCATGATTTAGATGTGGCGATAAAAAGAAAAATATTTGTCGAGTGCATCACATAGAAATAACTTTATACATGCAGACATAACACAGTTAACACCAATAAGGCACATACTCATCATGTTTCGGGTTGTCAAGACACCCTGACACTGGTATACTGTATGTACCTATACCAACTGTATGTTGGTGATGAATCAATCAACCTCAATCGGAACTCTGTACTACCATCAATATTTAAAGATTAACTGCTGAGTTTCTTGCTGGTATCTTCTCAGTAGAAATCGATATTTCATTTCGAACCAGCGGTAGATGATAATATGTATACCTATTTGACATTCAACACCTACCTATTTGACTGCTTCGTGGTGCAGTGGTTAGTGGGTCGCACTTTAAAGCGACGGCTGCGCAAGAGGTCCCGGGTTCGATCCCCGGGTCGGGCCAAAAAATTGTACCTGCTTTGTGTAATTGTTGAGGTCGGCCGCCATAGCCGTTATCGGTTGGAGGATATTATTATTTGACATTCATAAGTGTTTACCTACAATGAAAACATTTTTTTTATCTTTATCTTTTAATCCGGTAGGTAATTACAATGAAGCGACTGCCTGCACTATTTACTTGGATGCGGGCGGCACAGGACCGATCTGTGTGGAGATTATTGGGGAGGCCTTTATCCAGCAGTGGACGTCTATTGGCTGAAATGAAGATGATGATGACTGCCTGCACTGCGACTGAGGGGACAAAAGTAGATCAATACATAAATGTAGGGGAAAATCACTTTCCGCTTATGACTTGGGCCACGCATTTGCAGTCCTACACAGGAAGGCTGTAAACTGTTGGGGTACTACAGGAAATTACGGAGGGCGGGGGTCAAATCAACGCCATGCTGTTTATAGCAACGTCCTACCCATTGTCGCATTCACCAGCGCTTTTATATCCTTTTATTTGTTCTTTAACCTCCAACACCAGTAGAATAAAAATGGGGGTGTTATTTTATTTTTATTTTTTTATGAGATATGGGGCGGACGAGCAGACGGATCACCTGATAGAAAGTGATTACTGCCGCACATAGACACCAGTGGAGTCGCGTTGTGCACTGCCAACCTTTTAACCCCCTTGATTTGGCCTTAGGTACACACACTCACTCATAACTGTAAGGCCGTGGTATTATCCGATCGGGCTCTTAAACGGTTGAAATAATTTAATAACGTAAGCAAGATTTCAAACTGTAATATAAACAGTGCTCAAGTGTGTGCGCAAACACAAGTACACTATCTTATCCTTTACCCACATGTTACGGTGGGACACCATAGTGACATGAACGAAGAGAAATATGGCGCAGGAGCAGCGGATTTCCGTTCTTTGTGAGGCACCTCCTACTTCTAGACTTCGAACTGTCACTGAAAACTCATAACTGAAATACTCAGGTGCAACCTTTTTGGCCCTACCTTGGGATTTAATTGATCCCCAAGCGCAGTTATCGTCTCAAAAAGTGACCCATAAACCACTATACTTACCATTAAAGAAGTCTGGCCTTATCATGTAAAAACGCTACCAATCAACGGAGAGACACACTTTGGCATGGATGGGCCGGTTCGACCGGAATGATACCACGGCCTCTCAGAAAACCGGCGTGAAGCAGCACTCCGCTGTGTTTCATACGTGACGGTAAAGGAGGCCCAATCCGGGGGAAAGATGGTTTAGAGGTTGGCAGTGCACTTGTGACTCCACTGGTGTCGCGTGTGTCCATGGGCGGCAGCAATCGCTTACCATCAGGTGATCCGTCTGCTCGTCTGCCACCTATAACAAAAAAATGGCATAGTTTTTTTATGAGATAGGGGGCAATCGAGCAGACGGATCACCAGATGGTAAGTGATTGATTACTGCCGCCTACTTATTGGAGTCGTTTTGTGCAATGCCAAATTTTAACCTCTTGATTTGGCCTTAGGTGCTCATACACACTCATTAGTTTTACTGTAAGGCCGTTTTATTACTCCGGTCAAGGCGGCCCATGCATGCAAAAACGTGGCTCTCAAACGGTTTAATAATTTAAGCGGCTTAACTCACTTCATCACTTTTAAACTGTAATATATAAAGTGTTCAAGTGTGTGCACAAACACAAGTGCACTCTCTTATCCTTTACTTACATATTACGGTGAGACACCAAAGTGGTAAGAGATATCAGGTGCAGGAACGGCGGATTTCCGTTCTTTGAGAGGCACGCTTCCTTCCAGACTTCGGGCTGTCTCTGAGAACTCTTAACAGAAGTACTCAGGTACAACTTTTTTGTCGGCGCCTCAAAAAGCGACCCATAAATCACTCTGCCATTGAAGAAGTCTGGCCTCTATCATGTAAAACACTTCCAACCGTGCGAGAGTCACGCATGGGCATGAATGAAAGAAAGAAGAAAGAAATAAAAAAATATTATTTTGGACATAACAACATTATACACGAGTACAACATGAGTTTCAAAAAACAAACAAAAAAAATTATACAAAAAAAAACAAAGCTAAAAACAAAATAATAAGGGTACAAATAACCAGGCAGTGCATACAAATTGTGTGTTGTGGCTTCCAACATAAATGGCCCTCACTCAACTTATGTCATCGCCCTGAAAAAGGTCATGACGCTGATTTTCAGTAGGGCCAGCTGAGTGAGTGGCCGGTTCAACCCGAGTGATACGGCCTCACAGAAAACCGGCGTGAAGCAGCACTTTGATGTGTTTTGCTGCATGAGTGAAGGTACCAGAGGCCCAACTGGGGAAAAGGGGGGTTCAAAGGTAGCAGTGCACTGGGTGTCACGGGTGTTCACTGTCGATGGCAGCCACTTACCATCCGTGATCGTATCACTCTGGTCAAGCCGGCCCATTCATGCCCAAGCGTGGCTTTCCGACGGTCGCGGTTAAATAATACTACAAGTTAATTTCAACTTTAAACTTGAAACCAGCAAAGAAACATCGCTGGAGTTAAACGCAGGAACTAGGCGCAGTGCAAGTTTCACAATTTCCGAGAAGGCAAGACTGAGAGTGAGCTAAAAATTAATTTTCCGAGAGCAACTTCAAATAACTATGCGAGTGAAACTAATCTACCTTAGACACTGGCTCGTCCGATGCATTTAAAATTGTAAGCGACTCGGTGATTACTTACTGTGGACTCTAGAATAAGTTTTTAATTGAAATACAAGAGTCAAATGGAAAAGGTTTTTTAGCGCTGGAAAAATACTGCTTGGTTTTTAGTGTTTTTACATGATAGGGGCCAGACTCCTTCAATGGCTTCAATTTGACCGTGGGAGAGCTACGTGGCAGACTAGCACACGGATCACCTGATGCTAAACGATTGCCGATACCCATGGACACCCGCGACAACAGTGAAGTCACAAGTGCGCTTCCAAGCTTTAAACCCCCCTTCCCCCAAATTGGAACTCCGGTCTCCTCACTCACGCAGTGAACGCAGCACACTGCTGCTTCATGCCGGTTTTCTGTGAAGCTGTGGTATCACTCTGGTCAAGTGTGGGTGAGCCATGCTTTGGCATGAATGGGCCGGCTTGAAGCAGCACTGTGTTGTGTCTCGCTGCGTGAGTGAGCGTACCAGAGGCTCAATCCGGGGGACAGGGGGGCTTAAAGGTTGGCAGCGCACTTCGGCGGCGGCAATCGCTTGCCATCAGATGATCCGTCTGCTCGTCTGCCACTAATTACGTTTTTTTCTTTGATTCCATAGAACTGTGAAGTTTTGTCATAGCGATGGCGTCTTTTTTTTTTGTAAATTTACAGACTTTTACCGACTTCAAAACAGAAAGAGGTTATTGTTTGACTGAATGAATTTTCTACAACGCCGTTTTGTTAATAGAAATGGAACATATGCCCAATAGTGTTAGGTTCGCTGAAAACCAGCGTCAGGTTTGGTTTTCTTATATCTTCATCTACTATTGCTGAGCCGCTAGTTTTTTCTTGTTTCGTATTTTGCAAATAAGTATTGTATTCATTCATTCAGCTATAATCCTAGCGAATAATTGACTGGTCGGAAATTTCATTTGATCTTAATGAATTAAAGACACCAGGAACCTCCATTTTCGCACTTGTTACACTCACACCAGAATTGTATTGTGTTGTTGTTGTTTTCTTTTTGTTGTATGCCTTTGTATTGTACCTGTTGTGTTTTCGGTTAGAATGTTAACCTTTCTGTAATTGATATTTATTTTTTATGTATTTCAATATGTATCTGCCACAATTGTAACACTTCTTTTATATTTAATATACGTGTATAATATGTCCTTATTCCACCTGCTTAATATATTTATTCCTTCTTTAGATCCTATCCTAACTCACTCGCAACCAGGTCCCCCAGATACCAGCGCTGGCTGCGGCCATCGCAGATGAATAGCCGTAGCAGCGAAATGCTAAGGCTGGGCCCTGATTGGCCACTCCCTTCACCTTTATTCCTTACAAAATGTAATATCCCCATCTAATGTTTCCGCTGTTGTTTGTCACTTTTGTTCCGTCCTTCGCTATCTCGGATCCATGTTGATTGTACCCTTGCGTTTTTCGTATTTCCGGTCAAGCGACTTCCCTCTCTAAAGCTGGGTGTGGGCGCCCCCTATAGCGGCCACCCACTCCCGGTTTTATGGCAACTTTAACTTTATGGGTTGGCCATTTTTATTTGTCATTAAAGCGTCGTTTTTTCGTATCGTCAAGACGTGTTCGAATAACTAGTAAAAATATTTTCAGTGTTCAAAGTGTTGAAAAACGATTTTCTAACATGCATAAAGTAAA
>CM032477.1:5440253-5488448 GCA_019059595.1 Marasmia exigua | reverse complement strand
ACTATGGATATTCTATGGGGAGTTGGAAAAAGTTGTGGACGATTTCCAAAAGTCGCGAAGAAAACCTAATTAAAAATTGGTTTGTGAAGACGTGTTAAATAGATGAATTGTTACGACACACCTTAGTATAAGTAATGTGGGACCGAATAATAAATAACCCCTGGTTTCGGGTGTAAGTACTGTAATTATAATCTTCGTGCTACGTCTTTACGCTTTTCTAGTGTCGGCCATTCGTCTCGCGTCTTTGAATCTCCAATTTCTTTTTCTTCTTTATCTTGCTTTCCCCGATCTTCATTTTTATTCTTTCGTTGTCGTTCTAACTCATTTATTCCGTCTCCTGCGATTAAATAAAAAAAAAATTTTATCCATCCCGGACGATGCCCCTAACTGTGGGACAGAAAAATAATACAAGGTTTCGGGAATAATCTTCTTCTTTATTTGCACATGTTTAGTACGTGCTTTCGTCTTCAGTGGTCGTCAGCCATTCGTCTTCTATCTCACTCTCACACGTATTCTATAATTCAACCATCGATCGTGTAAAAACGTGCCCTTCCCATGATCTACTGACTCGGTGAAGTAGTGGTTAGTGTGTTGCACTCTAAGCGACGGCTGTGCAAGAGGTCTCGGGTTCGATCCCGGGGTCGGCCGTCAGCCCGAGTCCAAAGTTGGTCGGTCTTGTACCCCAGTGCCGCGCACATTAAAGCCGTCTGGTCCTACGCCCAATCCTCTCCTTCGTGTCATGCTGTTGTTCCATTGGATATGAGGGTAAGGGAAAATAGAGAGTGCACTTGTGTTTGTGCACACACTTGAGCACTATAATATATCCTGCGCCTTACGTGGCTGATCGTTGAGATTGGCCGTCGTAGCCCTAATCGGTTGGATGATATTATATACCATGCATCTACCGATCACCAATCCCACATAAATCAAAGGCATTATTTGAAATAGTGATCCTATAAAAAACAAAACTTGTCAAAAATCCAGGTCTCGCGCTCAGTTGAATATTTGACTCAGCCATTACTTGAAAGCACAACCGATGGCCAAGTTAATAACGAGAAACTTTAACAAGATGTCATTCTTAAATTACTGGTTTAAATTGACTGAAATTTTAAATATACTATGTTTATACAATGCGTGATTAGTTACTGAAAATTCAGGCTTCTTGTTTTATCCACATCGTAATTACCTGGGGGTCAAACATAGCCTGAACCGCTTCGAGAAAAGGATGGTACGGCCGTGCCGCTTTTTTTGTTCGACTTGGCGGAGGTTGCCATGGGGAGCGCCATAATGGAAACTGTTCTTACGGTTTCAACAACGCACTATCCAATATCAAAATAATCCAAATGTAATATTTTACGGACATATCGTTGTGTTTTAGAGGGTAGGTTCATTATTATAGGCGACCTTAATAGTGTCGGTTACCAAATAACATAGGTATTATAAAATTACGCTCACGTGTATAGGTAAGTTTATTTGTATGTATTCATCAAGTGATTGTTTTGATTGTATACTCGGGTAAGTACATACAATACTTCGTCTAGTAAGTAAACTTTCAGCCTATAAATTGTCCCACTGCAGGGCAAAGGTTTCCATCATAGAAATCAAGTTATCGCTACTATGATGGGATGAGGCTTATTCACCACGCTTGCCGAATGCGGATTGGTGATCACAAATCCGAGCTATGTTTGAGAAATTTGAAACATACTTTTCGCTCGACCCGGGAATTGATCCAGGACCCACTAAACCTCTAGACCAACAGGGCGCAACAGAGGCTTTGGCAACAAGCTACATTAAAATTATTTCATTGGCCCATATAATAAATACCTTACTGTATAACATACAAACATAATAAAATAAAAATCATTTTTTTTATAACATTTCTACGTGCGGCGCGTAGAGTCAGCTGGTAGCCTCAAACCTTCCGAAAAACGACTCCCTGCGGCCAGAAGTCCTCCGTAATAAGGGCCATAAAAGTAAATACTAATAAAACATTTGCATAGTATGTAATCTAATAAAACTTTTGTCAAGTGATATTCTTATCTGTTCTCCTCATCTTAGCGTGTAATTTTTAGTTGCGCCTCAAGATGTAGCTCTGGAGCCCGGGTTACGCTTGGACCATGATTCTTGGTTTATGAAATCAGGCAATTACAATGAAGCGACTGCCGTCTGACCTTCACAAGCCTTAACAGGGGAACCAGATCAATTGAACCATAGTTACACGTTTCAGAAATATCCAAAATCCAGAAGTGCATGCCCGGAGTCGGATCCGGACACTCTGTATGGACACATTCCATATCATAATATACTTTTAGGTTCAGAAGTGGAAATGACAATAAAAAGACAGTTTGAACGAACGGTTTTAATTTGAACTTAATCATTTTACAAGAACATCAAAATATGGAATTATAAATTCCAACAAATATCATTTGAAACCACTGAAACTACGATTGCACACTTCCTATGAATTTTACATAAGAAAAGTTATTAATGGACTAAACAATAATCTGAACATAGCTTAGACAGTGAATGCCTCATCCAAAAATGATTGAAATAATGTCTCGCATGACTGATTCCTAGCGCTCTGAGCGCCGACAAGCAAATGGGCTGCTGTCCGATCGGCTCGTCTATTTATGGGCTTCTTGCTGTCCGTAGCGGCTCGGGTGGGGGTTCCGCTAACAATACATTTATTATATGGATAGCGTCTTTTTCAAAGTTAAATGAGCTCACTTTAGGTTTCATAAATTTAAAATTTAATCGTTTTATTGCCTACTTTTTACGTATAACATAGTTAACAACTTTACCTTTTGATAATAATATATCCTCCAACCGATTATGGCTACGGCGGCCAATCTCAACGATAAGCCACTTACGCAGGATATATTATAGTGCTCAAGTATGTGCGCAAACACAAGTGCACTCTCTATTCCCTCACCGATTCGACATGAGCTGTCGATAGATCTAATTGGTAGAACATTCACCCGGATTGTGGAAGGTATGTTTTCGAGTCCCGCCTGAACAGGAGATGAAATTTTTAAGTGTAAAATAAACTTACCTATATTCACTTTTCTAAATGATTGTTATTGAATTACATTATTCTTATTCTCATTACCATTGTCAAATATTACTAAATAGTACTGAAATCTAGCTTCCCGCATATGGGTATGTACTTGAATTTAATTAGCCTGTGTATGTATCTATGGTTATTAGTTTCCGCACTCGATCTGGTATAGGGCCATTAATTAGAGTTGAGGTTTAGTTGAGAGCCTCTCGATGGATGCACGAGGGTCCTAAAGGAAAATCCAATCGGAGGTAATTAGACAAAAGATGCGTGGAAATATGTCCTATGTATTTGATCAATATGATGAATAGGACATGCGATTTGATACAACTCATGCGTAAGTGAGGGCACCGGGAGGCCCGATCTGGAAGAAAGGGGGTTTTAATGTTTGGCAGCGCACTTGTAACTCCACTGGTGTCGTGGGTGTCAATGGGCGGCGGAAATATCTTACCATCAGGTAATCTAACTGCTCGTCTGCCACCTATCACATAAAAAATATCTTGATTATCCATACCTATCTTAATTTTTTATCCAGAAACGTCCAACTACATCTTCGACAAAAGCCCTTGAATTCTTGAAACCTCATCAAATCTCGCAAAATGAGCTATGACGTCACTGTCGCAAAAAATCTTACCTTCCAAGTAAACAGCGGCTGAATCGAGACATACAATATTCAAGACAGAATCTTGGTCGACTCCTTGCAAACAAAGAAGCGTACCTATGACGCTATAACAAATACGTGCTCATGTACAAGACGAGAAATTTACAGCCCTGACATTAATAATTTCGCTCCAACGACTCTCTCCAGTTTGATTTCACGTGAATTCGTTTTGCAAAGGTAAAAAGGAACGTACGAGGTACTCGATTTCAAGCCTTCATGCAAATGAGGACCTTGTGTCGTAAGTTCAAAGTGCAGTTTGGAATGGGAGTGCGATATATGATGGATGTGTAGGGAATACTTCGACGCATGAAAGAGATAGGAAGTGAAGTGTGTCATTACTGATGGGTGTGGAAAACAATACGTTGTATGTACGTGTGTGTGTCCTGGATATGTTTATCATGTACAATATATCATCAAATTGTTTTATCTCGGCAAAATCGAAGAGCGTCGTTTTCTAACGTATTATTAGAACGTAGGTAATGGTAAGGATATATCGAATATTATTTCGACTACCAAGATAAAAATTTAGATCTACCGTACTTTAATTGACTGTGGAAGAGCCACGCTTTTTTCATGAATGGGCCGGCTCGCCCACGGCCTCACAGAAAACCGGCGTGAAGCAGCACTGTGCTGTGTTCCGCTGAGTGAGTGAGGGTACCGAGGCCCAATCCGGGGAAAAGGGTTGTTTAAAACTGTGACTCCACTAGTGTCGCGGTTGTCCATGGACAGCGGCAATCGCTTACCATCAGGTGATCCTCGTCTGTCACCTATATCACATATAAAAAATTTACATGCTTTCACTCTCTCTATTTCACTATAATTGCTTTTTAAATTTTTATTCAGCAAGTCAGTGACTGGCGTGAAGCAGCTTATGATAAACTTTTGCCAAGGTCAGATAGTAGTCGTTTCATTGAGATTACCAGACTCACTTATTCCTGGATCATGGTCCAAGCGACCCCTGGCTTTAAAACGACAGCTTAATGACGCACTAAAATTATATGGAAAAAAAAATACGGATTCGGCGGTAGGGCTAAAACAAGCCGCATGGGCTGATGCAATTCACAGGTTTTAAATTAGTGTCTAGTGGTTTTTAGTGTTCAAATTTGGTATTTATTTGTGCAGTGAAGTGCCGAAAAGTGATCCTAATAATAAGAATTGTTGAATTGTATCGTTTTTAACACTGCTATTGTGTGTCGAGTGTGTTGTCTCGTGACATCTTGCTTGGACCAAATAGAGTCTTAAAACCTGCGATTGCTTTTAGAGTAATATCCGCTGAATCCGTAGGTCGATAAAACGTAAAACACCGGCGTTTTATTGAGTGACTGTGACTTCTCAATAAGTTACTTGACATTGGCGAATTATCTTCCGGTAGAGTCATAATAAAAAAAATACAAAAAAGAAATTTTTAATCCTTATTAGATATTTATGCATTCATTTTACATCAGACCGAAAATTCCCGAAATTATAAAATTAAAATATCACATCGGAGAAACATATTTAAAAATACGTCTAATATTATTTCTCTTCGCGTCACCGATTTTTATCCATTCATTCTTCTGTGTTACAAGTGTTGTGATATATCTTAAGTGACATATCGAGATTGGCTGCGCCGCTCATTTTCAAATCCCGCTCATCCCTAACAGGGAGGGTAATTTTTTCCTACCTTTGGGGAAATGTTCTTTTTACGTCAACGCTGATATTCGTTTGCTTACCTGGTTATTAGGAGAATTCAGATATATTGCCGTTTACATTGCCCTAGATTGAGCAAGTGATGTATATCTTTAGGGATTTGGTGAGCGCGTTTAGATTTAGTAGATTTTGGAGCGTGACGCAGAGTGGAGAGACGTGATATTGAATTCGAAATCTACCGCAGGAGAACCAAGGTGAAAGACATGCCTCAAGTAGCGATGGGCAAGGCATATTTTTTTTGTAATAGGTGGCAGATGAGCAGACAGATGACCTGATGGTAAGGGATTGCCGCCGCTCATGGACACCTGCGACACCAGTGGACTCACTAGTGCGCTGTCAACCCTTAAACCCCCCTTGCCCCCGGATTGAATCTTCGTTATGTAGCGAAATAGTGGTATCACTCCGGTCGAGCCGGCCCATTGTGAGGTGATCAAACGGCGATGGGGCAGAAAGGTTCTCGAGTGGAGGCCTATGTCCAGTAACAGCTGATGAACATCTCCAAAATCAAGAAGGTCCCCGATGCGTTTAAATAATTATTTACCAGGTAATTTAAAAAAAAAACCATTAAAATGAAACAGCATTATTTAATACATCGCTTTGTAATTCCCTTATCAGCGCTAATTTTCCCAGGCGAGTAGATATGGGAAATGAAAATTTAATCAGGGGAGACAGAGGCAAATTAAATGAATGAATATACTTTTATTGCACTCAAAATAAAGTAGGAAAACTTAAAAACTAGGTATTACAGGATGTGTACAACGAAGCCGGCTTTATCACTATGAGCGATCTCTTCCAGTTATATATATAATATAATAATAATATTTTCACAAAATCACATACATTGATCTGACTCCGAGACAGGTAGCACAAGCACCTGTGTTACGGATATCAGAATCAACAGTGGGATTACACTTATACATATAATACTTTTTTTTTTGTAAATACAAACTTATAATACATAGAAAACACCCAGACCAATACAAACAGAGATGTTCATGTACACAAATGTTTGTCCCGTGCGGGAATCGAACCCTTGGACCAAAGGCAGCGTTCACTACCACTGATCCAAACTGGTCGTCACTAGTTATAATAATTGTTGTAAAAAACGAAGAGTTTTAAAAAAAATATATATCTGTTGGTTCTCTTTTCACGATTTGTATGGCGGCACAGTATTAATATTTAATATTTATTTATTTAATATAATGGTACGAGATAAACCCAATTACATAATTATTCATAATTAGCTCTTATTGTATTTATAAACACATATCAATTTTATTTACTAAGGACTTAACATTATCTGTAAATATGTCTAGTTCTGGATGCAATATCAAGAGTGCGTTAAGCGTGTGATGCATGCGACAGAGCGGCGACTGCGCACGCGCAGCCGTGTGGCACGGCGGGGGCGCGAGCAGCGGATGCCTGTGACCAGAGCGTATACGCAGATACTTATCAGGCGCGATAGATGTTCAACACAATCAGGCAACACAGTCAAAGTATATTGGATTGCCTTAGCTTGTTGATAAGCAAAAGGAGAGCCCATGTGGTAATTGTAATAAAACTTGGCACTGCCTTACTAGCCCGTGAGATGCTTCAATGAGGTACCACCTTATTATGGTCCTTATGACGACTTACTACACGGTCTATTATTATTTCCTTTATTTTATTTTTTGTAACAATTGAACTGTATGGCTTGACATGATGATGACACAACATTGTATGAAAGTTTGGCGATTAAAAAGAGTAACTAGCGAGTTTCTTGCCGGATCTTCTCGAACAGAAACAACTTTCCGAGCCGGTGGTAGAATCGCATTATGTTTATTTACTTTTTTTAGTATATTTTATGTATCAACATATATATGTATTAATATGTAAATTATGTAAATTATTACATAAGTCTTAAATCATTGAAATGTATGACGATCTGTAAGTGCTGTGTATAAGCCTATGCAAATAAATAATTATTTGATTTTGATTTTGATTTTATGGTCCTTATGACGACTTACTACACGGTCTTCCACTTTAAAACTAATATATAAAGAGTTTAAGAACCACGAACACAGATTAACAATAAATACATTATTTGAATCCCACAATAGGGAGAGCCTGTTTAATGGGTGTCAAATCTTTTCGGTTTCCGTAAATAGATAATAATAATTAAAGTTCTTAAGGTAAATATAAATATAAACTTTTTATTTTCTAGAAACACAGTTGACATACAGTTCTTTACAAATTATCTTGGGTACATGTGTTCAGCCTGCTCGCAGACATGCAAAAACATTAATTGGCTCAAATACATATCACACTTTATATTAATTATTACACATTAATTACATTTGAAGTTAAATAATATAATAGTAATGTCAAGTATGTATTTATAAATAAATATATTAATAATGTCCAATAAAATTTAATTAATCCTTATGTCATTTCTAAAATTTAATTAGTCTTGCCAGTTTAAGTATTCCCTTAGACTATAAAAACATTTCTCCAGGAGCCAACATGTAAGTTTTTGTTTAAACGGTTTAAGGTGACGTTTTTGTACGCGAAAAATTGATTGTGGCCGAAAGTGGCCGCTTTTGGCGTGAGTACGCGTTGAACCCAACATTTTTGCATAGTTGTTTAGTTTAGTAAATAGTATAGGTGTTTGCCGAGAGGTTGTAACCCCGAAATTGTTTAAAATAGATCTAGTTTAGTAGCTAAAAATTAAAATCGATTGGCGACGCTACCCTACCCTTCACCTTAACTGATTGTACATTGGCACTCCGTAATAAAGCCAATTATCTGTTTTATATTAATTTTGTCTCTTCTTGCAATTTCAGCCATACGTAAAAAACAAAAAAAGAAGAAGTTTCAAAGTGGCCCATTTTTGTTTTATGTGATAGGTGGCAGGATGAGCAGACTGATCACCTGATGGTAAGTGATGAAGTCCATGTTCGGAGGCAACTCCGCCCATGGACACCCGCTACACTAGTGGAATTACGATTGCGCTGCCAACC
The DNA here is from genome assembly GCA_019059595.1 of Marasmia exigua. Classification (NCBI taxonomy): domain Eukaryota; kingdom Metazoa; phylum Arthropoda; class Insecta; order Lepidoptera; family Crambidae; genus Marasmia; species Marasmia exigua. The sequence goes on along the minus strand of CM032477.1, from coordinate 5,480,041 downwards.
TTTAAACCTCCCCGGATTGGGCTTCCGGAACCCTTACTCACGCAGTGAAACATGGCACAGTGCTGCTTCATGCCCGTTTTTTGTTAGGCCGTGATATAACTCCGGTCGAACCGGCCCATTCATACCGAAGCGTGGCTCTTTCACGTTCGATTCTCTATTCTTTAACCCTGATATTTCAATGGAACACCAGTGTGACACAATCAGAGAGGGATTGGGCACGGAACGGGGTCACGAGACAAAAAAAACTTGCCGAAAACTTAAATAAAGAGAAGGGATTGCTCATAGTGATAAGGCCGCCTTTGTTGTAACTTTTATGTTATTGGTGGCAGACGAACAGACGGATCTGCCGCCTGCCATCGCTACCCGCAACACCAGTGGTGTCACGAATGTCATTACATATCCTGAAATACCACGTCTTAAGTTTTCATACTGTACTTTGAGTGCATTAAAAGTCTATTCATTAATTTATTCATAAAGTGAATTTTTGCCCAACCTGGGGATCGAACCCGGGACCTCTTGCACAGCCGTCACTTCAAAGTACGATCGATCCATTAGCCACTTCATTATGTGCGACGCGCTACAACTGCGCCATTAAAGCAGTCATCTTGTCTCACACTCCACTTTCACTTTTGCACACATCAGGTTTGCCGTCTGCTCGTTTGTCCGCTATAATGTAAAAAAAAAACACATACACATGAAACGCAATAAAAACTTTTGACTTTGTAGCTCGTCCTTAAAATTCGAAGTAAGCTTATGTTACGACTCTCCTCGGTTTCCCCTATCTCGTCAGAGTGCGTATAGGTAGTGAAAATTTAATTATTTCGTTCAAGGTATCTCCTTAGTCATGATATTAACTCCGTGATTATTCATGGCGGAAAACCATGATGAGTTGTAAAAGAAGTTTGGGACGGATAAAACTTGATGAGGAAAGGTTTATCTCTGCTTGCTAAGAAGTTCTCTATAAATAAATAAATCAAGACATTATTAGATATGTAATTATTATCCTGTAAACCTGGTCTTAAACCAAGGATAAGATATAAAACAAATTTACTGACTACAACACATTATACATAGAACAAAGAAAAAAATATATAAATGTCGAATTGAGAACCTCCTTTTTTTTTGAAGTTTGTTAAAAGGAAACTGACCGGTTAAGAGTAGAATAGGCCACCCTCACTCTTACCGAGGTGTCGTAAAAGGCGACTAAGGTAAAGCTGCTGGCATGATCATCTGCACCCAGAGAAGGAAAACTCTGCATTTATATCAAAACCCTCGCCAATCCGTCTGCCAAGCGTGGTGAGTATGGCAATTACCCCTCATGTGATTGAGGGAGGCCCGTGCCCCAGCAGTGGGGACTTAAATGGGCTGATGATGAAAAGGAAACTGTATAACAATAACAAGGCCTTTTATAATCTAAAAGGATACTTTGGTGACATTTTTTTAGGCTAAGACCACTAGGTAAATAGTTAAAATATAGGTATAATTTTACTTATTATTTTTGTTAAAAATATTTTCAAACAAAAAAAAAAATATTATTCTATTATATATATTGATTTCAGTCAGTATAAATAATTTATTAATTTTAATTTCTTCAAATTTTCAGTACACCGTTTTTCAGAAGTAACTTAGGTCTGCATAGCCCTAGAATGTGCTCGAAATATAAAGATATTTTTCACGACTCCTTTACAGGTTTTAAAAGAAAACTGCTGAAATAAAAACTTCTATTTAAAGCAAAACCATTGTATAATCTATATTTTGAAATATAAAGTTCACATTATGTACTTACATTAGTAAGTAATTGATTAATTACGCGTTGTCTATTGTATACACATCCATGCTGTGTTCGCCTGTAATTGGCATACATACTGACATCTAATTTACTATAAAAAGCTGTTATGATTATTTTTGTATGATGTGCTGTTGGTGAACCTAAATAAATAAATGCCTTGAAAAGGTTAGTTGGTAACCTAGCATAGCCAACTGTTCTAAAAATGTATGATGATATGTACCATTGTTTCAAATTTGAAAAATAAATGACTTTGACTATAGAGACATAAAAAGACAAGACAAGGTTCAGCATCAGAGCTGCAACTGCCACAAACAGTAGTTGCAGCGCTGATTTTCAAGCTTGACCTTGGGTGTCGCCTTAAAATTAGAAAATGATAATTTGAAAGAAAGAAAGAAAGTATTTATTATTATAGACATCACAACACAGAACATATAGCAATTGTAAACAGAACACAATTTGGCACAAACAGAAAACAAAACATAAAACAATTAAAAATACATAAATATAAAACAAAAGGAAAAAAAAAACAACACTATATTCAATCATGTCCAGACAGTGCAAATGAATATTATGATGTGTTATAACGTCTAGTATAAATCGCCCTCACTCAGCTTATGTCACAGCCCAGACAAAGGCCATGACGCTGGTTTTCAGTGAGACCAGAATTTGGAGATTGACATGCAATACTGATACAAAACTCCTGAGCCGCTCACGAGCTGCCCGTGATCTACGCGCGTGCATTTTACGTTCGTGCACCGCTGCTACGCCGCCCACATGCAGTTCGCGAGCAAGCTAATTTTCACACCACCCACCATCGCGCCAGTGAAGTGCAAATCGTACGCCACGCGCACGCCTTTCACAAGCCTCGCATGAGTTTCGCTGAAGAAGTGTTAAACCAAAAATTGCAGTAACTAACTGCATGCGTGCAACTCAAGGGCAAATCGTGAGCGACTCGGGAGCAGCGCCCGAGCTGAACATTCGCGGCGCGTTCGTGAGATCTGCACGCATCCTTAGTTAAATTGAACTAATGGTTTAATGGTCGAAGGTATTGGAAAAGGTCGTACTAAATCAAATGCTTGAATACTTAGACAGTAATGGTATTATACCTCGGTTCCAGTCTGGTTTTCGTAAGGGTCATGGCACTGAGACGGCTCTGCTACATGTTACAGATGACCTTTCTGAAGCGTCAGACATGGGTCTGAGTAGTGTTTTGGTACTACTGGACTACACGAGGGCATTTGACTGCTTACATCCACAGCTTTTGCTGGCCAAATTAAAACACTATGGTTTTTCAACTAACACTTGTAATTGGTTTGAAACTTACTTAACAGATAGGGAACAAACAGTAGTGACTTACGCAAGTGATGGTACAAAAAAGTTCTCTTCTCCAAAAAGAGTTGATAAAGGTGTGCCGCAGGGCTCCTCATTAAGTCCAGTTTTGTTCACTATTTTTACAGCAGACCTTCCTAACTGTATAAAGACGTGTAAATACCATCTATATGCAGACGATACTCAACTGTATTACTCATTTGACGCTGTAGATGCACAAGAAGCGATAAAAAATATAAATGCTGATTTGCAAAACATATTTAATTGGTCGGAGAATAATTCCTTATGCTTAAATCCTACTAAATCCCAAGTTTTGATATTAGGTACTAAGCACCAAATCAAACGTGTTGTCGAATGTAATAAGGAGATTTCTATTAATAATGTAGTTCTGGAAAAAGTCAAATCAGCGCGTAATTTAGGGTTGATTCTAGACGGAGAACAAAAGTACGAAGACCACGTAAATGAGAAAGTTAGGAATGCCTTCTTCAAACTAAAAACATTATACAAGATTAGGCCACATCTTAAAGAAGAACTACGACTACTTTTGACAGACTTACTTGTTCTCTCCCCTTTTAATTACTGTAGTTCCATTATCAACCCACGTTTAAGAGCACACTCTGAAAATTCTATTCAACGAGTACAAAATGCTTGCATTCGCTTCTGTTACAATGTTCCAAGGAGAGAACATATTACCCCATACCTTAACAAGAAAGGTATGCTAAATATGAAAGCAAGAGGTGAACTCTTATCTGCATGTACAATTCACAGGATAATCTGGAATAAAAAACCGGATTACCTATTCGAAAAACTTACCTGGGTAAAAAACCTTACTCAGCGTAGCTTACGATCGGCTATACAAAACATGCTTAAAATACCTAAGCACAAGACCTCAAGATATCGGGGTTCCTTTAAATTCCTAGCCGCAAGCATATGGAACGTTCTGCCTCCCCCCATGAGAGAGAAAAATAGTATCCATTGTTTCAAGAGTAAATATAAAAGAGCATTATTGAGTAGGCAAATAGCGGCTGAAAATCTTACCCGTGGAAATTGGAAATCCCTGCCCCTAAATAAATATTTCTAAAATGTATTATTACTAAATTCACACACACACCACTCATACAATCACATACACTATACACACATATACTACACACACCACGCACGCACACACTCACCCCACGCAACACAAGTTTAATAACAGAGTGCTACTTTAGAGTTATTTTATGTATTTAGGTATATTGTTTTTGTAATCTAGGTTTAAGAGAATTTTTATTGTTTTTGTTATTTATGTTCTAAGCCCTCGCATCCGTACCCTCGCACTCGACCTTAGAGGGATAGGAGCGGCTGAAAATCAGCGCTGACCTATGTCAGCATTAGCTGAGCCACTGCCTTTTGCTTTCTCTAGATTATTAATTATATGTTAAAAAAACGAAGTATGTAAGGTAAATTAGTTCTAGTGTTACGGAAATACCTATGTACCTGTTTTGTTTTATGAGAAAGCAATAAACGTATTTTTATTTTTTTTTTTTTTTTTTATTTTAAATATGTTACAAATGTTCAAATATCACCAAAATGTTTTTTAACAATAGCTCTTTTTATCTGATAGGCAGCAGACAAGCAGACGGATCGCCTGATGGGTATTATAGATTGCTGCCGCCCATAAATACCCGCGACACTAGTGGAGTCAGAAGTACGCTGTCAATCTTTAAACCCCCCCTTTCACCCGGATTTGGCCACCGGTACTCTCACTCACGCAGCGAAACACAGCACAGTGCTGCTTCACGCCGGTATATTTTGTAGTTCTATACTGAGTATACAATCCTATTGTACTTGCGCTAACGCACCTCGGGATAAGACTAATTAAGCTCCTGACACCTGCTCGGCGACTAAGACGGATCACAGAGGATATTCATGGAACGCATTTGTGCCGTACGACGTGTATGGATTTACCAGCTAAGCACTGTGATTTCGAATTATTAATTATTAGAAACGAAAAAGACGCGATTAGTTTAACCAATCATATAAATGTGTCACATTCAATTTGTTGTAGGGATTTTGTGTGATATTTTTGATTAAGTAAGTAGGCTTAACAATAAGAACGCACTCTCCATACTGGGGGTCGTGGTGAAAATCAAAGCTTTCTTCTCTGGATTCTTCAAATATATGTATATTCCTCCACAAGGTGGACCGAAGATCTGGTGAAGGTCGCGGGAATCCATTAGATGCAGGCGGCATAGGACCGATCTGGGTGGAGAACATTGTTTAAGTGTCACCAAACCTAACCCAAATCGATGGGTTTGTGTATTTTGGGGGTAGATATTACTTACTGGGGTACTTACTGGGGTAGATATTATTATTTGGGGTAGTAGACGTCTACACGTCTATTGGCTGAAATAATGATGATAATGTTAATGTGGATATTTCTACCATTAGCTCAGCGGTAAAGGAAAACATCGTGATAAAACCTGCACGTCTCGGAAATTTTCTAAAAATTGTTTATATCTACAATATTTGAGATAATGATTCTGAATGGGTAACCGTGATCCAGTTAGCATAGTTCCTCAGTCTGATGGTTGCGAAAGTAAGACGGCAGACACCTTATTGTTATCTCATCGTCACTTTCCATCAGGTGAGATTGTGGTCAAGCGTTAGCCTACAGTTCATAAAAAAAAAAACTAGATTCCCTAACCCAGGATCTTGGTTCAAGCGTACCCCGGACTCCTTTCACCTTTGTTATTGTGATTTTATGTTTTTAGGGTTCCGTACTTCAAAAGGAAAAAACGGAACCCTTTTGGGATCACTTTGTTGTCCGTCAGTCTGTCTGTCAAGACCCTTTATAGTTATATTTTACTCTTTCTTTCAAGTATTATTTTTACATTTTTTGAAATTTGGTTTCTCCCACTTCTCCTTCGATTAATTTATATTTTATGTAATGAATTAATGTAATAATGTTATTTATCGCACAATGTGTGTAATTTAATTTAATTTTTCTTAATATTTTTAATCGTAATTGCTATTATAATTTTATTTTTATTTTTTTCTCTTCCTATAATTAATTAGATTTTGTTTGTTTGTTTTAAATTTAATTTGATTTTTTTACATTTTATTTAATTATTTTTTTTACTATTAAATATTTATGTCCGTGTGTATGTACCGCGAGTGCCTTTCAAGGAAGGCCTCCGCAGAATACCAGCGCCACGGAGACTTCACGGTTTCGTGGCTAATGCTGAGCGGATACCTTTTAAGTGCCAACATTATAATTGCTTTTCTTTATGTTTTTGTCATGTTTTTTATTGGTATCTTAATTAATTAATTTCTTATTCTTATTATAAATTCTTTAACTCAAGAACGCGTGAACGTATCAAGCTGTTTTTTTTATTCTGTACACCGCGTGATTAGTACGTCGTTGCACATAGCACCCTCACATTTTTACAATAAACATTGAGGAACTGATTCGCTGATAGAAAATATTTCTACAACGAATAATCATATCATAATCTTTATTGCGTTATGTGGTACAAGTTGATCTTAAATTAAACATATCCGCACATAAACCCTCTAAGGGCACAGCATAGTAAATAACAAAAAAATACATATTCAAAGATTACATGATTAAAATAAAATAAGTTACTTCAATTTACAATTAATTATGAACAATAATTTACTATAATAATACAATAATAATATAGTAATTAATTAAACAAAAACAATAAAATTTCATAGAAGCTAAGTCATGTCAAGGATAAAATTAAAATTTGTCATCAAAATATTCTGTTATCGTATAATATAAAGAATAATATATAGAAAATTAAAGTTTGAACCGCATTGAAAATATTAAAGTTGCAAATAAATAATTTAATCACTATTGATTACGCACAAATTGAAAACAAAAGTAAATCTCTTGTTAAATAAAATACTTAAAATAAAATGAAATTACACTTTACAGGTTATGAAAACATCCGATAATGGTTTTCACAAATCATGTAGAAAAATACTATGACAAAATACAGAATATAAAACTAGGCTGCCCATTCAAAGACCGGTTAAGAGTGAATTTCTTATTTACATTATTTATTTATTTACACACATTTGTTCTGAGGGTAGAAAATTTATTTAGGTTTGACAAACATTGTCAAAACAACAAAACATAGTGATTTGTTCAAGGAATTGTAGTGTTTATATGAAGTATTGCCTCAGACCTCATCGTCGCTTTCCATCAGGTGCGATCGTGGTCAAGCGTTAGCATTAAAATGGAAACATATTGTTGCGTTTGTATTACTATAAAAAGTCGCAGTGTATAATTTCCCTATTGCACCTATGCCTTGATTTTTTCAATGCGAGCATCACAAAGTACATTGTGTTTAATTGTCCTCTTAAAAAGGGATAGATAAGAAACCGAATACAGAAAGCCACAGATCAATATACAAATCTATAATTTTTTTCCACTAATTCTCACCTTTATGTCAAATCTCCAATATCATTTGAAGAAATTCGATTCATATTAGTAACCTAAAGTATAGCTTGTCTGTATGTTCCAATTAAAAATCTCGGTCACTCATCTTCCCACGTCATCACTAGGTCCAGTCCCGTCACCAAGCGAGGCGAGAATACAATTAAATTATAAATTGGCTTGGCTCCACTAGTGATGTTACTCGTACGAATGCCTTAATATATGGGCGAACATTCATCACCTCACAACATGAGGACAGATCCCGCATTACAATGGTGCGTCATAAATGTAGTTAAAACAATAGTTTCCACCTGATTCCGCTACGACATCCAATCTCAACGATCAGCCACGTACGTAGCTCTGTCTATCCCTTTGATATCATATTCATATGCAGTAAGGTATCAGCCTATAAACTGTCCCACTGCAGGGCAAAGGCCTCCATCATAGAAATCAAGTTATCGCTGCTATGATGGGATTAGGCTTAATCACCACGCTTGCCAAATGCGGATTGGTGATCACAAACCCGAGCTATGTTCGAAAAATTGGAAACATACTTTTCGCTCGACCCGGGAATCGAACCCAGGACCCCGAGATCACGGCCCGGTACTTAACCTACTAGATCATCAGGGCGTTATTCATAACGTTGCGGGGGTCATCCGCACTGGCAACTGTGACGACGTCACTCTTGCACTGCGTCCTGCACTAATTACTTACAATTGATTAACAATTTCAAACTTCTTATGAACAAAACTAATTACATTTGAAGTAAAAACTAAACTAAACTTTTATTTAAAAACTACAAGTAAATGTTCAGTATCGTCGTACGATAATGTTCTTAAGAATTTATTTATTACTAATTTACACTTATGGTTATTTAGGTTATAATTCTCTAGTTCTTTATTTATTTTGTTTTAAAGGTATGGTCCAAGACATGTGAAAAACCTATTTGTGAAAATAAATTTGGATGTTGATTGGGAAGTGCAAACTATATCTCTCGGTCGTTTGTTAGTGATCTTAGCGTCATAGGGCATCATTGAGTGTTGTTTTAGTATTATGTGCGATATGAAAAGCTGGCGGACAGTCAAAACATTGCAAGATTTATATAACAATATGTATTAAGCGTAGTCTCCTCACTAGCAGACAAATCTCGCATGTACATTTGTGGCACGTCGTAAATATCCCGTCGCGTTATCCGTCCCTGTCGCATTAAGGAGCAGGTGTCGGGCGAGCTTAATTAGACTTATCCCTAAATCGATGGCACAATATTGGCCCCCTACTACATGCCTGGGGCATACATTTGCCCGTAAATAACTACCCGCCTTAAGGGGGTATGATTATGAGCAATTCGTTTGTAGGATTAGATAGTTAGTCCATGTTGATGGAATTCCAATTTGGCCTTTGTTGCTGCAGAATACGTATACTTTTTTGAAATACAAGCACTTTTTGGATTCATCATCATCATCATCATCATCAGCCCATTCAAGTCCCCACTGCTGGGGCACGGGCCTCCCTCAATCACATGAGGGGTAATAGCCATAATCACCACGCTTGGCAGACGGGTTGGCGAGGGTTTTGATATAAATGCAGAGTTTTCCTTCTCTGGGTGCTGATGATCATGCCAGCAGCTTTACCTTAGTCGCCTTTTACGACACCTCGGTAAGAGTGAGGGTGGCCTATTCTACTCTGCAGGGGTTCACGCGGCTTTTTGGATTATACATTATTATTGTAATGATTCATTTTTAAAAATTGTGGAGACTTATAATATTTAAGACAATAATTCTAAACGTATAACCGTGATCTAGTTGGTCTGATTCTTCTATCTGAGAGTTTCGACGGTCAGACGGCGACTTTCGCTTGTGGCAACACTACCGCTAACAGTCTTTTTTTCGCTTGTGGCAACACTACCGCTAACAGCTGATTTCGATTGCTCCGACAAAATATTTTATAAATCATAGTTTAAACCCATATATTGTCCTGATTTCGTCACTAAATTATAACATTAGTAATATAAGGTGTTTTTAGAATTAAATTAGTGCATAACACAGTGATTTAAAAGTGATTTTGTGCGTGATACGGCAGCCGGCAACGGTCGATGACCTTGCGTTTTTGACATTTGAAGTTAGGTACTAAATTATCTTGTGAATCATTATTATCTCTTTATTACTAGTATTTTGTTATTTATTTACGATTTAGTAATTACAAATAGATCGAAGTACTCATATTACAGTGACTTACTCACTCGCGCGAAGAGGTTAGTCTTGAATTGACTTAACCTCTTAAGGTGTTCAAGCAACTATCTGATTTGTTTATTTTCTTAATAATTACGTAGATATGAACAGAATGACCACACGTAGTATGGCTTGTGCTCGCCAGGAAGAGAGTAAACTCGAAATAGTTTCGAAACAACTCGACCAGGCTTTGAAGCAATTGCAGGCTGTCAGAAAGTTAAATGAACACTTGGATAGGGAAAGAGATGATAATGAGGCGGAACTATTGAAGGCATTTGAAAATAATAATAAGATAAAGAAAGAAATGGCTGAGTTACACACTGAGAATATTTTGTTAGTTGACGAACGAGACCGGTTGTTATCTATCATTAACCAGTTCAAGGAGTGCAGCGAGGAGTACACCCAGGGCCTCAATCGAATGTCGGTCCTGGAGCACGAGCTACAGGAGGCTCATCACACCATAAGCCACCTCCAGTCAGAAAAACAGGACTTTGCCACTTCCCAAACCCAATGCCTATTTGAAGAGTTAGTAGGTAGTGTGCCCAGCCAAATAACTGCTTCAAATAGCCAAGAACCCTTCACCATTGATCTTACTTGTGATGATACCTTAAAATCAACTAATAAGGGAAGATTGGCTATGTGCAGCAGAAATAAAATTAAAAAATATGTTAAAATAAATAAATACATTAAAAAAACCCAGAAATTAGTTAAGAAAAATAAATGTTTATGTAATAAGCTTAAATGTATTAAACAAAGAAGGCAATTAGGTGATGAATTGGACCTGTATTCTTTATTAATAGAAAATAACATAATCAATCATGAAAATGACATGAAACAATTTCAATCCGAAATTTTAAAACTTGAGGAGTCATTAGTAGACATGACTCATAGGTACAATTCAACCAGAAATGAGTATGGAGAACTGATGCTTGCAATGCAGGAATTATTAAATCCTTCCGAGAAAGACAGTATTATATCAAACAATACCCCATCCAATCATCAGTCCCCCACCACCCATAGCAGCCCTCCACCAACATATTGTAATACCAATAGTTCTGCAACATCAAATTTGAATGATAAACATATTGCAAACAAAAAAATTGTTATGTTTAGTGACGAGTTAGGTAAAGATATGGGACACCTTTTATTTTCTTCCGGACAGTCGATTATCAATCATTGTGTACCGGGTGCATCTTTTTCTGACATAATGAATAAAATTATACAAACAACTTTCCATAAGAATACCTCAATAGTAATTATGGTAGGGAATAGGGGAAATGTAAATAAAAACATTTTGTCTAAGTACCTACACTCTCTTAGTTTATTAGATGTAAATGAAATTGTATTATTTACACTTCCCTATAATAACAGCTTGCCACAGGTAGAAAATACTTATAGATATAATTTAAATATGACATTGAATACTTTGACATATAATGTAAAAAAAATCCATGTTATTGACATAAATAATTATATAAAGTCATACTTTCATTTGACAAAGGATAAATATTATCTTAATAAATACTGTAAACGACTAATAGCAATGTCGCTATCTTATTATTTAGATTGCTCAGCCAAAAATTTGGCTACCATATCTGCTCCTATTGAGCAGAAAAAATATGACATGTGTAATCAGACGTTGGAATTAGTTCCAATGAATTTAAATGTAATTTAGAGACAATAGAGAACACCTCTTGCACACTAGATTTAATGACAAAGGGGAAGTCTGGGCATTTAAATATTGTTCATCAAAATATACAGGGCTTCTCCGGTAAAGATTTGGAATTGGAACTTTTTTTAAATAAAATGAATATACATGTCCTCTGTGTAACTGAACACTGGTTAAGGCAACATGAACTTATTATTAATATTGATAATTATAAAGTCATAAGTGCGTTCACAAGAAAGTCGGCCATTAGGGGTGGGTCACTTATATTATTACATAATTCATTAAAAGCAAAGGAGCGCAAAGACATAGTCGCACTTTCAACTGAACGAACTATTGAACTATCTTGTGTAGAGATTGAACGGTTTATCATTATTTGTGTATACAGACCTCCCTCTGGTAACTACAATAACTTTGAGTCTGCCATGGAGGAGGTGCTGAGAAAAGCAACTAATTGCAACAAGCAAGTAATTGTATGTGGGGATTTCAATATTAACATCTTAGAACACAGTCAAAGCTCGGGTATGCTTCTTAATCTATTTAAATCTTTTGATTTACGCCATCTGTTTAATGACCCTACACGCATTACCCCCACATCAGCTACTTGTATTGATAATATTTTCTGTAATTGTAAGGCAATTAAAAAATCAATAATAAATTTTATAAATTCAGACCATACAGGACAGATAGCTGTTTTTGAACACCGTCATGCAACTGCTTCCTCTTCTTTTGTCTATAGGCCAATCACCACTAGTCGTGTGGAAAAATTTAAGGAAAATGTTGAAAACAACGTTTCCCTGATGCAAGTAAGTAAGTATGCTAATATTGATGAACTATACAATACTTTGTTTAATGTTATTGAAAAGGAGTTTGAAGTAATTTTTACTAAGAAAAAAGTCAAAGTAGACAATACTAAAACAATATTTAGCGATTGGGCTACTAAAGGCATCTTCAAAAGCAGGCGCACTTTATTTGAATTATATGACATTAAAGCTAACTCCAATGATCCTACAATAACTGAACATGTTAGAAACTATTCCAAGCTATTTAAAAAAGTCTGCGCAATAGCAAAAGCGAATTATTTAAAAGATAAAATTAAAAATTCAAATAATAAAATCAAAGCCACTTGGAATATGATTAATAAAGAGACTTGTAAAAATACTACTCAAGACCTCAAGTACTCTTTGAAAATTGATAATAAACAACTCAAGGAGGACGTAGAAATAGCAAAGGCATTCGAATCTTTCTTTGCTAATATACCTCTTATTACCACTAGTAACTTAAATTCTAGTCCTCAGCTTGCTAATTGTCTTCTTCAATCGAGTGTGGACGAGTGCCTGACTTCTTTTAGTTTCCATCACATCAACCCGGAAACTATACTTAAAACTTTTAAAGAGATCAACGTAAAGAAAACAGAAGATTTGTGGGGAATATCAGTAGAAATATTAAAAAATATAATAAAAATCATTGCCCCATATTTAGCTGTAATATTTAATGAATGCGTAGATATTGGTCAATTTCCAAATCTGATGAAATATAGCAAAGTTCTACCACTTTTCAAATCAGGTGATAGAAGTGACCCATCTAATTACAGACCAATATCCATTTTACCTGCCCTTAGTAAAATATATGAAAAAGTTATATTCCATCAATTATTGGGTCATTTTAATCTAAACAAATTATTGCATAATAAACAATTTGGATTTACTAAAGGCAAATCTACTACTGATGCGGGAGTTGCACTCATCAAGCACATTTTTGATGCATGGCAAAATAAGCAAGATGCTGTAGGTATATTTTGTGACCTATCCAAAGCATTCGACTGCGTTAATCACCAAACATTATTAATGAAGCTACAGCATTACGGCCTCACAGATAGCTCTCTGAGCTTAGTACGGTCATACCTAAGTGATAGAATTCAAAAAGTCAATGTTAATGGAACTAACTCTCCTGGCGCCCTTTTACAGATGGGAGTGCCCCAGGGCTCGATATTGGGGCCCTTACTGTTTATTATATATGTAAATGACCTACCTTACTTCACTAAAAACTTGTGTGACATAGTATTATTTGCAGATGATACTTCTTTGATTTTCAAAACTAATAGACATAAAGATAACTTTGACGATGTAAATAATGCTCTCACTCAAGTGCTACATTGGTTTACTGTAAATAATTTACTTCTCAATGCTAAAAAAACTAAATGTGTCAAATTTACATTGCCCAACGTAAGACAGGTCAGCACTAGGATTAATATGAATAGTCAAAATGTTGAAGTAATTAATTCTACAGTATTTCTAGGCGTCACGTTAGACTCAAAATTACAGTGGGGTTCTCATATTGCAGCCCTGGCAGGGAGACTTAGTTCGGCTGCATATGCAGTCAAAAAAATAAGACATCTGACCGATATTGAAGCAGCCAGACTTGTGTATTTCAGTTATTTCCATAGCGTTATGTCTTATGGTCTGCTCTTATGGGGCTCTGCGGCTGATATTCAAGCTATTTTTGTGCTACAGAAACGAGCTGTCAGGGCCATATACGGACTTAGACCACGAGACTCGCTTAGAAACTTGTTCAAAGAAATTAACATTTTAACATTAGCATCACAGTACATCTTTGACTGTATTATGTATGTTTATAAAAATTTAGAAAACTTCCCTCGAAAATCCGACAACCATAACCTAAATACTAGAAATAAACACAAGCTTGCTGTTTCACATCTCAGACTTCATAAGATTGGTAATTCATTCGTAGGAATGAGTATTAAAATATTTAATAAGTTACCACAAAATCTTGTTGATTTACCAATGCCCAAATTTAAAACACATGTTAAAAATTATTTAATGGCAAAAGCCTATTATACAGTTAATGATTACTTAAATGACAAGAATTTGTGGAAATGATAAACTGTTCGCCTACACCCATGACACTGTACTTAAAAAAAAATTTGGTGATTAAAAAGAGTAACTGGCGAGTTTCTTGCCGGATCTTCTCGTCAGAATCAACTTTCCGATTCCGGTGGTAGAATCACATTATATTTATTCATTTCTTAGTATATTTTTTGTATCGACATATATGTTTAATGACATGTATAATATACATAGCTATAATTTATATTTTTCATGTATGACGATTTGTAAGAGCTGTATATAAGCCTATGCAAATAAAGCACTTTTGAATAAAAGAATTGAATGAACTGTAATTTCCAGACTACCCGAATCCCAAATCATGGTCGAAACTACTCCGGGCTTAGAAGCGACTACTTTGCGCGCAATTTTGAATTACAAGATGAGGTGGTGTCTGGATTTTGTATATTAGTAGCAGTCTTGTTCTCCAATGCCTTTAAAAGCTCGGTAAAACCGTTCGCTCGGTGAGAAAATTTAGAGTGTAGTTGTTTTTGCGCACGCACTTGTCCATTAACAGAAGCCAATAGAAGAATTCAGCCGATGTAATCTGACAGAGGACCAGAGTCACCGACATGGCCCACCGAATTAGCAAACTGAAGTGGCAGTGGGCTGGTCACATCAGCCGCAGAACTGACAGCCGTTGGATCCGTGAAGTCCTTGAGTGGAGACCGCGACTCGGTAAGCGTAGTGTTGGACGCCCCAAGATGGGATGATGACATTCGAAGGCTGGCTGGTGTGGGCTGGATGAGAGTGGCCAAAAATCGGGAGCAGTGGCGTGCATTAGGGGAGACCTATTGTCCAGCAGTGGACGACTGTGGGTTGCTGATGATGATGATGACTTGTATATTATATTATAATATCCTGCGTACGTAGCTGATCGTTTCGTAGGCATAATGCCTTGGGCTACGATACTATGCTATAAGTATTATAGCCACTTAATGACAACAAACACCCTCTATCTTCAAACTAAAGATGCTCAATCTGAAATTGAAAACAAAGTTCGAAAAATTAAATTGAAAATTAAAAAAACCCCGGACGGCGGCCATCTTGGATTTGAAATTTGTTACAACAAATATATTCTCCTACTCAAGCCCTTTACTATGATACCCATCTTATGGGAGTTGTGTTAAAACATACAATCCATATCTTTGTGACGGTGACCATCTTGGATCGATTTATATCTGATATAGCTAAGAACACTCCCCCCTTATTCATCTTTCAAACAAAATAAAAAATACAAAATCAAAATCAGTTCTTTTGTTTGGGAGCTACGATGTCATAGACAGACACACACACACACACAGACACGTCAAACTTATAACACCCCAACGTTTTTGCGTCGGGGGTTAAAAACCAACTACATCGACGAACTTGTACTCAAATAATTCACGATATCCCGCGTCGACCTACAAATAATTAAGAAGCAAACAAAGTTAACCTTAACTCACCTGCTAAAGTTAAAAATTCACCCAGAAACACCCCAAGTCTAAACTTCTCTTGTAAATTAACTAACGGGGCCTAAGAACAGAAACAAGGTACGGCAAACAAGAAAACTGGGACTGCGTTCGTAACTCTTTCCCAAGAATTTATACGTGGGCAGAGTTAGATTTAGGGTTGGAAGAAATATTTATTTTGCCATGTGTATTCCCAATTTCACGGTGTGGTTTGTGAGAATTTTAAAAGTACAAGCTTTACGTACTAATTAAGGTTTGCTAATATTTGTTTGTTGCTGTTGCATTTTGTTTTTTTATCTACACTAATATTATAAAGAGGAAATATTTGTATTTTTGTATGTTTGTAATAAATAAACTCAAAAACTACTGGACCGATTGCAATAATTTTTACACCATTAGAAAGCTGCATTATTCAGAAGTAACATAGACTATATTTTATCCCGGTACGGGAAGTAGTTCCCTCGGGACGCGGGTGGAACCGCGTGAAACAGCTAGTTATCTATACGGTTGAAGTTCCAGCCAACCATACTACGAGCAAGTGGTATGCAAAATCCTTTCCGATGTGAACAGCCATTTAGGGCCGATTTAATGATCCGTAGTTACCTTTTGGTTAAATTAACTATAGTTTTGCCGTGTGGTCCCCGGCAGAGTAGAATAGGCCACCCTCACTCTTACCGAGGTGTCGTAAAAGGCGACTAAGGTAAAGCTGCTGGCATGAACATCAGCACCCAGAGAAGGAAAACTCTGCATTTATATCAAAACCCTCGCCAACCCGTCTGCCAAGCGTGGTGAGTATGGCAATTACTCCTCATGTGATTGAGGGAGGCCCGTGCCCCAGCAGTGGGGACTTAAATGGGCTGATGATGAGGTGGCAGACAAGCAGATGGATCCGCTGATGGTAAGTGATGACCTTTAAGGGGATTCCCCTTTTCCCCGGGATGGACCTCCGGTACCCTCAAACACAGCACAGTGCTGCTTCACGTGCTTCTGTAAGGCCTTAGTATCACCCGGGTCGAGCCGGCCCATTTATGCCGAAGCGTGGTTCTCCCACGGCTAAACTAGAAGTTACTTGAAGAGGTTTTTAGAACTGATGAGTACTTCGACATACGCGCTTGGTGAAGGTCGAGGGATTTTCTTGGATGCAGGCGACACTCTGGACCGGTCTATAGGACCTTGAGGGAGGTTCGTGTCCAGCAGTGGGCGTCTATGGAATAATATGATGACAATACTGACATAAATTGACTAAACTTCCCTAATCCCACATAAGAAGATATCAACAACATGCATATTACACAATTTAGGTACACAACGTAGATCCATCTTGCGATTTTTTGGCCCGTAATTTCCCACAACATGTCATCCATGCATGTTTATTTTGATTGTCAAATATGCTTTATTAAATTTCATATTAATAAACACAGCTTAAATTGACCATGGGAGAGCCACGCTTCGGCATGAATGGGCCGGCTGACGCGAGTGATATCACGACCTCACAGAAAACTGGCGTGAAGCAGCACCGGGCTGAGTTTCGCTGCGTGAGTGAGGGTACTGGAGGCCCAATCCGGGAGAAGGGAAGGTTAAAGGTTGGCAACGCACTTGTGACTCCACTGGTGTCGCGGGTGTCCATGGGCGGCGACAATCACCTACCATCAGGTGATCTGTCTGTTCGTATGCCACCTATGACTTAAAAAAAATGTGATACCTACAAATAAACTTTAGTTTCAACTTGTCCTGGAGATTTTTGAACGTAGGTACAATTTTGGCAATAATACTTTGCCGGATTGTAGGGACATTTTTTGAGACTGTTTTTCATACTAACAGTTTTTTTTTTAATTTTAAGCTCCATTTTTAACTGTGCTTTAAAGGACAGTGTTTAGGTACATTTATAGCTTTGAGAAAAAAACATTGTTCGTTTAAAAAGTTACGAATGATACAGACAACATTTCTGCCAAAAAAAAAGAGTCACTTACAAGATTTTTTTTTCTGAAGAATACAATATTATCGGCCACATTACAAATCTTAGAAATATAGCCTTTAATCAAAATAAAAATATGCTACAGTATGTTTTTGGTTATTATAGAAATTATTAATCTTGTTGTGTCTAGAAAAAAAAACCTCAGTTTCATACTTTAATCTCTACTATATACTCACACATACACACACACACGTACACATATCAATAATGCCTTTATAGTTGCTACATGCAATTAATGATGGAAACGACTGACCGGATGGCGAAATTGGTAGTGACCCTGCCTCTTACTCCAAAGGTCGTGTGTTCGATCCCCACCCTGGAACCAAACATTCGTGCGATGAACACTTGTGTTTGTTCAGTATCTGGGTGAAATATATGTATTTAAGTATATATTTGTGTTCCTCTGTTGTCTGATATCTGTAACACAAGTGCTTAAGCTACTTAGTCCGGAATTAGGTCAACGTATGAGATGTTGTGAGAATTATTATTATTATAATAAAAGCTCTGGTACTCGCTGGAGCTAAATAATCCTCTCGTTTCGCGGAATCTCATAGGAACTCAATAATTCCTTGATTTAGGTATATACTTTACCATGTGTTTGTAAAACTTTGTTTGCAATAAAGATTTTATTAATTTTTTATATTATTTATTAATTTTAAATGACCAAATTATTACTTCTTAGCTTAAGTTACTTAATTCCATTGTAACAATATTGTAGAGAAAATAAATGGTTTTATTTTAAAAAAATAAATAACTCATCAAACAATCAACCTATCAAATAAATAACTAATTCAATTCACTCCCAATATCCCACAATAGGGTATATGACTAAGCTCAAGGTTTTACAAAATATAAATATTTTATCAAAATATAGGTCAATATGTGCCAATAGCAAAAATTCTCAATTAAAAATATTACGTCTAGCCGGTTTTATGGTCATTCAAAGATTCATGGGCAAGTCCATTTTAAAACTATGAAATTATTAAAAAATAATTATACCATTAAATAACCCATACAATTTGCACCAATTATTATAATAAAACCATTGACATAAACGAAACATTTGATATAGCTACCATACAAAATTCAAATGAAATGCATACAAAATACTTAGGTGTGACGTCACATCTTAGTAGCCATTTGTAGGGAGCGTTTTGGGTTTGCCCAAAATAATGTGATTTTAAAGTTGTGATATCTCAGGTGGTTTAAATGAGAATCAAGTGATTTTTTCAACGATGTTTCTATCATTGAGAGGTCTTTTGATTGCAAAAATAAAAAAAAAATAGTCATGTACCGTATACGAAACTACAAAAATGGAACCCAAGTAACCAAATTAGACGGACCCCCCATAATGTAATCACGACGTAGCATCGCACCCTTCTCAAAAGCAGCCAGGGTCTCTGACAGGCCACATGATAGTGGTTGCAATCACGTGATCAATCACCGACAGGATTGACCGATCTAATCTGGGGGGGTTTTTTCGACGTCCTCTGAGACAGATTATGATGGTGATTTGGGAATAGTACACGAAAAACACTCATAATAGAAATAGTTTTCTTGGCTTGATTTCTAAGCGATAAAACTGGATGACTTGTATTCGAACTAAAATTACTTTGTTCTATGATAACTAAGGCCCCATTTCCATTGCGAATTTTTGCAGCGATACAAATACTCGTTTGACTTATTAATCATATTAAGGTGACGGGTAGGGCAACCTACCGACGCCAATAGATTTAAATTTTGAGCTACTAAACCGGATCTATTTTACACAATTTCGGTGTTACAACCTATCGGCAAACACTTATACTATTTATTAAATAACCATGCACAAATGTTGTGTCCAACGTTTACCGCGAAAAATTGATCCACGCTAAAAGTGGCCGCTTTTGGCGGTAATCAATGTTTCGCGTACAAAAACGGATCCAACATTTGTGCATGATTAATTAATAAATAGTATAAGTTTTGTCAAGAGATTGTTACCGTCGATAATCGATTGGTGTTGCTAGTTAGGGCTACCCGTCGCCTTAACAATAAATAACGGAGACTGTATCCAATAATTTCCCAATTTCCCCTTAATCCCCTCCTTTATTAAAAATCATTCTAATATTCCTATTTTATATATTTTTAAATTAATTGATGCGAGCAAAAACGCGGAGGTCTAAACGTAATCCATACTTACTAATATTATAAATGCGAAAGTAACTCTGTCTGTCTGTCTGTCTGTCTGTCTGTCTGTCTGCTACTCTTTCACGCCAAAACTACTCAACGGATTTAAATGAAATTTGGCATACAGATAATCTAGACCCTGAGAAAGGACATAGGCTACTTTTTATTGCGAAAAGGGGGTTGTAAGGGGTTGAAAGGGGGGTAAAAAGTTACTTTTCCACGCGGACGGAGTCGCGGGCGGCCGCTAGTAGAATTTAAATCTAAAAAGAGTCTGTAGCAGTAGTTCTCATTAAAAAAAATACGTGTTTGACCATATTATTCTGTGGTTCGATTGTCGTACTACCTACTGTATCGTTATTATATTGTAGCTATAGATGTCAGTTGCGACTGTATCGCTACTGTATAGAGTCTGAAGAACTTTTGTATCGCTGTAAAAAGTCGTAATATAAATGGAAAGTTTATAATATTTTAAATTGTTAGTTTTTGCAGCCATACCTTTCTTTATTCGTATTTAATATTTAATGCTGTATTTGGTTCCAAAAAATATGAAGACTATAATTTTGCATTTTTTTGTTACAGGTAACGTCATATTATTCAATAAACTATTAACTCCTCAATCACAGTTTCAAAGGTTTGTAACATGAGTTCTGATAAACTACACGTTGGTGTATCCAATTTTTTTTGTTCTTTGACATTTGGTTGAATATCAATTGAAAAAAAGGACACAGTTTAGTAACTCTAAAGCTGTTTGGGTGATTCTCTGAAATTTAACATTCCGGTTGGAGTTTAAAAATCAAAATTTGAATAAATTTTCAGTGAATCAACTAAACAAATTCCCACAAGGTGGACCGCGATCTGGTGAAGGACTCAGGAATCCATTGGATGCAGGCGGGACAGGACCGATCTGTGTGGAGAACATTGGGGGAAGACTATGTCCAGCAGTGGACGTCTATTGGCTGAAATAATTATAATGAACTAAAAAAAATGTGAGTGAGGACCTGGACCAATAATTTCGTAAATGGCAAACGCTGGCAATGAATATGCAGCAGTGGAGGCTATTATGGGAGGCCTTTGCCCAGCAGTAGAACCATTTTACTTAACAGCCTGCAGCAAAAAAATATAATTGACCGCTAGTTTCAATGTCTGGCTATTCTAATAAAAAAAAAAGTTTCATCTTTGGCCCAAAGTATATGAAAATACGAGGATATTATTTGTGTTAGTAAAGAAATGGGTATAAAAAATGTTGCAGATTTTTTAGACTACCGTCATAAACTTGAAATTGAAACTGACCATATTTTTTCTAGAAACTAATTACTGTTTTAAAGTGATCCAGTTATAAAAGCGTAATATAAAAACTGATCGTTTTTCAAGAGCGATTGAAAAACAAGATAAAAGGGTACGAACCTTGTTTAACAGCCCTTCAATTTGCAAAAGGATCAAAGTTGTTATTTATTAGGGCATGAATTGGACTCGAAATTAATAAGATTTTATTTAGTTTTAGATAAAAAAAGGTAAAATTTCTTGGAAGTTTACTAATCGTATTTGTTTATATCTTCTTTGTAAACTTGCTGCTTCCTTTTCGCATGGCATAAATATAATCGTAATAAAATTATACTAAAATAGTTGATATTTTTTATAGAAATCTTTTGCAATTTATTCTTAAGTAAATAACACACTTAAAAAATCATGTAATAATATTTCCACCGGATATTGTAAATATACCTACAATATTGATGAGACTATCGACAGCTCTTGTCGAAACAAGCACTTACAAATTTCGTCGGGTTAGTAACGCGTTCAGTGGTCTAATTGGTAGAACATTCTCCCGGATTGTGAAAGGGTTGGGTTCGAGTCCCGCCTGAACACGAGATGAAATTTTTAAGTGTGTTATATACTAAAATGTTTGATGTTATGATAAATAAGATCGAAAGTAAACTATACGTGCTAATTTAAAACGTGTCTGTACGTTTTTGTACGAAAACGTTTATACTGATGTATAACGTGTATCTTTATGTATGATCAAAGTTAAATGGAAAAGTCCATTACAAAAGTTAAATTATAAGTGCAAAGAGACTCATCGGTGATGACGTACTCTCAGAGGCTGGCTTATAAAGCCTAGACCACCGCAGACGTGTGGCAAGCCTCTCAGTCTTCTACCAGATTCATTTTGGAGAGTGTGCGGAGGATCTGCATAATTTGATCCCCTCTAGCCCATTCCATCACCGGACAACAAGGCGCGGCGAGGGGTTTTATCCATACGTTGTTGGCTTGCCCCTTATCTGCACGAAGCGATTTGCATCCACGTTCATAATGTAGACAGCTAAGGAATGGAACTTCTTGACAAGGGCTGTTTTTCCGGACAACTACAATCTGGACATCTTTAGAAAAGAGTGAACAGGCATCTCCTAGGCGAACGCGTTACTTACTAGACCTCATCGTCACTTTTCATCAGGTGAAATTGTGGTCAAGCGTTAGCCTTTAAAAAAATATCAAAAAATGTGGTTATCAATGGATAATATCATGTTACATCCTTACTAATATTATAAAGGCGAAAGTTTGTTTGGATGGATGTATGGATGGATGTTTGTTCCTCTTTCACGCAAAAACTACTAAACGGATTTTAATGAAACTTTACAGTAATGTAGCTTATAGATCAGAATAACACATAGGCTATAATTTATGCAAAACAAGGGACCAAAATTTTAGATTCCTTGTGTCTATGTACACAAAACTCAACTTTGAATGTCGTTGGCAACTCAAGCGCCTTTTCACGGGACTTATTTGGAGGCGTGGACTCCAATACTAAGCGATGAGGTCACGCTTCGTAGTATTTTTTCTATGTAGCACTTTTCAAGTCAAGCCTAAAATTGTGTTTTTCAAATCATGATATTATCTTGAGAAGATTTTCAGATATAAGTATGTTGGTCTAGTGGTTTATGTACTGGGCCGTGATCTCGGCGTCCTGGTTTCGATTCCCGGGTCGAGCGAAAAGTATGTTTGGAATTTTTGCAAACAAAGCTTGGGTTTGTGATCACAAATCCGCATTTGGCAAGCGTGGTGATTAAGCCTAATCCCATCATAGTAGCGATAACTTGATTTCTATGATCAAGATCTTTGCCCTGCAATGGGACAGTTTATAGGCTGATAGTTTACTTTTAAATACCCTGGGCTCTAAAAATATAGCTTTAGGTCCAACCAGGAATCATAAGAAGATAAGTGGAGTCGTCCCTGGGAATTTTTATCAAATATTATAAGTACAAACAGCGACATATCATCCTACTACAATCTGTCGAAATTCCTCAATTGATATTGAACCGAACATGTTTGACATTAAACTGAGTATTGACTGAAGAAGTATGGCTGTTTTGAGGATTTTTTACCGTATATATCAATATTTTCGTACAAAAAGCACTCAATTTTTCATAATCCCTAACAAAAAAGTCCACTTATAGAAGGCTCAATCGTTACTTGCAAAATTCATCTAAACCCCACCATCAAGCAATGACGTCACTGAATTAACGGTTTCATTATAAGAACAATCAATGGAGGCGATTGGTTGTCCAATAAAAATGATTAATTAATCAATTTTATTAACACGCTTGATGTGTCAGAGTTTGATGGATGCCCTGATATTTTGGGCACTTTGATGAAAACCGAAAAAAGGGAGCCAGAGGTCAAAGGTCAGTGATGTAACGTTAACGCAATTTCAACTTTGTTCATTTGATAACGGTCGGAAAATAAATCTTTTTTGGGTATTTTTAAGCCTTGTATATGAGTAGGTGTTGAAATTACTCGTTCGGCGTGATAAAAATTAAACAATTTATTCTGCCTCGTTAGTTACAGAGTAGAAAGGTATCCTCCAACCGATTAAGGTTACGACGGCCCATTGTAGCGATCAGCTACGTACGCAGAATATATTATAGTGCTCAAATGTGTGCGCAAACACAAGTGCACTCTCTATTATAACTCAATGTTACATCCGAAAAGATTTATATTACTATGTAGTTCATTTTCCAATGTACTAGGCATCGCACACGATATTTTAGAGATTATTCAAAATTAAAAGTAATGAACTGTCGGTGGTGGCGCCCTCTGTAACCATAGACAGGCCGGCGCCATCATGTCTTGTCATTATTTTTCTGTGTGCGGGCATCGCAATATCAAAATACAAAAATTATTAAAATACGTTGTTATTCTTAGTGTATTACGTTTAAATTACTTAATTACTACTTAGTTGAGTGTATTGTGACTTCAAAACATGGGGAAAAGGAAAAACAAAGACATATCCCACTATCGGAAAAAAATTAGGCGGTTAGAAAAACGCCTACTCGAATTAGACTCTGGATCATCTAATGCTAGTATGGGTAAGTACCATTTATTTTAACAAATACCTAAGTGAATACAAATAATGTTGTTTACTAAAATCAAATATCTGGAAGTAGATATCCTAGTCTACCCCCTTATTTATTTAAATAACCTTACCCGGTACATTGTGCTACTAAGTATTCGAAATTAGTAAAACCTATTCGTGATAACGAAATTACTTTACAAGTTATAGAAAATGTCTATACATTTTTACCTATACCTATTTGTGATCTGGTTGAGCACCGTGACGCGCGCACGGACAAAACCAAAACATAGTCTAGCGGCGTAACGTGCTTACGTTCAACGACTTTAAAAATCAGAGTGTAGTCACACTCATACATTTACGGTTATACTCCGTGTCGTGCACACGGCTAATACCAAGCTAGTCCAGAGTGGTAATATGATTACGAATCATGACATATATCATCAATAGGCAATTTTATACCTTTTTATTTTTCTCAATATTGCAGAAAGTAACGAAAACGAAACTCAATGGTACTCGAGTGCTCAAGGCTATGATGCTAACACATATACAAGTGATTATGACCTACCATTTTCTGATTTGGAAGAGCCACCGACGAATCCTCGCCCTAAGTCTGTTATCGTTACTGGCAGTGACAATTACATAGAAAACGTCGAAAAGCCTTTAGAAAATAATACACAGGCAATCAACGATACCGTGGAAGCGAATACTGCAGTTAACCCCCCTGAGAAGGCGCCTAACACTGGTGAGGAGACTCCTGCTTTACCAGATGAGATATTAGAAGCGCTTGGGGACCAAAAGGGAAAAGAGGAAATTTTCGGACCTAAAATACCAGAAGAAATATCAAAACGATGGAGCCGTGTATTGGTAGATGGGCTTACAAAAGATCAAAAAGAAAAAATTATAGAAAGCACACTTGTACCAGATAATTTTCGATTGGCAAAAGCACCTGTACTAAATTTAGAACTGATTCCAGTGCTTAGTGATGCAGCTCGAAATCGAGATAAGCTCTTAGAAAGATCACAAAATCAGCTTGGAATTGGTATATCTGGTCTTACAAACTTAACATCATCTATTATAGATGGTAACACAGACAAGATTGAATTACTCAAGAAAATTTCAGATATAAGTAAAATTTTCCTTGACCTTCATTACGAAGAAACTAAAAGAAGGAGGAAGCTAGTGGCTTCATCTCTGGATAAAAAGTTCTTGAGTATTATAACTGACGTAAAAAGAGATTCTTTCCTCTTTGGCACCAACCTGTCGGAAAAAATTAAGGCCTCCAAATCTGCAGAACGTTCAGGCCTACTAATAAAGCGCACTGATGCTGTACCTTCAACCTCAAAGGGATATACGAACCAGGGAAACTGGAAAGGCCCTCCCAGGACACAAGTTCAACGGACGCAGAAGCAGGGTGGGCAGAGAAACCGATTTGCGTCGCAATACCCCCAGCCGCACAGACGTCCCCCTCCACCCTCAACGGATCGTCGCCCAATGCAGCCGAAGACCAGCAACAAAATTCGCAAGACTCAATAGAGGTAATAAACCATGCTGGAAGGCTTCGTCACTATCTTAGCGAGTGGTCTAATATTACTAATGATAATACGGTATTGAGTTATATTCAAGGTTATACTATACCTTTTAATGGCCCATTTTCCCAAAAATGTATTCCAAATAACAATAATTTCAGTGAAATAGAGTTAAAATTAATTTCTAAGGAAATACAAGAATTAATACAATCAGGAGCAGTTATAAAAACACGTGACATACCCGGTCAATTCTTGTCAAAAATATTTTTAACCCCCAAACCTGATGGCTCGTTTAGATTCATATTGAATTTGAAAAACTTAAATAAATTCATAAGTCCTCATCATTTTAAGATGGAGGATATTCGAACGGTGTGTAAGTTACTAACAAAAGACTGCTTCATGGCTACAGTAGACTTAAAGGATGCCTATTTCTTAGTCCCTATAAATGATAAAAGTAAGAAATATTTAAGGTTCAAATTTGAAGGGAAAACGTTTGAATTTCAATGCTTACCCTTTGGACTGTCAATAGCACCATTTATGTTCACAAAAATATTAAAACCGGTCATGTCAACTCTTAGAAGCAAGGGTTTCCTGCTAGTAACTTATTTAGATGATATAATTTGTTTGGCAAATACATACGAAAAGTGTCTTTCCTGTGTAAATAACACCGTTGATCTTCTAGAAAAACTAGGTTTTATAATAAATACTGTAAAAAGTAAACTTACACCGTGCCAAATTCAAACTTATCTTGGCTTCCAAATTGATTCACAAAATATGTGTCTAGCACTTACTGTAGAAAAAAGGCAAAAAATTTTAGAAAAATTAAAATTAACATCTAAACTAAAATCAATAGTGATAAGAGACTTTGCTAAACTGTTGGGATCATTATGCTCCGCCTGCCCTGCCCTCGCTTACGGTTGGGTGTACACAAAAAGATTCGAAAGGGAAAAATTCTTAGCTTTGAAATCATGCAACGGAGACTATGACTGCTTCATGAATTTAAATAATAATTTGCAACCTGATTTCAAATGGTGGATCCAACACATTCTAATATCTAAAAACCCAATACGCACTGGAAAATATCAATTAGAAATATTTTCAGACGCATCACTGACAGGGTGGGGAGCATCTTGTAACGGGGAAAGGACAGGAGGTTTTTGGAACCCAGAAGAAGCAAAAAATCATATAAATCTATTAGAATTAATGGCTGCGTTTAATGGAATAAAGTCTTTTGCTAGGTCTCTTACAAATACAGAAATTTTACTACGTATTGATAATACGACAGCAATTTCGTACATAAACAGGTTTGGGGGCATACAATATCCACATCTTAATGAATTAGCTCGGAGGATCTGGCAATGGTGCGAAATCAGACAATTACATGTCTATGCATCCTATATCAAGTCAAAGGACAATGTTGAGGCTGACGAGGAATCTCGACGGCTAAATATTGATACCGAATGGAGCCTATCAATTACGGCATTCGAAAAAATCTGTACCTCTTTTGGCTTACCTGAAGTAGATCTGTTTGCTACTCGTTTAAATGCTAAGTGCAAAAAATACATCTCTTGGAAGCGTGACCCCGAAGCATTCAATATAGATGCATTTACTTTAAACTGGAGCTCATTTCTCTTTTATGCCTTTCCTCCATTTGCAACGATTCTAAAAAGCCTCCGAAAAATCGTCAACGATGAGGCCACAGGAATTATAGTTGTACCCTATTGGCCTAGCCAACCATGGTTCCCATTGTTTTTGGAATTGTCTGTTTATGAACCATTATATTTTTACCCTGATCATGAGCTACTCCTCTCTCCTTTCAGGACTCCTCATCCGCTGTGGGATCGTCTTACCCTGGCTGCATCTCTGCTATCAGGGAAGCATTTGCCAAAAAATCTTTGAATAATGATACAATTAATATAATGATTTCGTCTTTAGCCGACAATTCAATAAAACAATACAACTCTGCTTATAAAAAATGGTGGAGCTTCTGTTCTCAATTTAAAATTGATCCTTATGACCATAACATTCCGGCAATACTAAATTTCCTCACAGCCCAGTTTAAAGATGGCGCTAGTTATTCAACATTGAATACACTACGCTCTGCATTAAGTTTGATATTAGGCAAAGGTCTTAGCGAAGACGATCATATATCCAGATTTTTTAAAGGCGTATTCAGAACCAAACCTAGTTTGCCAAGATACCAATCCACTTGGGATCCTAACCTTGTTCTAGACTATCTAAGTCCCTGGTACCCTAACGGAGAATTACCTCTTAGTAAAATTAGTAAAAAACTCGTAGCTCTTCTCGCGTTGTCGACGGCACAACGTGTGCAGACGCTGTCATTGATTCGCTTGTCTAATATCAAAGTTAATGCTACAAATATTGAAATCATTGTCAATGATATTACAAAAACAACAGCGCCAGGCCGAACAATGCCAAGGCTAATAATCCCCTTTTTAGTGATAAGGATCAAATTTGCCCTGCAAAGACATTGATTTCGTATATACAAATGACTAGTAGTTTCCGAAACCTCCAACATACTGAAAAGCTGATTCTGACAGCAAAGAAGCCATACCACAACGCTAGTCCATCGACTATCAGCCGTTGGATCAAATCGGTACTGTCGGAGAGCGGAGTAAACATCACTGTGTTTTCAGCACATAGCACACGCCACGCTGCTACTTCAGCAGCTAATCGGCGAGGCTTATCGGTTGATCTTATTAAAAGAACCGCGGGATGGACAGGACGCTCACTAGTTTTCGCTCAGTTCTATAATAGACCTTTGATCCAAGACGAGGATAATGTTTTTGCAGAAGCTATATGTGATTACGGTAATTTCTAATATTAAGTTAAAATTATATTACATGATTACGGGTAAAATAAGAACTCTAATTAAGATAAAGAAAAGTAATAATATTATTACATTGATTTACATCAAATTCGTGTTTTGTTTTTTCTATAAATACCTATTTTGCTCTATGCGCTAAACATCTACATAGTAATATAAATCTTTTCGGATGTAACATTGAGTTATAATTAATGGTTAAACAAACTTACCTTAAGTGATGTTTGACCGTAATTATACGAAATGTTACATCCGAAAAGATTTATTACCCACCCTTCCCAAACGACTTCATTAGATAATACTTAAGTCTTTTCCCCGTAAAGATTATTACCGCAAAATAGGCTTATCTCTGAAATAATGACAAGACATGATGGCGCCGGCCTGTCTATGGTTACAGAGGGCGCCACCACCGACAGTTCATTACTTTTAATTTTGAATAATCTCTAAAATATCGTGTGCGATGCCTAGTACATTGGAAAATGAACTACATAGTAATATAAATCTTTTCGGATGTAACATTTCGTATAATTACGGTCAAACATCACTTAAGGTAAGTTTGTTTAACCATTAATTATACTCTCGTATTCCGATGGGACACCAGCGTGACACGATCGAAGAGGAATCGGGTCCGGGACCAACGCCTTAACGTGCTTTCCGAGACACGGGGGTACAAGACCGCCAACTTCCACACTCCGGGTTAAAACTAAGAATTTCTTAGCAAAAACTTAGGTACCTACAAATTTTCGGGCCAAACCCGGGGATCGAACCCGGTACCTCTTACGCAGCCGTCGTCGCTTTAAAGTGCGACCCACTAACCACTGCGCCACTGAGGCAGTCAAGAAAGGTACTGAACACAATATAGCCGGAAGAAAGTTCTTGTTATCGTACTGTGGTATAAATAGGTGTCCGGTTGCATACAAAACCGACCGTAGGAGAGCCACGCATCGGCAAGAATTGGCCGGCACGACCTGGAGTGATACCACGGCCTCACAGAAAACCGGCGCGAAGAAGCACTGTTCTGTGTTTCACTGCGTGAGTGAGGGTACCGGAGTCCCAATCCGGGGGAAAGGGAGATTTAAAGGTTGACAGGGCACTTGTGACTCCATTGGTGTCTCGTGAGTGTCCATGGGCGGCGGCAATCGCTTACTATCCGGTAATCCGTCTGCTCGCCTGCCACCTACCACATAAAAAAAAATCGTTTCTAAGCACGGGCTTAGCCTAAAGCCGAAGTTGAAGCGTACTACGGAGTACGCATCGACTATAATCGAGAATGTGAACAATGCAGGTCATAAGCGACGGCGCGGTGCAAGGCGACCTGGCTACCGGGGCCCCGGCTGCAATTTTCTTTGGCTTTACTGACATTGTGTCGGATTCGGCGGGTAGGGCTAAAACAAGCCGCGTGGGCTGATGCAAGTCTAAGGTTTTTAATTAGTGTCTAGTAGTTTGTACAAATTTGGTGTTAATTGACGACCCGATTGGAACAGTGCTAGTGAACGCTGCCTCTGATACAAGGGTTGCGGGTTCGATCCCCGCACAGTACAAACATTTGTGTGCATGAACATGTTTGTTTGTATTGGTCTGGGTGTTTGCTGTGTATTATAAGTATGTATTTACAAAAGAAAAGTATTATATGTATATATTTGCAATCCCACTGTTGATTCTGATATCCGTAACACAGGTGCTTGAGCTACCTATCTCGGAGTCAGATCAGTGTATGTGATGTTGTGAAATATATTTGTGCAGTGAAGTGCCGGAAAGTGAACCTAATAATAGGAATCGTTGGATGGTATCGTTTTTAACACTGCTATTGAGTGTCGAGTGAGTTGTCTCATGACAATTTGCTTGGAACTAATTGTCTGAAAACACACGATTGCTTTTAGAGTGATATCCGTGGAATGCGTAGGTCGATAAAACGTAAAACACCGGCGTTTTATTGACTGACTTTGCATTTGACTTTTGTTGACTACCTACTTATTCTCAACAAGTTACTTGACATTGGCGAATTATTTTCGGGTAGAGCCGTATTTAAAAAAAAGACATCGTGTCAAGTGGTAATTGATTTAGTGAAAATGTGAGGGTGTCAGAAGATTCGCAGCCATTCTTAATCAAACCATTTATTGCTTTAGTTACATTCTTATTCATCATCATCAGCCTGTTGCAGTCTACTGCTGGGCGCACATAAATTCCGTCCGTGGGAGAGCCACGCTTCGGCATGAATGGGCCGGCACGACGGGAGTGATACCACGGCCTCAAAGAAAACCTTTGTGAAGCAGCACTGTGCTGTGTTACGCTTACGTGAGTGAGGGTACCGGAGACCCAATCCGGAAGAAAGGGGGGTTTAAAGGTTGGCAGCACACTTGTGACTCCTCTGGTATCGCGGGTCATGGCGTCAATCGCTTACCATAAGGTGATCTGTCTGCTCGCCATTTATCACATTTAAAAAGAGGCCTCTCCTAATGTTTGCCACTCCGATAGATCTTTGGCTACTCGCATCCAGCTCCAGCCAGTGATCCTACCTACGTCACTCTATCTGGCCTGAAGGCACCCTATTCTTATTAATCATTAATATTTCACCTTTGGCTCCGTCCATAAAATTTCTATCATCCAGATACATTGCTCTTAACTTCTTTCGCATATCCTAAATCAAAATATCAATCACATCGACATAAAACTCGTTGACAGATCTTTCAAATACAATTTGCTTGCGATATCGAAAATCACATTCGCCGACCGCCTCGAGCATTCGCTTCGGAATTCGACACGATTCTCTATTAGCCATCACATTTTCGAAGCGTCTGTTTTGATAGAAAATGACAATTTTGAATCATATACCTTTCCAACACGGTCCAAGTTTGCCTGTCCGATTGATGTGATAGAATGTTCATTTTGATTCATGAACAACGTTCCAATAGGAAATAAACTAAATTTTGTTTCGCTTTTTTTTGTGTTTGATATTTGAATACGAGTAGATTGTTCGCATACATATTTTTGATATTGGTTCTAAATGACAATATTTGAATCTAACGTTCACACTCTGTCATTTTTGAACTAATTTATGAATAAAATTGCATTGGAAGCATAAAGCGGCAGACAACAGGTAATAGGTTTTTTTCTTCTGATTGACAATTGAATTTAGTAATAACAATAACTTCTTCTATTCCGTTCCGACTTTGTTCCGGAATTAT
Source organism: Marasmia exigua (assembly GCA_019059595.1). Classification (NCBI taxonomy): domain Eukaryota; kingdom Metazoa; phylum Arthropoda; class Insecta; order Lepidoptera; family Crambidae; genus Marasmia; species Marasmia exigua. The sequence goes on along the minus strand of CM032477.1, from coordinate 5,448,174 downwards.
TCTTAGATCGCGTTTTGTAATAAGGGGATTTTAATAACTTCACTTACGCTTAGTGTTAAAAATACCTTAATATCATTGTTACTAACTATTATAACTAACTTTATTTTTAACTTTCAGGAGAAATGCGATTACGCATACCCGTCAACCGGGGGGCAGACAGGAGCCCAATTCTCGGGCGCGTGATATTTTGTAAACATGGCGGATATCACCTAAAAACCATACAAAAAAACAATGTTTTAGTGAAATTATGTCGTATGAAAATAAATGTCACAAGCCCGAGAATTAGGCTTCAGGTTATGTCGGGGTATATGCGATGGTCTACCGACTATAACTCTTGGGGTGCTCTCGTCCGCGCCAGAGTGGGTATGGACATGAGAATGTGACTAAGAAGTCTCCCTTCAAGTTTCTCCTCTGGCGAATGCCCGCTTACAGGGCGTGTCCGACACTACTCCCCACGGGTGAGCTGGGGGGAGTGATAAGGACAGCCGAGAGCACCTAACCATCCCTGCAAGGATGCAGAGGAGGACTGTGCAATGTCAGCGCCGATGCCCCCGCACCGGTCGCCGACTTGCTTCCTCTACGGAGAGGAGGGAGACGCGCATCTGTTCGGGACAGGTCGGAGCAGCCGTGGTCACGAGCGGACTGACCACGGCTGCTGTAACGTAGCCGAAACGTCGAGTAAAATATGTGAGTACACAATGTTGTATCACATAATAAATATCGTGTTAAATCCCGTCTGGATTAATTATAGTCATAATGCAACGCGAAAATTTAAAAAACAATAATTTTATTAAATAAAATTTCTCCTCTATTACCACTCCTATCCAAGCGTGCAGCCTAGCGCCATCTTTGCGCTCAACGGTGAAAGCGGAGGGCCCGCAGGATGAAAAGACAGTTGCATCTCCGCGAGCCATCGCGACATTTCGTACTCCGCCAATTTAATGCAAATTTCATGTCTTTTTGTGTAAATTTATATATAATTCTAAGATTGTGTCGCGTCTAAAAGACCAAAAACCTAGTGATTAGTGAATCGGAATTGTCGTCAGTAAAGCGCGGGCAGAGACTAAGATTAAGCCGCAGAATCACCAAGTAAGTTGCACGCTATTCCCTTGCTCCAATCCCTGATTTATTCAATTGTAAATACCACAGTAAACACCTATAGCTCACACTTCATCATCATCATCGTCAGCCCATTTAAGTCCCCACTGCTGGGGCACGGGCCTCCCTCAATCACATGAGGGGTAGTTGCCATACTCACCACGCTTGGTAGACGGGTTGGCGAGGGTTTAGATATAAATGCAGAGTTTTCCTTCTCTGGGTGCTGATGATGTTGCCAGCAGCTTTACCTTAGTCACCTTTTACGACACCTCGGTAAGAGTGAGGGTGGCCTATTCTACTCTGCCGGGGATCACACGGCTCACACTTATTGAAAGTTAAAATCGGTCTAATTTGGTGCGCCCATATACTATAGATATATCCGTGACGTTCAGGCTTTCTGACGATGTTTTCTCTCACCATACAAGTACTATTGTCATCGAACATTTTATGACCCCGAAATACTTACCGGAATAGGAATTTAATTCAAAAATCTCACACAGCGCTCCGCTGAAAAGTTTAAGCTCTCAATTTAAAATCTTCACGTGAGAAATTTTCATTGAATTTATTATGTCAAACCGGTTTGTAATTCGGAAAATTCGCGTCTCGAACTGATATTGGGAAATGCATTAGATTACGGTGCATATTGTGAATTTCTAGACGTTCGTCGGTAGACGTGATCTGCCTGTGTATTGCCCGGGGACTTACAAGATCCGATTCTACCTAAAGTACTTTAGGGCTGTTGTAATGTCCAGTTTCAGATAAATAACTAAACAAATTCATACCATGTATTTCGCTGCGTTAGTGAGGGCACCGGAGGCCCAATCCACAGGAAAGGGAGGTTTAAAGGTTGGCAGCGCACTTCATGATTCCGTAGTAGTTTAAGAACATGTGTTTCGGATATCAGATTAGGGGGGAATTGCAGACATAATACTTAAATACATATTTTTACTCATACACCAAAGAAACACAATGTGTTCATTACTGTGTGTCCATGGCCGGCAGCAATCGCTTTCCATCAGGTGATCCGTCTGCTCGTCTGTGTCACCATCCCATGAAAAAACTAAAACTACGTGCTAGAACAGTTATAGGGCTGTTGTAAGGCCAGTTTCAGATAAATACCTAAATGAATTCATACTTTGTGTTTCGCTGCGTGAGTGTGGGTACGGGAGGACCAATCCTGGGGAAAGGATGTCCATGGGCGGCGATGATCACTTTCCATCAGGTGTGCCGTCTGCTCGTTTGTCCGCTATAATGTGTTCAAATCCGAGCACGTACCTCTGGATTTTTCAAATCTATGTGCTTATTTCTATCAGTAGTTCGGCGGTGAGGGAAAACATCAAGAGGAAACCTGCACGCTTCGGATAATTTCTGAAACGTGAAATCATAATTCAGTTGGTCTGGGACCCCTGTTAAAGGGTTGCGAAGGGTAGACGGCAGTTGCTTCATTGAAATTACCAAACTCCCCAAATCGAGAATCATGGTGCAAGCGTACCCCGGGCTCCAGAGCGACAGCTTTGGACGCAACTCGGAATTAGTCGCTAAGATGAGAAGAGAGTTCAAATCCGCGTTAGTTAAGCGGATACAAATGCAGCCAATTTTAAATTTCGCTTTAAAAAAATTGGATACAGGGATCAAAGCTTTTTGAAATTGGCTACATTTCTCAGAAACGAATTTCCATCCCACGTCGGAGTTATTTATGTACTCTTGCATCTAAATATTGATTTATTAATTTATTGGTCTTCCCTTGTGATGGACATCGTAAAATCAAATTTTGGCCGTAACTCCTAAATTAATGCAGAAACATAAATTTGAAAGAAAGAAAGAAAGAAAGAAAAATTTATTATTTTGGCCATCACAACACTACATACGAGTACAACATTAGTTACAAAAGAACAAACAAACAAAAAGAAAAACAAAATAGATACAGAAAATAAAAACAAAACAAAACAAAGGAAAAACAAAATAATTAGTACTAATAACCAGGCAGTGCAAATAATATATTGTGTGTTGTGACCTCCAACATAAATGGCCCCCACTCAGCCTATGTCATGACCCTGAAAAAGGTCATGACGCCGATTTTCAGTAGGGCCAGCTGAGTGAGTGCCACGGACGTCAGCCTTGTGTACCTAGTGTGTATATATATGTGTTGGAAAGTACTAATGTAATTGTGAAAAAATAATAAATAATAAAGTACATGCGCTGGTGCTGCCTTAATTACAGGTTGCCACGGAAAGCGTAAACAAAAGTAGTTGGGAGCATAAGGGAAGCCCTTAGCTTGTGAAGAAAAAATATATAGTTAAATAAAAATTACTTATTTACACCCAGGCACTCAGCAAACACAAGTGTTCAACACAGGAATGTTTGTCCATAGTGGGAATCGAACGCACGACCATTGGCGCATTTGGCAGTATCACTACCAAAAGCTTAAAAAAGCGTAAGTAAAAGGCGACTAAGATAAAGCTGCTGGCACGATCATCAGCACCCAGAGAAAGAAAACTCTGCATTTATATCAAAACCCTCGCCAACCCGTCTGCCAAGGGTGGTGAGTATGGCAATTACCCCTCATGTGATTGAGGGAGGCCCGTGCCCCAGCAGTGGGGACTTAAATGGGCTGATGATGACGATGACTACCAAAAGCGCCACTGGGCCATTGGACAAGTGAATCATCGAGATTTTATCTTATCTTATTATTACTTATTATTAGACAATAATTAGGCGTAATTTATTTATTTACTTATTATCATATCACACAAAACAGATTACAATCAATGAGACTTATTTTAGTACCATCAAATTGTACATAACGAAATTGTAGTCCAAAACGATGTATTCCTAAAAGCTCAAAAGTTAATAGCGTTAATAGTTAATTTATTTTTAAATGTAGGTAAACTAAGATTAAATACATCAATGTCTTTATTTTTGGTTATTATATTCGGTTTGGAGCCTGTTAATAGGGGAAAAACGACCAAGATTTGTCTTAGAGCGCTTTGGCTTAAACAGTGAATATCTGGATTAATTAATTTATGATTCCAACCTCTGGTTATTACCTACGTAATAACCAGACTTTTTTTTTTCTTTTTTTTTTTTTTTGGTTTCGCAGGGGGAATGCCGCCGGCTCCAGAGATGAGCCGACTACCTTATGCATACCAGACCACCGGGGGGTGGCCGGGTTATGTGGGGCTCTCCTTTGGCGGGGGGCTTCTCCCAAGGAGAAGCCAGGCAAAGGCATACCCACTAAACCCCCTGCGGTTCTCCCTCATCGCCCATATTGGGGAGTATCATGGTGATACAGCCAAAGCCTCCCTCCACGATATTCCCCGGGCGGATGTCCGCCTGTTCGGCGGACTAGGCGGTTCCTCCCCCGGACGTGCCGGGAGAGGGGATAGGGACAGCCGGGAGAACTGAGCCGTCCCTATCGGGACGTAATAACCAGACTACCTCAATGGCGTAGTGGTTAGTGGGTCGCACTTTAAAGCGACGGCTGCGCAAGAGGTCCCGGGTTTGATCCACAGGTTGGGCCAAAAATTTGTATATACAACCCGTGCGGATAAAGAATGGGATGAGAAATGGCGGCGCATTTATTCACTTCTCGCTCGCACACTATTTGCGTCTATACTCGCTCTCGTGGGGTGCGAGCGAGAAGTGAATAGATGCGCCGCCATTTCTGATCCCATTATTTATTCGCACGGGTTGTACCTTTTGCTGTTTTCGGTAAGAAATGCGTAGTGTTAACCCGGAGTCGTAACCCCATGTAAGTTGGCGGTCTTGTACCCCGTGCCTTGGAAAGCACGCTAAGCCGTTGGTCCTGCGCCCCATCCCTCTCCGGTCGTATCGCAGTAGTGTCCCATCGGAATATGAGGGTAGGGAACACATCATCATCATCATCATCATTTCAGCCAATAGACGTCCACTGCTGGACATAGGCCTCCCCCAATGTTCTCCACACAGATCGGTCCTGTGCCGCCCGCATCCAATGGATTCCCGCGATCTTCACCAGATCGTCGGTCCACCTTGTGGGGGGCCTGCCACGGCTGCGACTTCCTGTACGTGGCCTCCACTCGAGGACCTTTCCGCCCCAACGGCCGTCTGTTCTCCTCGCTATGTGCCCTGCCCATTGCCACTTGAGGCATGCAATCCTTTGGGCTATGTCTGTAACCTTAGTTCTCCTGCGGATCTCATCATTTCTGATACGATCACGCAGGGAGACTCCGAGCATAGCTCTCTCCATTGCTCTCTGAGTGACTTTGAGCCTCCTTAATCGGCACATTGTAAGCGGCCACGTTTCGGTTCCGTATGTCATCACTGGCAACACACACGCATTGAAGACTTTCGTCTTGAGACACTGCGGTAGGTGGGCCGAAAATATGCTGCGTAGCTTCCCGAACGCTGCCCAGCCGAGTTGGATTCGTCGATCGACCTCTTTCTGGAAGTTGGACTTACCAAGCTGGACTTTTTGTCCGAGGTAGATGTACTCGTCTACAACTTCCAGTGCAGAGCTTCCAACCTTTACCAGAGTGGGTACGACATGGGAATTCGACATGATTTTCGTCTTGTCCATGTTCATTTTCAGACCCACTTGTTGGGAGACTCTACTGAGGTCGTCAAGCATTGTGCCAAGGTCTTCCAAGGTCTCAGCCATGACTACGATATCATCAGCGAATCGAAGGTGCGTCATGTACTCACCATTTATATTGATGCCAAGTCCATCCCAGTCCAGAAGTTTAAACACGTCCTCCAACAGAGTGGTGAACAGTTTCGGCGATATAACGTCACCCTGTCTCACACCTCGCTGGAGAGGAATGGGTTTTGATTCCTGGTCCTGAAGACGGACTGACATTGTGGCGTTTCCGTACAATGACTGCAACACTTGTATGTATCGGTAGTCTATTCGGCACCTTTGGAGAGACTGTAGCACGGCCCAGGTCTCGACAGAGTCGAAGGCTTTCTCATAGTCCACAAACGCTAAGCATAATGGCAGGATATACTCTTCGGTCTGAAAGCCCTTCAGAGGCTTTTCAACTCCATCATCATTGAGGGAAAGACACCCAAAGCGTGGCACTCTGGCGTGGTAAGGCTTTTCTTCAAAAAGGGTGACAAATCCCAATTGAAGAATTACAGGCCTATCACGCTGCTGAGCCACATATATAAGCTGTTTTCGAGAGTTATGACGAATCGTCTCGCACGCAGGTTCGACGACTTTCAGCCTCCCGAACAAGCCGGATTTCGAAAAGGCTTTAGCACTATAGACCACATACATACGCTGCGGCAGGTTATACAGAAGACCGAAGGGAACACATGCGCTGCATTAAATATATCCTGCGTACGTTGCTGATCATCATGATCATCATCAGCCCATTTAAGTCCCCACTGCTGGGGCACGGGCCTCCCTCAATCACATAAGGGGTAATTGCCATACTCACCACGCTTGGCAGACGGGTTGGCGAGGGTTTTGATATGAATGCAGAGTTTTCCTTCTCTGGGTGCTGATGATCATGCCAGCAGCTTTACCTTAGTCGCCTTTTACGACACCTCGGTAAGAGTGAGGGTGGCCATTCTACTCTGCCGGGGACCACACGGCTGATCGTAGAAATGATATTATTACCTACGCACGTGTAAGATGGGGTTGCCAACAAAGTTGAACAACTATTGCGTCCCACTCATCATTTTGGCAGCCCTAAACGCAGAAATAGGAATCGCTGGATCACCTGCCACGGAACGTCTCGTAAAAATGTTTTATCGGCTCGAAAGTTGGAAAATGGAAGAAAGATGTTGTATTGAATAAGACAAAATCTGGTTACTCGCCCATCTTGTAACTTCATCTCGCGCTTCGTTTTATTTCTCTCGCTTATACAATTGTGGAGGTTTGTTAGAATCAAGTCTGGCGAGGGAAATTGGTTCGTCATGTTTCACCGTCTACATAAATATTTACGAGTGACATTTTCAATCTAATTTTGGTGTCTAATGATGTTTGTTTGGATAAAACGACTCAACAGTACGTATTTTTGATAGTTTGTTGGGGTCCTAACTAAAGGACTTGAAATAAAAGGTGGACTGTATATTTAAAATAATTGATATATTTTATTGCACAATATACACAACTTAAGTACCAGGCATTACAGAAATTTTGTGTTCAATTATGATTGGATTAAAACCAGAACAGTCTAAGGTGTTGATACAGGCGTTCGATCAGAGACGAGCTGTAGAAATAATAAAACTGAGTAGAGGACATGTTAGGGCACTCACTCGGAGCCTCACAGGGCACTGCAAATTAAACAAGCACCTGCAAAACATGGGCCTTTCAGATACCAAAATCTGCAGGTTCTGTCGCGAGGACGAGGAAATGATTATCCACGTCCTCGGCGAGTGCATAGCGCTGCACCGCTGCAGAAGCTGGCACCTGGGAGCACACATGATCTCAGCTGACGGGATCAAGAGCTTCCCCATCAGCTCGGATTTATCCTGGAACTGGAGCTACATGAGGTGCTGTAATAGGTTATGGGGCTGCCACAATAGATCATCTACTGGTCGCAGTGGCTATGAGACGGAGGGCTCACCCCATTTCTATTAAATAATGATTGGATTAGATGTATTATTTTGACTACTTGCGTTCTAAAAAACTTCGACCGTGGGAGAGCCACGCTTCGGCATGAATGGGCCGGCCCGACCGGAGTGATACCACGGGCTCACAGAAAATCAGCGTGAAGCAGCATTGTGCTGTGTTTCGCTGCGTGAGTGAGGGTACCGGAGGCCCAATCCGGGGGAAAGGGGGGGGTTTACAGGTTGTCAGCGCACATGTGACTACGGCTACGGATGTTGCGGGTGT
>CM032477.1:5198607-5440153 GCA_019059595.1 Marasmia exigua | reverse complement strand
AGCAATGCAATGGGAAATGGGACGAGCGATCCCGTATGCTTTCGGTCGGGAAGGCTACAGGCATGGAAGTTAAGATGCGATTTTACTTACTGCATGAGCAGCTGTGGGAAGCTGTTGTGGGTTATCCTGATGGAGATGAAAACCCCCAGAGTCAACGAGGAAAGCGTAAAGGATGAATTAGCAATAGCCAAAAATCTGCATGAACTTTAGTATGGAGAGCCATCACTCATGTGAGAGAGTGCGGAGATTGCTAAGGCCGCTTGGACGTCGTTGCAAAACGCCTATTGAAGATAAGGGCATGGGCAGAAGGTAGCTTTAGAAAACGTAAGCTTTACCGATATTGTCTGAAGAGTTAATACTATCGAAGAGTATATAAAAATGCCGGTTTTTATAAGTACCGTCAAGATTCTCGCTGATATTGGTAAGAAAAATCGAGGTTCTCTTTGGGCTGCGATACTATTGGGAGGTCTAACGCATAACTCGATCCCTGGTCATGGCTTAGAAAATTGTAATGTGAGGTTACCACGGTCATGGGTAAAGGCAAAACTGTGAATGAGATGTCCGAAAACCAATAAGCCTTATGATTGTGAGTCTGCGTTGCGTCGAAGAAAGGTCAAAAATTTATTCAAAACATAGTACCAAGACGAGAAGAAGAAGGAGGTTGTATGGTTGATGTCACGTACGAGGGTCATACTAAATACAATTGCCCCAAGAAGTGGAAGAATAAGCATGATTCAACATCAATAACTGCCTTGGGAGTAAAGGTAATAAAGATACGTGGTAACAAAACAAACAAACCGACTCTGGACGCTACTCTCATATGACTTCAAGGTTCTGATGGCTGACAGAACTCAAACCGCTGCATTCTGCAAGGTGACGTTCGCTAGCGGAGAAGCGATAGATTCCGTGGGAATCGGAACAGTTTCAATCAGTACTAATAGTAGTATCGACAAGATTAGTGAAGTTGTACTTGTACCTAAATTGAACACTAATTTAATTTCGGTTAAGAAAGCAGTCGATAAAGGTTTATGTGTACTTTTTGATAATACTGGCTGTAATTTTTTTGATAGAGATTATTTCTCTTATAAAGGTAATCCTGTTTTACACGGTTGTCAGTACATGGCGGGCTTTATACATTAGATGTTAATATTAACAAAAATGTAGCTCTTGATGTGAATTCTGACTGTCATTCTGCAGATTCTCAAGTTCAGGCTGTGATGTACGCACTAACCGTCTGTCTCAATTTCAGCTGTGGCACAAGCGGTTAGGTCATCTTTGCAGGTTCGACATGAATCTCCTAAGGAATGGACGTGCAGTTGGAATGGATTACTCAGCAGTGGATAAGGAGCCATGTATACCATGTGTTGAAGGGAAACAAGCAAGAAAAACCCTTCACGGTAAGTGTGGATAAGCCTAAGAGTACAAATTCGTTATTGGAATTGATCCACAGCGATATTTGTGGACCTATGTCGGAAATCATTCAAGGTAAGAAATATGCGTTATTCTTCATTGATGACTTTTCTCGACTTACTTTTGTTTATTTCTTGGCTTCTAAGACGGAAGTAAAAGCAAAATTTATCGCTTTTCAGTCTTTAGTCGAGCGCCAAACAGGAGCTAAAATTAAGGCATTAAGAACAGACTGCGGAACAGAGTATGTTAATGAAACAGTTCCTCTAGTTATTTACGTTCTAATGGTATTGTGCATCAAACCACAGTTCCACACAGGTCCGCAACAAATGGAGTATCGGAGCGTTCAAATAGAACGATTGTGGAAAAAGCGCGGTGTATGTTAGCTGGTGGTTTCTTAGCAAAGCCTATTGGCAGGATGCTATAGAAGTGGCAACGTACCTGAAGAATCGATCCCCGCATAGAGCTCTAGATCGCCTTACTCCTTATGAGATATGGTTCGGCTCAAACCCGATTTGAGTCACTTACGAGTGTTTGGCTGTAGAGCACTAGTACACATTCCAGATTGTCAAAGGAAAAAGTTGGATGTGAAGGCTAAACAGTACACTTTTGTTGGATATTCGGAAGATCCAGGTAATTATTACTTCCGAGATGCGAGCTATCCGAGAAGACTCTTAAAAGCTAGGGATGTTGTGTTCTTCGAAGATGCTTTCTCTGATTTGAAAGGTGATAATCCTGCAGGCCAGTTTCCTGTTGATCCCCCTGCAGTGATGGTATTCTCAAACAGGAATGAAGCGGAAGTTCAAAATCCCATTGCTGGTAGCTCTGGCACTTCTACTAAGGTGAACGTAGAAGTTGCACAAATCGATCCTGATCCAGAAGACCCTATTTCTGATGAAGAAATTCCCCACGATGAGGAGGATATTCTCGAAGAACAGGTTTCTACTGATGAACCTACTTTCCAAGGAAGGTATCCCTTAAGGAATCGATTAGCGAAAGATAAAGGCTTTGTGTCAGCAAGCTATAGTTTTGATGAGCCTGAAACCTTCAATCAAGCTATTCAATCAGAAGATAGAGACAAATGGATGGGTGCTATGAGAGATGAATATAGATCCCTCATTAATAATAAAACATGGATTTTGGTTGATAAACCTGATGGTCAAAAGATAATACCATGCAAGTGGGTATATAAGGTAAAGAAGGATGCAGAAGGTGCAGTTGCGAAATATAAAGCCCGGCTAGTAGCCAAAGGCTATAGCCCAAACCGCTGGTGTGGATTATACAGAAACCTTTGCGCCAGTGATTCGCAATTCTTCGTTACGTATGATGTTTGCACTTGCAGCAAAATTAGGCCTCAAGATGCGACATTTAGACGTGGACACAGCGTTCCTAAACGGAGAATTGGAGGAGGATGTATATATGGTACAACCGCAAGGTTTTGAGAAACCAAGCCAACAGAATAAAGTTTGCCTACTCAAGAAAGCTTTGTACGGGCTGAAACAAGCGCCTCGTGCTTGGAACACAAAGCTAAATGAAACTCTTTCTGCGTTAGGTTTTAAACGGGCTCCTTCAGAACCATGTATTTATACCAAACTATTTGGAAAGGAACTTGTCATACTGGCAGTTTATGTTGACGACATAATTGTTTGTCATAAAGATGACAAATTGGCAGACGCTGTCAAATGTGATTTGCAAAAATATTTTTGGTATTAAGGATTTGGGACTTTTAAACTATTATCTTGGTTTAAATGTTTCCCAAACAAAGAACTGTGTAAAAATTAATCAAAAACGTTCATTTTAAATGTTCTTAAGAAGTTTAATATGGCAGACTGTAAATCTGCCCCTACTCCCTTACAAAAGGTGAAGTTGGAACCAAATAAGAGCGGTGAGTTGCATCCGTATCCATATCAATCACTCATTGGTAGTTTAATGTTTATATCTGTGAATACTCGCCCTGACATTGCCTATGCAACTAGCTATCTTAGCCAATTTCTTGCAAAGTTTGATAAACAACACTGGTTGGCTGCAAAAAGGGTGTTGCAGTACTGAAAGGAACAGTAGATTACTGCATAACTTACAAGAGGGTTCCAGATTTCAGTCTGACTGGGTATGCAGACAGTGATTGGGCAAATGATCCCACTGACAGAAAGTCCTATACGGGTTTCTATTTCAGCTTATCCGGTGGAGCAATTAGCTGGGAATCGAAAAAACAGCCCACCGTTGCATTGTCATCAACGGAAGCAGAGTATATGGCCCTAACTTCAGCGGCTAAGGAAGCCACCTTCTTACAGAGGTTGATTCAGGAGGTAAGTGGCACCTCTCTGACTCCGGTTACCGTGCACAATGACAGTCAGAGTGCACATAAGATTGTACTTAATCCTATTCATCACAACAGGACTAAGCATATCGATACCCGTTTTCACTTCATAAGGGAAAAAAGTCGCTGAAGGCACTATTTTAATTGAATATGTACCAACTAGTGACATGTGTGCCGATATGCTGACAAAGCCGTTAGGTAGGGTTGCGCATTCCAAATGTACTGTCGGTTTAGGGTTGTGCATTTGACATAGTTAGGTTATTTAGTCAACTATGGAATCTCAATTAAGGGGCTGGTGTTGTAATGTAGCCTCTATGTTAAATAGGTACTGGCTATATTTCTATTAGTTTAATTGATATTCCATTTACTATTTTGTATCTAGACTTTTACTTTTCTATTGTCACTTCTTCCTTCCTTTCATCTTGTTGACAAGTAAACATTTCAATCTTCAACAGTGTTTTTCTCTAATTTTATCAGCGCCCCCCCCAAACTAGAGGCCACATTAGATTAGATTTGTAAATCGTGTAGATTAATTATGTATGTTTTACGTAATTTCACTTCGCATAGAGAACAATAGTCTCCAGACAAACCGTTTTGACGGGCCGTTTGGATTAGTGGTAGTGAACGCTGCCACTAATCAAGGGTGCAAGGGTTCGATCCCCACACAATACAAATATTTGTGGGCATGAACATGGCACGGCGTAAAGATAATAGGTGGACTATAAAGCTTACCGAATGGCAGCCAAGAATGGGACGATGTCCTGTGGGTAGACCACCTGCACGATGGTCCGACGATATTGTGACGGCAGAACGATATTGTGTGGAGAAACAATGCATATGGCTAGCAAGGGACTGGCGGGGGATGGCGGGATAAAGAAGAGGCCTATACCCAGCAGTGGGTGGATGTGGGCTGATATGATGATGAACATGTCTGTTTGTATTGTACTGTGTGTTTTATAAGTAGTATAAGTATGTATTTACAAAAGAAAAGAATTGGATTCATTGGTCCTGTTATCCGTAACACATGTTGTGAAATATTTGTTCAAAAACCCCTAATTTAGGATACTGTTAAGCCAAAGCATGTATGTATAAAAGTTGTTATAAATAAATTAAATAAGATTAAATTATATTCGAATTTGAATACCTTTGAATTTTTCACACATGACTTGCGCTGTATTTGAACAATTATCAGCTCCCCTTGTGCAGTGTGCACGTAGGACACAGGAAGTAAAATCGGTAATGAGCCAAGTTGATTGAAAGTTCATCTGGATACACTAGTGCCCTAAATAATACTTACTTACATCGATGGCTCAGCGAACCAGCGCTCGCTCGTGAAAGGTGGCAGACGAGCAAACGGATCACCTAATGGTTAGCGATTGGCAGGAGTAAACCTGATCATCCTGGATTTACAAACGGTGAACTTTTTTTATGTCACTAGATATATGTAATAATTTTTGTTTTGTCCCGCATTTGACCACCATAATCCCGTTTTTATAATTATATGGAAACAATATTCCGCATTATCAAAAAAAAAACTGGCAACTGTGGTTAGGATCTTCTGCACCTTTAAAAAATTTAAATATTTTGCCATTGGTCATCATCGTCATCGTCAGCCCATTTAAGTCCCCACTGCTGGGGCACGGGCCTCCCTCAATCACAGAGGGGTAATTGCCATACTCACCACGCTTGGCAGACGGGTTGGCGAGGGTTTTGATATAAATGCAGAGTTTTCCTTCTCTGGGTGCTGATGATCATGCCAGCAGCTTTACCTTAGTCGCCTTTTACGACACCTCGGTAAGAGTGAGGGTGGCCTATTCTACTCTGCCGGGGACCACACGGCCATTGGTCATTTAAACGGTAATCATACTGAAATTTACGTTAGAAGTGGTTGTCCACTTAGACATTTTTGCGGATACTTAATTAAAATTTCAAAATTCAAAAGTACTTTATTTGCATAGGCTTATATACACTCTTACAAATCGTCATACATGAAAAATATAAATTATAGCTATGTATATTATACTTGTAATTAAACATATATGTCGATACAAAAAATATACTAAGAAATGAATAAATATAATGTGATTCTACCACCGAAATCGGAAAGTTGATTCTGACGAGAAGATCCGGCAAGAAACTCGCCAGTTACTCTTTTTAATCACCAAATTTTTTTAAGTACAGTATCATGGGTGTAGGCGAACAGTTTATCATTTCCACAAATTTTTGTCATTTAAGTAATCATTAACTGTATAATAGGCTTTTGCCATTAAATCATTTTTAACATGTGTTTTAACTTAAAAATCGCAAAAGCCTATAAAATGTTCATTACCATCCAAGTTAATCATTATTTAGATTTCTCAACTGAAATAAAAATAAAATTAGGCCGTTTTCAAACAAAGCGTTTGAGATGTAAATGTATATTTGTTTTTTTTTTATGATAAGGGTGCAGACGAGCAGACGTATCACCTGAGGGTAACGCCGCCCATGGACACCTGCCACGCCAAAGAGATTTTAGGGAAGTACCGCACTGGCGAATTGCGTGCGTTTTCAAAGCGGAGCGGCCACGGCAGAGGCACGGAGAGGTGGCAGACGAGCAGACGAATCACCTGATGGTAAGCAATTCCGCCGCCCATGGACACCCGCACCACCAGTGGAGTCACAAGTGCGCTGCCAACCTTTTCCCCTTCCCCTCCCATTGCTGCCAATTATTTCTGCCGAGTCATTAAGATATGGAACTCATTTAGGGCGCATGTGTTTCCTTTGTCCTACAATATAAACTTCTTCAAACGAAGCGTGAAAGAGCATCGCGCAGGCCAGTTTGATAGTGCCCACGGATGTGGTGATTTGTAATGGCGTCCGTTGTAGTTGTAAGGGGGGTGTGGCGGTTACTCTCTCTGTATACCTAGCTTTAAGTTTTGTATGTTGTGCAATAAGATACCCTTTATTGCACAACATACAAAACTTAAAAGCTAGGTATACAGAGATACAATGTACAATGACAACCTTCAGGTAAAGGACATTAGATAGAAGAGGGGAGGGTGGTGTAATCCTTTTGATTTTGAACATTGATTAAGTAAATTTATAGTATAAATACATATATCTATAAATAAACACGTTTTCATACACTAATATATACGAATTTATCATCATACGAAATATATCACTAAAACTTGTTTTTTTTTGTATGGATTTCTTGTGACATCCGCCATGTTTTCAAACTACCACGAGCACGAGAATTGGGCTCCTGAAATAAAGCAATGGGATGCTAATAAAACGTCCTGCATGATATTAGCAAAACAATTTATTTTGGTGCTTCATTAGAATATAATACAATACAAAAATAAACAAAACAATAATATATCAAGAAACGTAAAGAAGTAGAAAAACATTAACAATATAAAAGAGGCTGGTCCAGCCGTCGATCCTCAACAGTGGGCTTAAGGTGACGGGTAGAGCACACTATTTTAAACAATTTAAGGCTTACAACCTCTCGGCAAACATTTATACTATTTAAATCAAATAACCATGCGCAAATGGTCCGTTTTTGTATGCGAAAAATTGATTACAGCCAAAAGCGGCCACTTTGAGCGTGAATCAATTTTTCGCGGACCCGACATTTGTGCATGGTTATTTAATAAATAGTATAAGTGTTTGCTGAGAGGTTGCAACCCCGAAATAGTTTAAAATAGATCCGGTATAGCGCCGTGTGGTCCCGGCAGAGTAGAATAGGCCACCCACACTCTTACCGAGGTGTCGTAAACGGCGACTAAGGTAAAGCTGCTGGCATGATCACCAGCACCCAGAGAAGGAAAACTCTGCATTTATATCAAAACCCGTCTGCCAAGCGTGGTGAGTATGGCAACTACCCCTCATGTGATTGCAGCATACCCAGCAATGGGGACTCAAATAGGCTGATGATGATGATGATGAGATCCGGTTTAGTAGCTCAAAATTAAAATCGATTGGCGTCGCTAGTGTGTCCTCCCCGTCACCTTAAGTAAGCAAATGTACTGTGCCACTATATAAACCGGAAATACAATGAGAGCGACCTTGGGATTATCGCCTGTTACCTAGTGTTGTATTAGGGCAACATCATATCTAAAACCCGGAATCTATTCGAGGGTTGTTTGCCAGCAACCGCTTAATTCAAAAGTGACCTAAAATCTACATTATTCTCATTTCTAGAGATTCCCAATTTCGCGCCGACCGGCCCCCAATTTGATTTATTATTTATTAACACTGATAAATTGAGTTGGCATCCGAAACGTTTCAGAGATTTTAATCTTTGTTTCCGATGCCGGGACCTATTCAGAGATAAGTTTCGTTTGTTCTTTCCGAAGGAAAGGACTTCCAAGGTCGTAGCCTGATGCTAATCGAAAATCGTCATTAAATTAATAAAAGAGTAAAGAGTTCTTCTTCTTCTTCAGCAGCATGTATTGGCCCACTGCAGAGCTTATGCCTCTCCAATTTCTCTCCACTTTCTTCTGTCGTCGGTTTTCCTGGACCACGCTACTCAGATTGTCCGCCAACACTCCTCTTTCCATCACTTGGTCTCCATTCAAGGACAACCTTGCTCCACCTCTCATCATCCCTTCTGCACTTATGATCAACCCACGCCCATTTCAGTCTTGCAGCTCGGTACCCTGCGTCTGTCACTTTTGTGCGTTCCCAGTCTTAAGGTGACGGGTAGGGCACACTAGCGACGCCAATCGATTTTAATTTTTAGCTACTATATCAATTTAAAAAAATTTCGGGGTTACAACCTCTCGGCAAACACTCATACTATTTATTAAATCATCATCATCATCATCATCATCAGCAACCTACACTCGTCCACTGCTGGACATAGGTCTCCCCTAATGCACGCCACTGCTCCCTTTTCTTCTGATTTCCGGCCACTCTCATCCAGCCCACACCAGCCAGCCTTCGAATGTCATCATCCCATCTTGTCGCAGGGCGTCCTACACTACGCTTACCTAGTCGCGGTCTCCACTCAAGGACTTTACGTTACTAACTTACTTTACTTTATTTATTAAATAACCATGCACAAATGCGGACACAACATTTGTACGCGAAAAATTGATTCACGCTAAAAGTGGCCACTGTTGGCGGTAATCAATTTTATGCGTACAAAAACGGACCCAACATTTGTGCATGGTTATTTAATAAATACTATAAGTATTTGCCGAGAGGTTGTAACCTCGAAATCGAAGCTATGAATTAAAAACGAATGGTGTCTTAAACGCCGTGTGGTCCCCGGCAGAGTAGAATAGGCCACCCTCACTCTTAACGAGGTGTCGTAAAAGGCGACTAAGGTAAAGCTGCTGGCATGATCATCAGCACCCAGAGAAGGAAAACTCTGCATTTATATCAAAACCCTCGCCAACCCTCTGCCAAGCGTGGTGAGTATGGCAATTACCCCTCATGTGATTGAGGGAGGCCCGTGCCCCAGCAGTGGGGACTTAAATGGGCTGACGATGACGACGATGACGATGATGGCCTTAAAACCCGCGATTGTGTTTAAAAACCGTACCGTAGTAGTAAAACACCGACGTTTTGTCGAGTGACTGTGACTTTGACTGACTTCGACTGTTGACTACTTACTTATTCTCAGTAAGTTACTTGACATTGGCTGTCGATGTCGACATTGACAAATATATCTTCTTTGGGTGGAGCCACAATACTAAAAAAACTATTTTGAGATTTGGCTTAGTAATACCTATTGTTTTTTTAATTATTTTACCAAATGGGTGGTTCAATCGAGAATTGGTTGTAGCACAATCTGTGTCAGAATCAGAATACTTTATTTGCATAATTTCAGGTACATAATGTGATGTTACAATGTTTGACGACCCGTTTGGAACAGTGGTATGAACGCTGCCTTTGGTCTAAGGGTTGCGGGTTCGATCCCCGCACAGTACAAACATTTGTGTGCATGAACATGTTTGTTTGTATTATTCTGGATGTTATGCTATGTATTATAAGTATGTATTTACAAAAGAAAACTATTATATGTATATATTTGTAATCCCATTGTTGATTCTGATATCCGTAACACAGGTGCTTAAGCTACCTATCTCGGAGTCAGATCAATATATGTGATGTTGTGAAATATTTATTTATTTATTATTTGGTATCACTGAAGTTTGCTTAAGTTAAGAAGCGTGCAAATATTCCCCCCCAAATATGTCTGCCCGTACGTTAATTTTTCTTATTGATTATTATTTTTTCAACTTTCATTAACAAATCGCGAACTTCGGTAAAGCGCCAGCGGCCTATTTGCGCCTTGTGTTTGAGAAATGAAACTACCAATACAAAGTTTCTCTGTTGATCTTTTCGCAGGTTTCCAATTAAAAACTTCTGTGCACTTGCTGAGATTGTTTCGAGAGCTGATAGTGTTTGTTCTGTTTACTTGTGTATTTTACAAAGCAAACATGTGTAGATCTAGTAAATGTTATTAATATTAGTGATAAATTTGTATGAGAATACGGTATATGACTATTTTTTTTTTATTACTGCAATCAAAAGACCTCTCAATGATAGAAACATCGTTGAAAGAATCACTTGATTCTCATTTAAACTACCTGAGATATCACAACTTTAAAATCACATTATTTTGGGCAAACCCAAAACGCTCCATACAAATGGCTACTAAGATGTGACGTCACACTAGAGTATTTTGTATGCATTTCATTTGAATTTTGTATGGTAGCTATATCAAATGTTTCGTTTATGTCAATGGTTCTATTATAATAGTTGGTGCAAATTGTATGGATTATTCAATGGTATAATTATTTTTTAAAAATTTCATACTTTTAAAATGGACTTGCCCATGAATCTTTGAATGACCATAAAACCGGCTAGACGTTTATTTTTAATTGAGAATTTTTGCCATTGGCACATATTGACCTATATTTTGATAAAATATTTATATTTTGTAAAATCTTGAGCTTAGTCATATACCCTATTGTTTATGTGTCAATATCTAACGTTCAACATAAACCGAAAGAGCTTTGCCCCTCGATGTACCAATTTTTTTACTAGTTATTAAGGTCAGAGTTCACCAACTTTTCAAACAACGGTAATCACATTTTAACCGTGCTATTTCAATAGTTTCAGCGGTTAAAGCATGGTCAAAGTGGAATACCATTGTTTTAAAGTTGGTGGCTCTTAATGTTATAAAATAAACTTAATTTAAACATTTTTTTTGTGATAGGTGGCTGACGAGCAGACGGCACACCTGATGGTAAGCAATTGCCACCGCTCATGGACACCCGTGACACCAGTGGAGTCACAAGTGCGCTGCCAACCTATTAACTCCCCTTTACCCAGAATAAAGTTTAATTAAGTAATTCAGTTTAGTTTACAGAGACTTGGGGGTGGTCATTGCCCAGTGGGACTCAGCAGACTATTTTTTTTTTTTATGCTAGAGGCGGACAAACGAGTAAGCGGCCCATGAACATCCGCGAAATCAGAGAGATCGCTAATTAAAAAAAAGAAAAAAAACATACTGCCTAAATTGCACATTGTATCTCTGTATACTTACCTAGCTTTTAAGTTTTGTATGTTGTGCAATAAAGAGTATCTATCTATCTATCTATCTATCTATCTACAGTACATTCATTTTAGGGCATGCGCCAAGGGGGTCGTAGATTTAAGCTTTTTTTATATGATACTCGTACAAGTAGACGGATCACTTGTTAGTAGGCGATTGCCGCTGCCTATTGACACACGCAACACCAGTGGGGTCACAAGTGTGCTGACAATCTTTAAACCCATCTTTCACCCGGGTTGAGCCTCCGATACGAGTACCCTCACTAACTTGGCGAAACTCGGTTATGCTGGCATATTCTCTTGAGGCTTTCCCACGGTCAAAATTATAAAAAAATAAACCTAAACCAATCAGTTCGTGTTAAACAATAACTTTCGCCAGAGCGTGGCGTGGCGATCGCAGATCTGGAAAATAGATTTTTAATATATTGATCGACCCGATGCACGGTGCAAGCCACGAATAGAGTGCAATCTGATAATATACCACCACACACATTTACAAAAGTTATTAAGAAGGAGATAGCAAGAGAGTCATTTACTCTCTTCATAGACCACATTTTCAGTAATACTCTTACCACCTAATAGTTAATAGTAATACACTTTCCGAACAACACGTGCTAGCCAGCGTTGCCATCCGTATACCATCCAGACAATGGCGGCGCGCACCAAGAGGTTTGGCTCCTCGTTCCTGCCCCGAGCCATCAAGACATGGAATGCCCTCCCAGCTCATGTGTTACCTCCTTCATACAATCCGGGGTCTTTTAGGCGGGGCCTGAAGCGGCATCTTAGCAGGCCATCAGGGTGAGAATGGCAGATTCAATAGGTATTTTGTTAGTTCTTTTGTACCTGTCAACCTCATATTTAGATTTCACGGCCGCTTACCATCAGGCGGAGAGAGGTCATCCTGATTGACCTCTCTATAAAAAAAAATGTATTAAAGAATTCAATAACTAAAGCAGAATTATTTTTATTATATACTTACATTTTATATATTTATCACAAATTACAGTGTAAAACTTACCATTTCAGTGAAAACTTTTCTAAACAGAATGTTGTTAAGACTTGTATCAAATCGCAGGTCCTAAACATCACAATCGTTGTAAATTAAATACATTCGAAAAAAAAACCTGATACTATAATATTATTAGTCTTCATACAAATTGAGTAAAACCGATGGCAGAAATGGGCAGGACCGATTTGTGTGGAGAACATTGGGGGAGGCCTATGTCCAGCCGTGGACGTCTATTGGCTGAAATGATGATGATGATTTAAAGTTGATAATTTTTATAGAAATCTTTGCAATTTATTCAGACATGATCCATCCTCGGCCACATCATCACTTACCCTCAGATGAGATTGTGGCCAAATTTCTTCCTATTCTAACTTAAAAAAATATTAATAATAACACCCTTAAATATTATATCTCGTGTTCAGGCGAGGCTCAAACCCACAATCCGGGTGGCTGTTCTATCAATTAGACCACTGAGCGCGTTACTAAGCCGACATAATTTATAAGTGCTTCATACGACATACGCTGTCGATAGTCTCATCAATATTATAGGTATGTTTACAATATCCAGTGGAAATATTATTGCAAATATTTGACCACCTCTTTAGATGCGACTGCAACATCAATAGTTGATATTTGTACAGCAATTTCATTGGCTTGGCAACGCGTTCAGTGGTCTAATTGGTAAAACAGACACCCAGATTGTGGAAGATGTGGGTTCGAGTCCCGCCTGAACACGTGAAGATTTATTTCTAAAATTTAATAATAAAACAAACTAACCACCATTCCGTCCTGTTAAACAATATCTTACGGGAGAGTAAATTGATTTTTAAAATATTGCACACGACCCGGTGCACAGAGCCCGGTGCAAGCGAAAGAACAAATTGATACTTTATCAGTTTAACCAGTTGCACACGGGGCGAAGTCGCTTACGTGGAATGCACTTGCCTCTTTGTGCTTGTCAAAAGTCGGGTTCATTTACACTTGAATTTTCTCAGGTAAATGAGATCCGACCGTTGTAGTTAAATTAAGATTTGTGCTTTGTATCTTTTTTTCTTTATTTTTATAAGGGTTAAAGATAGATAGATAGATAGATACACTTTATTGCACAAAATTTACAGATCTTAGCCTAAGTTATTATACTAAAACAATGTAGGCGGTCTTATCGCTAATAGCGATCTCTTCCAGACAACCTCAGGGTAGAGGAAAAGTATAGCGAATTAAGAAAAGGGGTAAGGCAGTGCAAGTCAGAAAAATATCGCGTATGTGACTTCACTGGTGTTGCCGGTGTCCATGGGCGGCGGCGATCGCTCACCATCAGGTGATCCGTCTGTTCGTCTCCCACCTATCACATAAAAAATGTTTATTCTTATTTTGAATATAGATAATTCTAAAGTTTGCGATATCCAATACAGATCATATTGTTTTTTTGATGCTGAAAAAAAATCTTGAAAGTGACTCTTTTTTTGTTACGCATAATGGATGTTGTAAATATACCTGTTTGTTACGCATAATACGCGTTTGGCTGTTGTATTTATATAAGTTTGTCAATGTATTTAAAATCTGTTATTGGCTGTAAGTAGTATATACATTTTAAATCGTTTAATTTAAGAGCTGTAGATTTTGAAAAAACAATAAATAAATAATTGACGTAGGTATTCATCATTCATAACTTTTAAAATAAACAAAACGTTTTCTGAAAACCAATTCTTAATGTACGTAAACGTTGTACATTAAAGCACAGTTAAATATGTATGTGTAACAGTAGCCTAAATATTTACTTTGAAATTTAAAAAAATGTTAGTATGGAAAACACAGCTTTTCAGAAAATCTCCATATAAATCGGGAATTTCATACTTTAACCCCTAATAAAATCTCGTAGACTCATTATGCCCTTTACGCCCACCGCATGGACCCTCCGACCCTCGCTAGCTCAGCAAAACACAGCGCAGAAGTGTGAAGCACGCTTCGGTAGATGTCACTATGCAATTTTACATCGCGCTAGCAAAGCGTGTTTCCGGAACAACGACCTCAAGCCGCCTGCCCACATTAGCAAGGGAATTAAACTAGACATCTACTCGTATAAGGTATTGGTAATTAATTTTGATATGTAGCAAATAAAATTATATCTGATATTTTACTTAATCCTCTCCCTGACTGAATCTCAAATATGGCCGTACCTACCGCGCGTAGTAAAACTATGGAATCAGCTACCAAAGATGGTGTTTCCGAACAGATACGACCTAGTGATCTTCAAGAAAAGAGCATTTTTCCTCCCTTAAAAGCCGGCAACGCATCTGTGATGCCCCGTGTGTCGCAGATGTCTAGGGGCGACGGTCACTTACCATCAGGAGAGCCGTCGTTTGTCTGCCAAAATAAAAAAAAAACACATAGGTTAAGTGTAGGTCGTTTTCCTTTAGATGGCGTTAGCACTGGCTAGACGACTGATGCCTCCTCTATCTCAGTATAGATACAACATGTAAAAAATTGAGCAACAATACTTAAGGGTGTGAACATATACCATGTAAAGACTTCACTGCCAAAATATGAGCATCATCTGAGGAGAAAAAATCAGCTGTTCCATATATTATATACTTTTTTAGATTTTCGCTTTGCATTATAACTATAAAGTATCAAGACGGGAATTCACACGATATTTATTATGTGAGACAACATTGTGCACTCACATATTTGGTCCGACGTTTCGGCTACGTTACAGCAGCCGTGGTCACGAGCGGACGTGGAGCGGCGGTGGAGCGGTGAGGCTGGGGTGAGGTGAGGTTGTTTCACATAATAAATATCGTGTTAATTCCCGTCTCCGTCGTTCGTCGTGCTTAATTGTTCCAGATATTTATTGACGCGCGGATATTCTATTTAGTATGGAACCGCCGCTGATTATGTTTTGCTCAGATGATGCTTATACTTGGCAGTGAAGTCTTTCATCGTCAGCCCATTTAAGTCCCCACTGCTGGGGTACGGGCCTCCCTCAATCACATGAGGGGTAATTGCCATACTCACCACGCTTGGAAGACGGGTTGGCGAGGGTTTTGATATAAATGCAGAGTTTTCCTTCTCTGGGTGCTGATGATCATGCCAGCAGCTTTACCTTAGTCGCCTTTTACGACACCTCGGTAAGAGTGAGGGTGGCCTATTCTATTCTGCCGGGGACCACACGGCTTTACACGGTATATATTTACACCTTTAAGTATCATTTCTTTAAGTTTGACTGACCGGATGGCGCAATTGGTAGTGACCCTGCCTCTTACGCCAAAGGTCGTGGGTTCGATCCCCACCCTGGACAAACATTCGTGCGATGAACACTTGTGTTTGTTCGGTGTCTGGGTGTAATATATGTATTTAAGTATATATTTGTGTTCCTCTGTTGTCTGATATCTGTAACACAAGTGCTTAAGCTACTTAGTACGGAATCAGGCCAACGTATGAGATGTTGTGAGAATTATTATTATTATTATTAGTATAAAAAAAATCATTGCTAATTTTTTACACAATTTATATAAGTTGCTCTATGGCTTAAGCTCAAGTTGCATCATTTTTACCTTTATTTGCTTTCGTGATTTCAACAAAGGACTCAAAATATAAGCTGAGATGTTATCGTTAACGTGTTCAACCAGCTTTGCCGAATAATTCACAATAATCGCAGCGTAACGATAAGCGTGCTCACGGCTAACCGATAATTTTGGTCTACGTGGCTCTATGTAGCAGCTAGGGATGGGAAAAACCGGCAATTTTGAAACGGTTTCGACCGGTGTAATCCATATTTAATCGTGGGAGAGCCACGTTTCGGCATGACTGGACCGGCCTTAGAGAAAACTGGCGTGAAGGACCGCCAGTGCCGTGTTTTGCGTTCGAGTTATGCATATCCGTACGCCTACCTTTCTGGTGTGTTTGCAGCTTTGAGTATACTCAAAGGTTTACCAGCCGACAGCAAATTTTAGTCTGTATGTAGATACCGTCAAATGATTAATATTGATTGTGGCAAACAGGAGTTCTTTTTTATAAAAAGTGGTATTCACAAATACTTCAAGGAAAGTATTACTTACGCGCCGTGTGGTCCCCGGCAGAGTAGAATAGGCCACCCTCACTCTTACCGAGGTGTCGTAAAGGGCGACTAAGGTAAAGTTGCTGGCATGATCATCAGCACCCAGAGAAGGAAAACTCTGCATTTATATCAAAACCCTCGCCAACCCGTCTGCCAAGCGTGGTGAGTATGGCAATTACTCCTCTTGTGATTGACGGAGGCCCGTGCCCCAGCAGTGGGGACTTAAATGGGCGGATGATGATGATGATGTAAATACTTAAGTGGATTTTTGCAAAAGCTAGATATGGTAGAAATTAATATTTTTACGACGATTCAAATCGGTTTTAGCAACTTTAGCAAGTCAGAAAGTTTTTGTTAAGTACACTAGAAATCAATAAAATCAGTACGCATTGTCGCTAAATTGGACAGCTATTGTAATGTTATACTATCGAATTCAATTACTTGACACAGATTAACTTAGTGCCAGTATTATATTACTTAAATAAAAACAATTTTAGCTGGTTTGGAATCTGGTTGGAGTTTGTCAACTTAAAACCTTTCTGTTATGTCTCTTCTATAACAGTCATTACTGTTGACATTTATACATATTTATCATAATCATATTCTATTATGCTATCGATTAAGTTGACGGGTAGGGCACACTAGCGACGCCAATCGATTTTAATTTTTAGCTACTAAACCGGAGCTATTTTAAACAATTTCGGGGTTACAACCTCTCGGCAAACACTCATACTATTTATTAAATAACCATACACAAATTTTGGGGCCGAAAAATTGATTCACTCTAAAAGTGACCGCTTTTGGCGGTAATCAATTTTTCACGTACGCGTTGGACCCAACTTTTGTTCATGGTTATTTAATAAATAGTAAAAAAAATGAAATAAAAATTTAATTAATTGGCGTCGCTAGTGTGCCCTACCCGTCACCTTAATCTAATTTACCTACATAAGTATTGAAAATAAAAAGATTGCCTGCTTGCACTTCTTTATATCTAATACATTTTTTTTAAGTGATAGGTGGCAGACGAGCAGACGGATCACCTGATAGTAAGCGATTGCCGCCGCCCATGGACACCCGCAACACCAGTGAAGTCACAAGTGCGTTGTCAACCTTTAAACTCCCCTTTCCCTCCCATTACCCTCACTCACGCAGCAAAACACAACACAGTGCTGCTTCTCGCCGGTTTTCTGTGAGGCCTTGGTATCACTCCGGGTGAACCGGTCCATTCATGCCGAAGCGTGGCTCTCCCACAAGTATAATATACATTTAAAACATTAGTACATTTCTTTCCGTGTTAGATCTATGCTGGACCGCAGTGACATCACGGGCCTCATAGAAAACCGGTGTAAAGCAGCGCCGTGTTGTTTCACCGAATGAGACGAACGGAGTCCCAATCCGGAGGAGGGGAGTTTAAAGGTGGGCACACCGTTAATTACTTACCAATAGGTGATCTGCTACTCGTCTTCCATATATCTATATTTTAATAAGAGATTAATTCTATAGACTCCGATGAGGCATACAATACACTTGCGTGATGTGATCGACACCCAGCGCAATCTATTATAATTTAAAATTAATAAAGTCACAATACGAAGTGAAAGAGGACCTTTAGTCATAAATAAAATTACAACCTTCTTATTCCAAAATGTGGTTTAATATAAGTAGTGGGATTAATACTGGCAAGAACTGAAGAACTAGAGTAAACATTATTACAAAATAAAGTTTAACGTTATAATACTTAAGGATATAATATCAACTATAATACTTAAGTTAAACCACCCGGACCCCTAGTTTAAAATGAGTACTAAAATAATAACCTCAAAATATCGATTCAGTAACCATGACAACTTATCCCTGTGACAGTTCATTCCGTTTTACACCAAAGCTGTTTGTGAGAAAGTAGTTCATTTCTTTTTTGGATTTAATCCCAAAAATAAAAGCAATTCCTATGCATATTACTTGGAAACCTTATTTATTTACATTATTAATATTGTAATTTATTGTTGCTTAAAAACAATTCTAAAATATTTTTACTTCAGACAGCAAAATAGAGTTATGTAAAATGAAATGCCACTGAACGAATGATTGAATGATTCGAACAATTTTGACAGTATTCTGCGGTATTAAGTGGTCTATAGTCAGTCGAGGATTTGTAAAAAAAAATTAAGAACTAACATTATACCGAATAAACATGAACTTGCTAGTTTAGGATTAAAACCGGTATCAGAGCAGTTTTTTGTAATAAGAGGGCAAGCGATTTTATGACTTTCGTTACATATTGAAAATACCGGTTCGCGAAAAATCTACCTATCAATGATTTCAACCGGTTTTCCTGATCACTAGCAAAGGCCGAACCGCAAATAACAGAAATGAGTTTACACGTATTGTTTGCCTTAATTATTATGGGCGTTATTATAAATGTTTTCGGTATTCAACTTTCGGTTTCCAATAAAATTTATAATACACTTTTATTATGAAAAAATAATCCTCTATAATACCCGCATTAACGAAGCATTTTGGAAGGCTGCTGATTTTAATTCTGAGTAATAAAATCTCTAGATTATTTGTATAATGTCAGCGTCATAAAATGGCATCTGTTCAATCGATCACTTTGTTCGGATCGATCCCAACTGTACTATGGTAAGAACAGTTCATAAAAGTACCAAGAGAGGTCACTGTGCATAATTACATCGCACCAGCAAAGCGATTTTCTAAAACTACTTAAGCTAAATAGGAAAACAATAAACCGTTGTTTGCGAAGTTAGCTTTTATTTGTAGCAAAGCGACCTAGCATTCCTCTCGACTGTGACCTGGGCAACCTTTTTTTTTTTTTTTTTCGTTTTCCCGGGAGAAATGCATTACGCAGACCCTGCCGCCGGGGGGCGACAGGGTACTGTGGGACTCACCCTCCGGGCCGCTTCTTCTAACAAGAAGCGGCCTGAGGGCATACCCACTAAAACTCCCGGGGCTCAACCACCCGTGGGTATAGAATGGGGTCACGCACTAGGCTATTCCCCGCAACCCCATTCCCCCACAGGCCCCTACACGGGGTGTGCGGCCACGCCCCTCCTCAGACTGGGAGGAGGGGGGTTGGGGACAGCCGGAAGAGCTGAGCCGTCCCCAACGAGCGGTGGAGGTGCCAATGGCAGTGCCGGCACAGGGACCCCTGTCCCTGTTGCCGGCTGGCCACCTCCACGGAGAGGACGAAGAGTTCTTCGCCGAACTCGTCCTCTCCTGGCTCGAAGCGGGCCTGCGAGGGGGTTAATCTCGCGCTCCCGCTCCGCCGCCTCCTTCTGCGCCACCACTTCTTCACAGAAGTGGGCGAAGGCCGACCACGCCCCCTCATTATACAGCATAGCTTCAACTATGCTGGGCAATGAGAGGTCATGTCCGACCTCCGCGACCAGCGCTGACCGCTGTTGGTCGAAGGACGGGCACACCACCAACATGTGGTGAGCCGAGTCCTCCGCAGCGCCGCACTGGTGGCACGAAGGAGTGTCCTCCCGCTGAATACGGTGCAGGTAGTTACCGAAGCAACCATGCCCGGTAAGTACCTGCACCGTCCGGAAGGACAAAAACCCGTGGGGGCGCTCGAGCCACCGGTCCAAGACCGGGGCGAGCGCCGCGAGCGTGGGACGGCCGTACCTCTCCACTTGGAGAGAGGCCATCCATGTCTCTACCATTTGCTGGCGACCCTCCTTCCTTAGTGCCTCCCTTTCTCGGGGGCAGAGGGGATCGCCAGCCGCTCGCTTGGCCGCCGTCTTCTCGTAGACGGCGGCCAGCACTCCAGCCTCCAACTCCCATGGCGGGGTGGAGGCGAGTGCGCAGGCCGCGGAGAAACCTACCGTCCGGTAGGCTCTCGCGACCCGCTGGGCAATAGCCCTTTGCGGCCTCCTTAGGAGGGCCGCATTGCCCTTCTTCGTCAGGGCTCCTATCCAAATCGGGGCCCCGTAGAGGGCCATGGAGCGGAGGATGCCGGCATATAGCCGCCGACACCTCTCTCCAGGCCCTCCCAGATTCGGCAGCAGCCACGAAAGGTGGTCTGCTGCCTTTAGGACCCGCGCTGACACCCCCCTGAAGTGGGGGCCAAAGTGCCAGCGCGGATCCAGTGTGAGGCCGAGATACTTCATCTCGGCCCCCACCGGGATGTCCACCCCCCCGACGCGGATGGCTGCGCCGGGGGGTGGTCGGCTCTCCCGAGGCCCGGGAAAATAAAGGGCCTCGGTTTTGGCCAGGGCTACGTTTAGCCCCAGCCGGCCGATACGGCCGACGACCAAATCGCCGCCGACCGATGCAAGGCGCGCTGCATCCCGGAAGGACTTCCCCCGGGCGGTGACTAGGGTGTCATCTGCATAACAGATGACACCCATGCCCGGGAGAAGCGCGCCCCGCAACACCCAGTCATATCCGATGTTCCAGAGCAGGGGCCCCAAAACGGACCCCTGTGGAACACCGGATACGACCTGACGCCGCTGGACAGAACCAGCGGCGTCAACAAACGCCACGGACCGGTCGGCGAGATAGTCGCCGACCAGCCCTATCAGGTATGGAGGCACCCGGAAAAACCGGAGTGCCTCCATAATAACTGCATGGGGGAGGGAGTTGAAGGCATTCTTGATGTCTAACGAGACTGCCAACAACCCCTCCCCCCTGCTCGACGCTCCCTCGCAGAGGGAGCGGAGCCGGGACAGGGCGTCGATCGTGGATCGACCGGCCCTGAACCCGTACTGGGCCTCACTGAGGTTAGGCCCAGTTTCCTCGAGGTGCTGGACGAGGCGGGAAGCGATGATCTTCTCGAAGATCTTCCCCACCTCGTCCAGCAGCACAATTGGCCTATAGGCCGACGGGTCGTCGGCCGGCCGACCTTCTTTACGAAGGAGGACCAGCAGGCCCTCCTTCCAGATCCGGGGGAACCTCTCTGACCGGAGGCACCGGTCAAAGAGGCCCCGGATCCTCTCCTCCATCTGCCCGAGGCAGATGACCTGGGCAACCTAGGGTTTGTACAGCATCTTTACCTACCTTCATAACGGATTCTGGCGCTAGGACTAAAAAAAAAAAAACTCCGCGTGGGCTGATGCAATTCAAGGGTTTTAAATTATTTTCTAGTAGTTTTTAGTGAACAAATTTTGACAGTGATTTGCTTCCACATTTATAATGCGGACGGCTAAGGAATGGAACTCTCTGCCGAGATCTGTTTTTCCTGACCACTATAATCTGGGCATCTTTAAGGCAAGAGTGAACAGGCATCTTTTAGGCAAACGCGTATCATCCTAGACCTCATCGTCGCTTTCCATCAGGTGCGATTGTGGTCAAGCGTTGGCTTATTGACCAAAAAAAAAAAAAAAACAAATGCTATTGTGTGTCGAGTGAATTGTCCTTGATAACTTGCTTGTACCTAATACACTTGGACACATCTATTGGCCCACCTTGCATTTTCAGTTATGTTTGGTCCTAGCTAAAATTTTATAATTAGGTCGAGCAAGGCCACTATTTCGGGTTACAACTGAAAGGCAGGATCGATTCATCATGACAACCAGCTTGAGAAATCGTCACCTTACTCCATTGAGATACAAAACCAACACACACACAGAGTATCTGTGGCTCGAACTGTTCGGAGAAGGTTAAAAGAACGCGATATGATACCACACAAGCCCAAACTAACGCGAGCCCACCCACAGCGCGCATTCATTTCGCCCGCACCCATTTAAATTGGACTCAGCAGCATGGGAGCCGTGAACCCCCCCCCCCTTCGTAAAGAAACAGACACAACCTAGGCACCTATATATAATCCTATCCCATCCCTCCGTCTTAGCTAAATTCCCTAACCCTTCCCCTCCCAGTCCCCCAAAACAACACAATGATTAAGGCGATACAAGTAAACCTCCAGCACTCAAAGGCAGCCACAGCTGCCCTTTGCCAAAGATTCCTCTCTGAGGACCTGGACATCGCCTTGATCCAAGAACCGTGGGTGAACAAAACCACGGTAATGGGGCTAAACTCGGCAGGTAAGATATTAAGTAACTCCTGCGGAGTGAGGCCAAGAGCATGCATGCTCTTCAAGAGAGATATAAATTACCTCCCGATCCCTTCGCTGTGTACAGACGATGCTGTTGCAGCGTATATAGACCTCCCCGGGGGGAAAGGTGCAGAGACACTCATAGTCAGCTCCATGTACCTACCCGGAGAGGACCAGGATCCGGTGAACAAGGTGACACCGGTAGTGGAATATTGTCTGGAGAGAGAAACCCAGCTGCTGGTGGGTACCGACTGCAACTCCCACCACACATCATGGGGCAGCTCCGACACGAACGCAAGAGGTGAGTCCTTGTTTGACTACTTGCTCACCAACAATCAAATTGTTCTTAACGTGGGTAGCAAACCAACCTTTACCACACGTTCTAGGCAGGAAGTACTAGATATAACATGGTGTTCAGGTAATCTCGCACACCGAGTAACCAATTGGCACGTCTCAGATGAGCCGTCCTTGTCCGACCACACCCATATTAGGTACGACATACTATGCTCGGGAACAAAGGAACCGAACACGTACCGAGACCCCAAGGGAACAGACTGGGAGGGCTTTAGGAACTCCCTTAGGTTATACCTTGGAGATTTTAAATACATTAAAACTGTGGACCAAGTGGAAGCCGCAGCAGAGGACTTAGGCAGAAGCCTAATGAAAGCGTATCTAGAAAATTGTCCTCTTAAGACCACTAAGAGCAATAGGAACGCGCCTTGGTGGAACAAAAACCTGGAGCATCTGAGGCAAAAGGCCCGTGCCTTATTTAATCAGGCAAAAAAAGACAAGAACTGGGATGCTTACAGGAAGGCGCTAACACGCTTCAATAGGGAGCTCAGGAAAGCAAAAAGGAGATCCTGGCAAAAATTTTGCGGGTCCATCAAAGACACTGCCCAAGCTGCCAGGATCCACAAAATATTAGCCAAGACACCTGAATCCCATCTAGGCCTGCTAAGGAAAGCGGACGGATCTTTCACGGAATCCCCGGAGGAAACACTGAGACTGCTTGCTCAAACGCACTTTCCGGAATCCGTGTACATTAATAACGAAAGAGAACTCCAGGACAGTAAGTCTCCGGACAGGAGACCGCGGAATGAAGACTGGAGGAGAGCTTCCGTTATTTTTCGTCCCCAACAGATAAGTTGGGCCATTAGGAGCTTCAAGCCTTATAAATCTGGTGGGGTCGATGGTATTTTCCCGGCTATATTGCAACGGGGCGAAGATATCATCATCTCAACGCTGATAAAACTTTACCGTGCAAGCTTTGCTTGGAGTTATCTGCCATCAGCGTGGACTCGGGCGAGGGTCACTTACATCCCCAAGGGAGGGGACAAAGACAAATCACAGCCCAAGTCCTACAGACCGATAAGTCTCACCTCATTCCTACTAAAAACGATGGAAAAGGTGTTAAACAGTCACATCAGGGCAACATACCTCGTTGAAAAACCCCTGAGTGCAAGACAACATGCCTACCAAACAGGCAAGTCCACGGAAACGGCACTTATTGATCTGGTGGACAGAATTGAGAAAGCCATAGAAGACAAAGAAATTGCACTCTGTGCCTTTCTCGACATCGAAGGGGCTTTTGACAACACCAACTTCGATGTTATAACACGTTGCATGGTGAATCGTGGAATCGACGATACCACCACCAGATGGATGGGATCCATGCTACAAAATCGAACTGCAACAACAACGTTGATGAATAAAACTCTTCATTATAGAGTGACCAGAGGGTGTCCACAGGGCGGAGTCCTATCACCCCTTCAATGGTCATTGGTTGTTGACAGTCTCATCTGTGAGCTCAATGAAGCCAGATTCCTGACTCAGGGTTACGCAGATGACATAGTAATAATGGTCATAGGAAAATGTCCTAGCACCATTTCCAGTCTTATGCAAAGGGCCCTACGAATAGTAGAAAACTGGTGCACAAGACACGTGCTAACAGTCAACGCACGGAAGACGGTCTTAATCCCGTTTACCAAAAGAAGGAAACTAGAGGCGCTTCACGCCCCAACACTTCTTGGTACGAAGCTATGCTTGTCCAACGAGGTCAAATATCTCGGAGTCTTTCTGGACCAAAAACTAACATGGAACAAGCATCTCGACTACATTACTAGAAAGGCAAAAATAGCGATGGGGGCAAGCAGTAGGTTGGTGGGGCTAAAATGGGGGCTACGGCCCAAGGCCGCACTCTGGATTTATAAAACCATAGTGAGGCCGATCGTCACTTATGGCTGCTGTGTGTGGTATAAGAAGACGCACCAACTCAACTGCGTGGAGAACCTCAGCAAAGTTCAAAGAACAGCCTGCCTTATAGCCACTGGCGCTCTTTCGTCCTCTCCCTCTGCAGCACTGGATGCCCTCCTGAACATTCCACCTCTGCACATTCACGTGCAGATGGAAGCGAGGATGGCCATTACGAGAGCAAAAATCAGAGGAAGGACGAGATGGCAATCTAGGGTCATAGGTAACCTCTACAATGAACTAATGAAAATTCCGGTCATGGATATGCCCTCTGACTCCATGATCCGTGAATACCGCTTCGATAAGCGGTTTACAGTCTTGTTACCTAGTAGACAAGACTGGGAGGCTGGAACTCCCGGAAATGTTAACCAGAATGACATCGTTTGGTATACGGATGGTTCCAGGAGGCAAGGCGTATCCGGGGCGGGATTTTGTAATGATCGCTTCAGAATACGCAAATTCGCCAACCTGGGTCGCTATACCACAGTGTACCAAGCAGAAGTTTTCGCAATAATTGGCTGTGTCCAAGAGAGTCTGCAAATGAATCTCCAGAATAAGAAGATATTCATCTTCTCAGATAGTCAAGCTGCCCTCAAGGCGTTAACATCCTGTGAACTTGACTCCAAACTCACTAGCGAGTGTGTCCTGCTCCTAAACCAGCTTGGCAATGCCAACATCGTAAATCTGATTTGGGTACCGGGACACTGCAATATCAGAGGCAACGAAGTCGCTGACGTGCTAGCAAAGGCCGGGGCAGAGAGCCCACTACTCGGACCGGAACCAATAAGTGGCGTTCCAGCCTGCATGGTCAGGCTCGAGTTAAAAGAGTGGGAGCATAAGCAAAGCACTGAATATTGGAAAAGACTACCTCGACTAGAACAGTCTAAGGCGTTGATACAGGCGTTCGATCAGAGACGAGCTGTAGAAATAATAAAACTGAGCAGAGGACATGTTAGGGCACTCACTCGGACCCTCACAGGGCACTGCAAATTAAATAAGCACCTGCACAACATGGGCCTTTCAGATACCAAAATCTGCAGGTTCTGTCGCGAGGACGAGGAAACGATTATCCACGTCCTCGGCGAGTGCATAGCGCTGCACCGGTGCAGAAGCCGGCACCTGGGAGCACACATGATCTCGGCAGACGAGATCAAAAGCTCCCCCATCAGCTCCATTCTCGGGTTTATCCTGGAACTGGAGCTACATGAGGTGCTGTAATAGGTTACGGGGCTGCCACAATAGATCATCTACTGGTCGCAGTGGCTATGAGACGCAGGGCTCACCCCATTTCTAACAAATAATAATAAATGGGAGCCGTGTACTCTTTTCAGATGAGTCTAAAATTGTGTAACATGGCAATGATGGAAGGAAGAAGGTCTACCGACGTAAGGGAGAGCGTTTCGCACAATGCTGCTTTGAAGAGAGGGTTGCTTATGGCGGTGGCTGATGGACTGTCTGGGGCGGTATATCCGCGAGCAGCAAAACTCAACTTGAGGTTATTACGGGACCACGGTTGCCAACATTAAATGCTGAAAGGTACATTCTTGAGTGCTTAGAACCTCACGTGATGCCATTCGCGGACTATGTGGGCCCTAATCCATAATTTCACTCATTCAGCTGGTCTCACTGAAAACCAGCGTCATGGCCTTTGTCTGGGCTGTGACATAAGCTGAGTGAGGGCCATTTATACTAGACGTCATAACACATCATTATATTCATTTGGCACTGTCTGGACATGATTGAATATAGTTTTGGTTTTTTTTTTCCCTTTTGTTTTATTTTTATGTATTTTTGATTGTTTTATGTTTTGTTTTCTGTTTGTACCAAATTGTGTTCTGTTTATAATTGCTATATGTTCTGTGTTGTGATGTCTATAATAATAAATATTTTCTTTCTTTCTTTCTTTCTTTCTTTCTTAATTTCCTTTTTATGCATGATAATGCCAGGGTGTTCATATCCCGAAGATATTCGAGATGTGAACATCAAAGTTATGGACTGGCCAGTCAGAAGCCCAGACATGAACCCATTGAGCTAAAAAGACGTATTAGGGCTCGTCAGCCAGTTGCCCAAACGATGCAGGAGTTGGAAACTGCCATAGACGGAGAATGGGAGATGATCTCTCCAAATTTCATACAGCGGTTGATAAACTATAGAGTTTAACGACGATTAGGTATATGCCTAATCATATGAGAGCTATGGTAGATACCCATGGAGGCAACACGCGTTATTAAATTAAACCTTTAATTGATGAAACATATTTTTATTCAAAAATGAATTGCCTTTTCAAGGCGCATACCCGACTTATAAGGCGTAGCAACATGTCGTCTGTTATTCTGAATTCAAATTTGAAACAATATGATCGAAAAAGATGGTGTAATGCAGGTTTAAATCTGCATCAATAATTTTTGTTCTATTTAACAGTCATATTTACGTAGAAGCCATCGAAACCTACAATCTAAGGTGGGCCAATAGATGTGTCCAGATTTTTAGAGTCTAAAAACCCGCGATTGTGCCTATAGTGGTATCGGCACAATCCTTAGGTCGATAAAACACACAACAGAGTCTTAAAACAATAGAGTCTTAAAACCTGCGATTGCTTTTAGAGTGATATCCGCTGAATCCGTAGGTCGATAAAACGTAAAACATGGCGTTTTATTGGGTGACTGTGACTTTGACTGACTTCGACTGTTAACTACCCACTTATTCTCAATAAATTACTTGACTTTGGCAAGATATCTTCGGGTAGAGCCTTATTATAAAAAAAAATCTTTATAATAGCATACCAAGTGAGTACCAAGTG
Organism: Marasmia exigua; assembly: GCA_019059595.1. Classification (NCBI taxonomy): domain Eukaryota; kingdom Metazoa; phylum Arthropoda; class Insecta; order Lepidoptera; family Crambidae; genus Marasmia; species Marasmia exigua. The sequence goes on along the minus strand of CM032477.1, from coordinate 5,412,743 downwards.
AGGGTTTTGGATTGGCAACCAACTTTCCCCGAATTGGGCCTATTGAGGGTATGGACCCTCAATAGGCCCTACGTGCTTGCCGAGGCACGGACCGCCCACTTCCAGGCTCTGGGCTGCCACCAAAAATTTCTTACGTAAATAATGCACTTAAAAAATTTTCGACAGTTTTCGGGTGGGACTCGAACTCACGATCTTTTGCTAACCGGGCAACTGCTTTACCGACTAAGCTACCGGAGACCTTGGTATGTCGACGAATTTAGTAAGTGCTTTTTACTTTGCTGTGAGCCGACGATAGTTTCATCAATATTTGTTTGTACCTACAAATATCTAGTGGAAATATTGCTACAAATATTTTTACCAACAGTTAAGATGAAACCTCTTAATAAATTTATTTTGTTTTGGTTACAGCAATCTTTGCAATTTATTCTTAAGTAAATAGTACATTTTTTGCCCGGAGATTGAATCCGGGACATGCACAAAATGTTGTGTCCGTTTTTGTACGCGAAAAATTGATTCACGCTAAAAGTGGCCGCTTTTGGCGGTAATCAATTTTTCGCATACAAAAACGGACCCAACATTTGTGCATGATTATTTAATAAATGGTATAAGTGTTTGCCGATAGTTTGTAACCCCTAAATTGTTTAAAATAGATCCGGTTCAGTAGCTAAAAATTAAAATCGATTGGCGTCACTAGTGTGCCCTACCCGTGACCTTAAAAGGAGAGTCTAAACCCACTATACAAATACTTATACCGAAGTGACTGAAATAAATTATTTTGTATTTAATTATTTAGTATATTTGAAGTCCACCTCGTATAGGCTCTGTAGTCAATAAAAGTTGATTGGTAACAAAACGGATTACGGAGACCAGCTTTGTCTATAACACCGATCCTGGGAACCCTTTATTCTATCCGCTGGTGATGTGCTACACAACTGTAGGGTGTCCACGTGTTTTGACAAGTCATAAATAATTTCAGATGACAATTCTGCGTGAGTGAGGGTACCGGCGGCCCAATCCGGGGGAAAGGGGGATTTAAAGGTTTCCAGCGCACTTGTGACTCCACTGGTATCGCGGGTGTCTATGGTCGGTGGCCATCACTTATCATGCTCGTCTGCCTCCTATCACATGGAACAATATATGAGAACGGCCGTAACTTTTTTTTGCGATAGTTGGAAGAAGAGCAGACGGATCACCTGATAGGAAGCATTTGGCGCCTCCCATGGACAACCGCGATACCAGTTCAGTCACAAGTACGCTGCCAAGCATTTAAACTTTTCTTTCTGATCTTCGCAACTCTTAAACAGGGGAACCAGACCAACTCAATCATGGATACACGTTTCAGAAACTATCCGATAAATTCAGGTTTCCTCACGATGTTTTCCCTCCCCGCCGAACTAGTGGTAGAAATTTAAAAAAGTTTAATATCTAATCAAAACGCTACTGCCTGGTCGCACGTCGCCGAGAGCCTATAAAAAGATTTTACGGCTTCTCAACAATGGATGCACCGATTCGAGAGCCACAGATAACTTTTACGATTGTCTATGGATCTTGCGAAGTGTGATTTATGGTCCGATATTGGAATTTAGCATTGCGTGATCAAGATTACGGTTTGCGGAAAGAATGAAGAATCCTGGCCGCTGATGATCGTTTTTGTTTAACGCTTTTATATTTAGTGCTGTGTTTTTCCTGTAATAAATTCTCACTGTCAACCCGGAGTTTTTAAGGCGACACACACCGCGATAAAACTAGCACCGTCAAATGATTAAAATTGATTGTGGCTAATAGGAGTTCTTTTTTATAAAAAGTGGTATTCACAAATACTTCAAGGAAAGTATTACTTACGCGCCGTGTGGTCCCCGGCAGAGTAGAATAGGCCACCCTCACTCTTACCGAGGTGTCGAAAAAGGCGACTAAGGTAAAGCTGCTGGCATGGTCATCAGCACCCAGAGAAGGAAAACTCTGCATTTATATCAAAACCCTCGCCAACCCGTCTCCCAAGGGTGGTGAGTATGGCAATTACCCCTCACGTGATTGAGGGAGGCCTGTGCGCCAGCAGTGGGGACTTAAATGGGCTGACGATGATGATGATGATGATGATTACTTACTTTACTCCACTGACTCAGTGACCCGAAACGAGTCTTGGCTTCCGAAACAAGAGAATGCCACTTTGGTCTTTGGTTTGGTTTGGTTGGAAAGCATACCAGAGCCCGCCGATGGGCCGACGCCCGGTAGGCCGGCCTAGGTATCGCTGGAAAGACGTCGTCGAAAATGATCTGCGAGAACTTCAGGCCGGTGACTGGCGACAAGTAGTGCAGGATCAAGGAAAGTATTAACAAGTTTTTGCAACCCACCTATGGAATAATTTCTTCCTACAAGTAAAAATAATCTCCATAATTGTTAAAAGTGGCCACTTTTAGCAATGGAAATTGCAGTTCAGTCTGATACATTACTTTATCTACATAAATGTTTTAATCTGCAAAGTAAAAAAACATAGGGAAACAAGAACAAGGTTTGTACACATACCTGCTCATATAGTAGATTTAAGTAATTAAAAATTTCACTTAAGTTCAGGCGGGACTCGAACCAACACCTTCCACAATCCGGGTGAATGTTCAACCAACTAGACCACTGAACGCCGACGAAAATGATTGGCCGACGAAATTTGTAAGTGCTTGATTCGACATGAGTAGTTCAACACATAAAATACTCAGCTACTTACCATTAATGTAAATCATAAAAATTAAGATCGAAATTAAATAATTTAGGTTAGAGTGATTCAGCGTTCAATTTTTAACCTTAAATTAAAATTTAAAAAAAAAATCATGACTTCTTAGTAATTTTAAAATCTTTGCAAAACCCTAAGCTTTAATAACAATACAAGAAAAGAGGTGCTTAATAGGCCTTTATTAGGCGAAATCTGCCTTCATATGTACAAAGGTGAAAATGTCCTAAATTTTATTATTGGTAATAGCGGTATTATCGGTATCTCATTTAGTTTCATCATTTCGAGGATAATAAATAAAATACTACATAAAAATACATAGCCTACAGCGTTTTAAAAAATTTTGCTTCAATTTCTGAAGGCGCTTGTATTTTCTCTGATTTTCATTTCTGCTTGTCTTAATTTTTGTCGTAACTCTGCGTTTCTTGTGCATAAACCATCTCTTTGTAATAACCCCACAGAAAAAAATCTATGGGGCTTAAATCAGGGGAACGTGCAGGCCGCGGTCCGCTACGCCCAATCCACCTTCTTGGGAATGTTAGATTAAGGTGCTCCCTTACCACTCTTGTATAGTGGCAAGGAGCACCATCATTTTGAAAAATCATGTATCTTCATGTTAAGTGGACCACCGTCGACGAGTGGCATGCCTCTCGGTCTTCTACCGGATTCATTTCGGGGAGTGTGCGGAGGTTCTACATAATTTGATCCCCCCCAGCCCATTCCATCATCGGACGACAAGGCGCGGCGAGTGCTTTCATCCTTATGTGGTAGAAATACCCCTTATCCGCACGAAGCGATTTGCTTCCACATTTATAATGCGGACGGCTAAGGAATGGAACGCTCTGCCGAGATCTGTTTTTCCTAACCACTATAATCTGGGCATCTTTAAGGCAAGAGTGAACAGGCATCTTTTAGGCAAACGCGTATCATCCTAAAACTCATCGTCGCTTTCCATCAGGTGCGATTGTGGTCAAGCGTTGGCTTATTGACCAAAAAAAAAAAAAGTTCACATCCTCCAATAAGTCATTTAAGTTTTTTTCTAGATATGCTAGATATTGGACTCCATTTAACCTGGCAGGCAACTCAAAAGGCCCTATAAGTTCGCCGTTGACAATTCCCGACCACAAATTAATGCTGAATCTTGTTTGGAAATTTGATGCCCTTACCATGTGTGGTTTTTCAACGGCCCAACTATTAAAAACTAAAAAACTAAAATGGATAAAATAATATTTTTAACACTTCAAATAACATTTTGTAACAGTACACTCGAGAAAAGTTTTTACCGTGGTGGTAAAGGTTTTAAGTCGGCGCCCTGTTAGAAGTAACATTCTGCGAATCTTGTCAACGTGGTTTTCGACAAAAAATACCTGGGCACTCTGGCGTAGATATGTTGTTTTTATTATCCTGTCTAGAACAACTAGAATCAGCGCTCGTTGGATAAGAACGCGCCTTCGATATGGAAGATATAAATATAAATATTTCACAACATCACATACATTGATCTGACTCCGAGATAGGTAGCTCAAGCACCTGTGTTACGGATATCAGAATCAACAGCGGAATTACAAATACATACGTATCATACTTTTCTTTTGTAAATACATATTTATAATACATACAAACACCCAGACCAATACAAACAGACATGTTCATGCACACACATGTTTGTACTGTGCGGGGATCGAACCCGCAACCCTTGGACCAAAGGCAGCGGTCACTACCACTGTTCCAAACGGGTCGTCGAGAGAATCTATAAATATCTAATTATATATGCACATTGAAGATTGTCTGTAGTTAAATATATTTAATTATTATACTACGCAGTACAGGAAGTCGCAGCCGTGACAGGCCCCCCAAAAGGTGGACCGACGATCTGGTGAAGGTCGCTGGAATCCATTGGATGCGGCGGCGCAGGACCGATCTGTGTGGAGAACTTTGGGGGAGGCCTATGTCCAGCAGTGGACGTCTATTGGCTGAAATGATGATCATGATTATAACTACGTAGTAATAACTCACTGGTTATATAGTATTTAGAGATGATTGCCTTATTTATAAATGCTCATAAAACATAGATTTGGATAGTCGAGAGAGACATTATATTATGGATGATTCTTGACTATAATTAGTGTTTCGATCCGATTTTTTTTTATGTGATAGTTGGCAGACAAGAATAAGGATGACCTGATGGCTAGCGATTGCCACCGCCCATGGACACGCGTGACACTTAACGAGTTACATGTGCGCTGCCATCTTTTAAAATACTCTTTTCCCCGGAGTGTACCTCTGGTATCCCCACTCGCTCGACGAAATACAGCACAGATGCTGATTCCTTCTGGTTTTCTGAGAAGCCATGGTATCACTGCGGTCTAGCTGGCCCGTTCAGGGCGAAGAGTGGCTTTCCCACGGTCGGTTGCGTTCAAAGTTGCCTCATCTAAGCCCGGGGTCTGCTATCTAATATAAATAATCTATGTATAAATTTCATGTATAATAATTAAATTTAATGTGTCATCGCGATATAAAAGGCCATTGGAGAGCCTCCTTACCTAGTGATGTACTAGGCTCGAGTCCTCAGAGTACTTGTCAATAAGAAGTAATTTTATTTATTTATTTAGTAGATAGATCTGCCGCGCTATCGATATGGGCAGTAAGTATGTTTAGCAGCTGAACATTCTTACTGCCGATATCGGTAGCGCGGCTGAGATACCCTCCAACTCTGGCCGACGGAAAAATTAGAGTCATAAAATTGATAGATATGATGGCAATATTGAAGGTAAGCTATTGCCAACGCCCATACAGATCATTAGTGGAGACACAAGTGTGCTGCTAGTCTATCCCCTTCCCCCCGAATTGGGCCTTTGGTACCCCAAGCGTGGCTCTTTCACAGTCCACGGCTATGAACGCTTAAGCTATTTTAAGAGCTCGAAATATTTTGAAGCCTCAAGATGTGGACTGGTGTCGCGAGTGTACATCCTATCACATACAAAAATGTGAATAAGAGCATTAGCTCCTCAGCAAGACATGAAGATCTCGTGAATTTTTCAAGTATACTGAGCCAATATTTGGCGCCCTCTTGTATCAAAATGCGCGAACAAAATGGAATAGTTTGATGCTTAAAATCCGCAGCTGCGCAGTACCCACCCACCACATTTATGCAGAGTGATTCATTTAGGGTGTCAAGCCGAATGCCAACGGATAGATTTCATAACTTGAAAACTACATAAAATCTAAGGACATACATTTCGGGTACCCCAAAGGGTGCTCTATCCATAGCTTTCGGCTACTACCTAGACGCTCACTCCTTGCGAAGTTACAGTGGAGGCTCTTGTCTGCAGAAATACAGCGAGTACATTAACAGTTCGTTCGAATAAAAAAAAAAGAATTGCGTCCCATGCACGACATAAGCTGCAGCCAAGAAAATAGGTATTCGTCCGACCTTAAGGCACAAAATTGGAGCAGGTACTCGCTGCTCCAATTTTGTGCCTTAAGGCTTGAAAAGTAGAACTCGACTCGAGGTTTGTGCATCACTAGCCTAACTTACCTTCATTTTGATGGCATGCCGATTACATAGCAAAAACCTTTTCTTGGACAGCGAGGAATGTATTACGACATTTTACTTATAGATAACATTGAAATATGGCCATGGCTGAGGGTCCAGATTCTTGCTACGAGCATCCGGGGATATTTCAATCTTTTTGTGCTCATACATTTTTCTTATAATTCACGTTGGATTACACCCAGATTTTTATCATATGTTAGGAAAAAGTGTAATAGTTGTCAAGTGTGTCAAGTAGATTTTTTAGTATAAGGAGACCTGCTTGTTTAAAAAATAGAGCTGCAGGAATAAAAAACCGGCAAAGTGCGAGTCAGACTCGCCTATGAAGGGTTCCGTAAAGGCAAGTAAGATATATGGAAGGTTAATTGCGGTTAACGGTTTATAACGTATTAAATAAAACTACTTACTAGATCTAGTCCAAATCAATTTTCGTTGTTAGTTTTCATGATTATGTACATCATATATTTTTTTAGTTTTATAATTCATTTATTATGGAAGTTTATTATGGAAGTTAGAGGGGGGGGGGGGGGGGGGGGGGCACACACAAGAGTTTCAGTTTCAAGTATGGAGACCCCCCCAATTTTTTTATTTACGGACGGACAGACTTGACGAATCTATAAGGGTTCCGTTTTTTGCCATTTGGCTACGGAACCCAAAAAAAAAACTAAATGGATAAAACATTTAATAACCAAGTTTAGGTTAGGCCTGATGTAAGCGTAGATCATAATCCAGGTTTTGAGTCTGACCGTGGGAGAGCCACGCTTCGGCATGAATGGGCATGAGTGAGGGTACCGGAGGTCCAATCCGGGGGGGAAAGGGGAGTTTAAAGGTTGGCAGCGCACTTGTGACTCCACTGGTGTTGCAGGTGTCCATGGGCGGCGGCACTGCCACCTTTGTCATAAAAAAAAGTATAACTAAGCGACTTCCGTTTGACCATCGCAACCAGACCACTGGTCACAAGGGAAACAGACCAACTGAATCAAGCTTACACTTTTCAGAAACTATCCGAAGCGTTCAGGTTGCTTCTGTTTTGCCTCACTGCCGAGTTAATGGTAAGAATATGCATATTTCTAAAATCCAGATTTCCATGCTCTCGCTAAGATGACACATATTCGTATCCACAGAGAAATTGCTCGTTAGGTTTATTTTTTTATGTGATAGGTGACAGACGAGCAGATGGACGCCTGACGGTAAGCGATGGTCGCCGCCCATAGACACCCGCGACACCCCCAGATTGGGCCTCTGGTACCCTCATTCACGCAGCGAAACACAGCACAGTGCTGCTTCACGCCGGTTTTCTGTGAGGCCGTGGTACCACTCCGGTCGAGCCGGCCCATTCATGCCGAAGCGTCTATTTATGGATAGAATTTTCTATTGCAACCAACTACAGAGACGTTCGTTTGATGACATGGGATTCATACCTAACCTAATCAAAGCTTTGAAGTAAATCCCTCAGATATGTCTAGCCAGATCTTTTTGATCTACCTCTTTGACCATCCACTTTTCGACAAGGTTAAAAATCTGCATATTCAAAAAAGCCAATTTCTTTTACATAAAATTTAATCGAAAGCCTTAAAAGGCCGGCGAACTTTGGTTTTTAAAAGCTTATGAACAATTAATATCATCTTTTAAGGGGCACCAAAGTGTTAATATTGAGTTCGCGCCACCAAAGGAGTCCCGTGATTGTCGCTACTTTTGTCACGTCAACATTCAAATTTAGATTTTTTTTAAGTGGTAAGCTGATGATAAGCAATTTGTAGGTAAAACCTGTTTTTTGTCTAATCAGACACTGGCAATATTTTGACACTGATTTGAATTTAATGTATGTACTTTGTTTATAACAATATATCACGTTTGACTGTCTCCATGTAACCAAGATACCGTGTATACTTTTTAAACCTATTAAATACAACTAATTATTTGGATACTTTAACGGCTATTATTCCGGCTTTTATCCACTGCGTTCTTCCTCTGCATCAGAACAATTGCCGCCGCCCATAGACACCAGTGGTATCACAAGTGCGCTGCCAACCTTTAAACCCCCTTTCCCCCGGATTGGGCCTCCCGTACCCTCACTCACGCAGCGAAACACAGTACAGAGCTGCTTCACGCCGGTTTTCTGTGAGGCCATGGTATCACTCCGGTCGAGCCGGCCCATTGATGCCGAAGCGTGGACTCTCCCACGGTTAAAGTAAGCTTTGTTGTTAGAGACACAAGAAATTATCATTTTAGTTCCATGTTTGGCCACGAAAGAAGTCATTTCGTCGATCTATGATGTGGAGGTCATTGGGGAGGCCTGGGGTCCCTTTAATTGGCATAATGTGTTTTGTGCTAAAATGGATTGGCATAATGAAATTGCCATAATTTATTTAGCATAATATTAATTTGGCCGAATTTGGTTTTAGCATAATATGTACTGTGGCATAATTATTATTTAGCATAATGCATTTATGCATAATTTTTTGGCACAATTTTTTTAGGCATTAATGGGTGTTTGAATCTGAAAAATAAAATAAGTAAGTAACTAGTATTTCCTATATTATATAGAGTAAAAGTAGGTTTAGGTGCGGCGGGGGTGGCCCTTGGACCACCTGTAAGCCGCTTTTTAATGACTTATGGTTAATTATTTTATGCTTATTGCATTTATGCTAAAAACTGTTGTGCTTATAAGTATTATGCGAAATTATCATTAGTAGGAATTACATTATGCTAACTTTTTTTACGCTTAAAATTTGTATGCCTCTTGACAGTGAACCGGGAGGCCTATGTCTAGCAGTGGATGTTTATTGGCTGAGATGATGACACACAAGTTTTTTTTTATCAGCCTATAAACTGTCCTAATGCAGGGCAAAGGCCTCCATCATAGAAATCAAGTTATCGCTACTATCTCTGGGGTGTCCATCTCAGCGCAAACGCGCCTTTCATAAATATGTAATATGTATCCAGGGGATAAGGGGGTTTAAAGGTTGGCAGCGCACTTGTGACTCCACTGGTGTCGCGGGTGTCCATGGGCGGCGGCAATTGCTTACCATCAGGTGATCCGTCTGTTCGTCTGCCTACCTATTACATAAAAAAATATATGTATAGCTAAACTTGCGAATGCCCTGTGGGTCTAGTGGTTTAAGTTTAAGTTACCGGGCCGTGATCTCAGAGTCCTGGGTTCGATTCCCGGGTCGAGCGAAAAGTATGTTTCGAATTTTACGGACATCGCTCGGGTTTGTGATCACCAATCCTCATTTGGCAAGCGTGGTGATTAAGCCTAATCCCATCATAGCTATGACGGGATTACGCTTAATCACCACGCTTCCACCCAGGACCCAGGACTCTGAGATCACGGCCCGGTACATAAACCACTAGACCCACAGGGCATTCGCAAGTTTAGCTATACATATTTATGAAAGGCGCGTTTGCGCTGAGATGGACACCCCAGAGATTTTGGTTAGGGTTAGAGTCCCACACACTTCCTTGTTCCCTACTATAAGATGACCGCTGTGGTGGTTTCCCTTAAGACACCAAAAAAGAGCAGAGAGCCGTTTTCACTGTGCCGCCCTATATTTTTAATTTAATTTATTTGATGAACCACAAACAAGTTTACAATAAACTTAAGCTAAAACTTATATCAAAAAAGAAACTTAACAATTGTAAACTCAACACCGATGGTTACATTTTACGTAAAATTGAAATAACAAACATGCGGGACTCTAGTTCTTATTACATAGTCGAAATTAACTTTATTGGTTTCGTTGGTGATGTGTGCGTAGTATGTGTGCTACTTTTTAAACGGAAGACATAATAATAATATATATGTGAAAAATATGTGCCAAGTACTTTGGGCAAACTTAAGTTTTTCCATTTATATGGCCAATAGAGCAGCGGTCGTCTAAACGCCGTTTGGCCGTGTGGTCCCCGGCAGAGTAGAATAGGCCACCCTCTTTCTTACCGAGGTATCGTAAAAGGCGACTAAGGTAAAGCTGCTGGCATGATCATCAGCACCCTGAGAAGGAAAACTCTGCATTTATATCAAAACCCTCGCCAACCCGTCTGCCAAGCGTGGTGAGTATGGCAATTACCCCTCATGTGATTGAGGGAGGCCCGTGCCCCAGCAGTGGGGACTTAAATGAGCTGACGATGACGTCTAAACGCCATAATGTCACATTCCTGACTCTTTATACTGTTAGGGTACAAAAGTTCAGTTATCACTGACGACCAGCCGTATCATTCATGAGGCTAGTACCCTTTCACCCCTTTGACTGCGTCGGTGGCGCAGTGGTTAGTGGGTCGCACTTAAAAGTGACGGCTGCGTAAGAGGTTCCGGGTTCGATCCCCGGGCCGAGCCAAAAATGTGTACCTATGTTTTTGGTAAGAAATTCTTAGGGGCAGCTCGGCCTGCGCCCAATCCCTCTCCGGTCGTGTTACATTAGTATCCCTTTGGAATACGAGGGTAAGGGAATAGAGAGTGCACTTGTGTTTGCGCACATCACCATCAGCAACCCACACTCGTCCATTCCTGGACATAGGTCTCCCCTAATGCACGCCACTGCTCCCGATTTTCGGTCACTCTCATCCAGCCCACACCAGCCAGCCTTCGAATGTCATCATCCCATCTTGTCGCAGGGCGTCCTACACTACGCTTACCGAGTCGCGGTCTCCACTCAAGGACTTACGGCTCCAACGGCTGTCAGTTCTGCGGCTAATATGACCAGCCCACTGCCACTTCAGTTTGCTAATTCGGTGGGCTATATCAGACTCTGGTTCTCTGTCGGATTACATCATTTCTGATGCGGTCCTTCAGAGATACTCCGAGCATTGCCCTTTCCATAGCTCATCGAGCGACTTTGAACCGGTGGACTAGTCCAGCCGTGAGTGTCCACGTCTCGGCACCGTAAGCGCACATATTTGAGCACTATAATATATTCTGCGTACGTGGCTTACCGTAGAGATTGGCCTTCGTAGCCGTAATCGGTTGGAGGATAATATTATTATTATTACCCTTTCACCCATGAAGGAACCTATTAAGATTTCGTTCCTTTTAGTCTAGGTGTTTTCTAAAAGGACGTCTCATTAGGGTACCTGTTTTAGATTATCTATATAAAGTGCTTTAATTACAATTAATCGACAGAGGCAGTGAAGTGAGCATGCAAAATATCTTTATTTTTATATGGTTTACAAACCTAGGTCTTGAATGAATTTAGCATGTTATATCAAAATCATCATCATCATTTTCGTCAAATCTGGTACCTACAATTATTATTTACACCGTTATTTTTTCATCGTTTACATCCCAAAAACCTTATAACAGGTATCGTGATTATATAGGCTATTAAAGATGTTAGATCAGCTATATAAGTGAAAAAAAAATCAGCTGTTCCATACAAAATATCATATCCACCCGGCAATAAAGTACTTATAGGCCAAATGTAGGTACCAGATTTGACGAAAATGATTAGGATAATTTCTACTCCACGATTCGGAAACTCTGGTAATTATAATGAAAATACTATCGATGGAAAAAGTAAAAGTATGCACTCATCTCACCTCTGTGCATGGGTGATAATTTTAAAATAACATAAAAACTGGATAAAAATAATTTTGAAGACAAAATTCCTATTTAATATCTCTTTCGGTTATATGACCTAAGATAAAAAGGTCACACAGGAAACGCTTCACTGTTACTTATTGAAGTATACTCATAAAAAGAGGCGTAGGTCTTTATAAGGGATGAGATAAACTAACACACAGGCAAAAATGAACCTTGTCCCTTTGTTATAAGCACGATAATGTTAACGGTAGTTTTAGTATAGCAATTTCCTGGGGTATTATTTAGTTTGGGCCTAGAAATCTTTATGTTTATATTTCCTAAATGGCTCAACCGTTTTTGGGTCAAAGTTGGTCTTTTGCAAATATTTTGCTTCGCCAATGTGGGGAGCGTTAATGGCGTTTATATCGCGGGTTACATGTCAAAATTTGGTGTAATACATTAATTTCCATAGAAACAATAATTAGGGATTCCATAGAAACAATAATTATCTAATCTTATTAATACAAAGGTCGTGGGTACAATCTCCACCCTGCACAAACATTCCCTTGTATTTGTTCAGCAAAGTTTAATATAGCAAAAGACGTTGAACGTCATTGAACATATACCTAAAGTTACAAGTACGTACTTTGGTGTACTCTCTACTGAAAAAAAAGAAAAAAATACTTTTAACTTAAGAGTGCGGCGGAGCGTCGTTCAAATTCAATTCGCGGCGAGCTTCGCCGTTCTTCGGATATCTCGCTATCTCTGTCGCGCCTACCGCGACCCTTACGTGCGAGTAGAAACAGCAAGTTAGCTGTTTGAAATTAGTAAGAAAATTACGTGCATTTGCGAATACTAAAAATGGTGAATGAAACTTGATTATATTTTGATTTTCTTTAAGACAGTGTGTAACTAGACAATACAAGCTGTGTCTTTGTTAAATTTTATAATGGAAAAATGATTTTTTAATATAACACAAATTAGTAGAAAATAGCTCGTTAATCGAAAAATTTAATCGCATATATTTTTAAATGGGTAAATATTTTTTAAGAGCAGGTGTTAACTGATGATTGAAGATTTTGACCACTTCTCGGGCCATTAGAAAACCATAACCACAAATAGAGTCCAAATGGCGGCTTTTAGGGGAGGCCTTTCCTCAGCAGTGGGACGACGGAGGCTAATAAAAAAAAAAGAAAAAAGGTGTTAACCGAGACATAGCTAAATACTTCCTTAATCCGAGTAACAGCAATGAAACGTCGAGATATCCTCAAATTATTTTGATATTACGTTTATATGGTAAAAATATTGTTCTCTAGACCCTTAAGGTGTACGCATACCTATCAGAATCAAATGCGCCGATTAAGTTGAATTTTAGAATTTTGATTAAATTTGACATTTTCGGCCGATTTGGACGATTCAATTCGAAGCGTCAAATTCATCATACATTCGATTCGTTCGGCTTCTTCGGCTCTAATAATAGTTGTGCGATCATCTTATGGTATGCCACGCTTCATACAAAAAGTTCGAAGTCCTATTCAGATTGGCTCCGATGTCGCCAACTATTTGTCCCTCTCCGGTGTACATCAGGCAAAAATTTACAATATCCACCAGTGGAGACAATGCTACTGGCTCCGTGGTGACAGCTTTGTTATTTTAAGATTAGAGAAAGAATTTAAATTCTATTTTACTCTTCACTATTTTCGCCCCGCGCTGACTCAAGTCTTTTAATTAAAATGAGCACACTTCACAAATCCCTTATTTGAACAACAATACAGTGTTTGATAAGAGGAATAATAAAACCTGCCACGTTGCCATTTAGTATCAACCACCGCGATCGCTGAGGTAACCTGGCGTTGATTAGCCACGCCATTTTGGACCCTCACGCTTTAGACATAGAGAAAGAAAAGTACAGACAGAACATGCTGTCATCTAAGTGAGCGCATTTGGAAAAACTTTAACCACTTTCAAAACGAGATCTAAGAAAACTTCGGACTAATACCCGTTCCAGCCTCTTTTAATATTGTGTGTTGGAACGGGATGTCGTGAGCTTTTGTACGGTCATTATCATCATCATTTCAGCCAATAGACGTCCACTGCTGGACATAGGCCTACCTCAATGTTCTCCACACAGATCGGTCCTGTGCCGCCCGCATTAAATGGATTCCCGCGATCTTCACCAGATCGTCGGTCCACCTTGTGGGGGGCCTGCCACGGCTGCGACTTCCTGTACGTGGCCTCCACTCGAGGACCTTTCCGCCCCACCGGCCGTCTGTTCTCCTCGCAATGTGCCCTGCCCATTGCCACTTGAGGCATGCAATCCTTTGGGCTATGTCTGTGACCTTAGTTCTCCTACGGATCTCATCATTTCTGATACGATGACGCAGGGAGACTCCGAGCATAGCCCTCTCCTTTGCTCTCTTCTTTTGTACGGTAATAAACTCAAAGAAACGTTTTGTAATAAGGTAGAATAAGACAGTAAAAGATAGAAATGGAAGTTATTTAAAAAAGTCTTATATAATATTTTTTTTCAAATAACTTCCACTTCTATAAACCTATCGAAAAAAAATTTTTTTTTTCAAATAGTTTCCATTTCTATAAATCTATCGGAAAATTGTCGCAAATGAAAAACAACCACTTTATGAGCGATGATAGCGCAGTGGTTCAGAACCTGCCTTCCATACGGGGGGGACCGGGTTCGAATCCGAGCATGCACCTCTGGATGTTTCAAGTCTATGTGCGTGTAGAAATACGCACATAGATTTGACGCACATTAGCTCGGCGGTGTGGGTAAACATCGTGAGGAAACCTGCACGTTTCCGATAGTTAAAATGTGTAAACATGGTTCAGTTGGTTGTACTTACTTTACTGTAATTATCTGACTTCCAAAACCAAGAATCATGGTCCAAGCGTACCCCGGGATCCAGAGCGACAGCTTTGGAGGCAACTGAGGACTACGAGAACTAAGATGAGGAGGAGGAAAAACAACCTCTTTGTTTTATAAACATACAAATTCTTTATTGAACACATATTACATATTACATGAGAGAGGGTACCGGAGACTTGGGGCCCGGGGGAAAAGGGGGTTTAAAGGTTGGTAGCGCACTTGTGACTCCACTGGTGTCGCGGGTGTCCATGAGCGGCGGCAATTGCGTACCATCAGGTGATCCATCTGCTCGTCTGCAACCTATCACATAAAAAAAATGTTTTAATTCAGTTTAATTTATAACATTAAGAGCCGAGTTCACCTACTTTAAGACAATAGTAATCCACTTTAACCTACCTTTAACCGCTGATTAGTATTGTAATAGAACGGTTAAAATGTGATTACCGTTGTTTGAAAAGTTGGTGAACTCTGACCTTATAAACTCGTCAAACAATGGGTACATCGAGGGGCAAAGCTCTTTCGGTTTATGTTGAACGTTAGATATTGACACATAAACCATTCTCAGAAAAAATAATCACAAATATTAATTACTTTTACTAGATCTACACATGTTTGCTCGTCTGCCACCTATCACATAAAAAAACCCAAAATAGCTCCAAATGTAAAACAGAAAATTAAATTACCACATAAACATTTATTATTTGATTAATTTAAAAGTTATTATTTGGCATATACCAAAGCGTCTAAAGAGTAACTTTTATTCGTGATAAAACTAATCGTATAAGAATTCGCGCTTCAAATGTGATGTTTCTTAGAAAAAGTTTTTTATAGATATTTGTTGTCAAAAGCTGGAGTATCTAGGGAGCATTAAAAGGAGATCCTCGGACTTCCATACATTTTTGGTCCAATTACAAAGGGCCGGCCAAAAAAACAAAATTGCTGTATTTTGTTCGAACTTGTCCCCCCAACTGTCAAATGTCATAATTTTGCATGAAGAAAAAAAAATATTTTAATAGTTAATTCACTGAAAATGTATGAAGATCCACATTTTTATACATTTTCAGGTGAATTAACTAACAACATTTTTTTATTAAAAGTCCACACTTTAGAAGTAAAAAAAACGAAGAGAATGATCCTACAGTTATGATGCAAAAGTAATAAATACTCAGGGGCGTAAGTACTACAGAATACTGCAAAAAAATATTGGCCGACATTTGGACCAAAAAAGAGGATATCTGTTGCGACATAAACTAATGTATATCTCTTGATAGCGTTGACTTAGAAGTTGTATTTTTTTAAGGCTCCTGAGAGAATGCCAACTTGCCCAGGACATGGGCACTGTTGTTTTTTTTATGATATAGGTGGCAGACGAGCCGACGGATCACCTAATGGAAAACGATTACCGCCGCTCATGGACACCTGCAACACCAGCGGTGTCAAAAGTACGCTGCTTACCTTTCAACTCCCCTTCCCAAGATTGGGTCTCCGGACTCACGAAGCGAAACACAGCATTAATGCCGAAGCGTGGCTCTCCAACTGTTTTGGATGAGCGACGTATTTGTTTCGTATGTAATAATATCTTATAAAATATATCTTCTCTATTATAAGCTTATAGTAGTATATTTTAAATAATTTGTGTAGGTTATATTGTATTATAGTAAGGTAACATTTGTATATATTAGTGTATGATAACGTGTTTATTTATTTATTTATTATTTAGATATATGTATTTAAACCATAAATTTACTTAATCAATGTTCAAAATCAAAAGAATTGCACCACCCTCCCCTCTTCTATCTAATGTCCTTTACCTGAAGGTTGTCTGGTAGAGATCGCTCCCAGCGATAAGACCGCCTAAATTGTACATTGTATCTCTGTTTACCTAGCTTTTAAGTTTTGTATGTTGTGCAATAAAGAGTATCTATCTATCTTATTCTAAACAGGCATAACATAACAAACCCTTAGCCTCTCTGTATTTCAGTTTTCTCTGACAGCGGGGACTAAAGCTTGCTTAGCCATTTTTTCGGCAAACAACCTTCCACTACAGTTGTCGTTTTGTTCGCTTTTTCACTAATTAAGAGACTTTTAATACATAACAATGTCCAACCTTAAGGCAAAATTAATGAAGGCGGTATGAACTTGTAGATTAAAAACTCGATAGCGGAGATTGTGAAGAGAATTTTTTTAAGTGCAACAAAATGTGGATGAAGCACTTTTCAAATTAGACCGTTAAGAGTTGCTGAGTTTCGTCTTAGCTGGTACAGTATGAGGTTTTTAGAGAAAATACAACAAATTAAAAAAAGAAAAATAGGTTTACGAAAACAATTTTTAGGGTTCCGTAGCCAATTGGCAAAACCCGGAACCCTTATATAGATTCGTCATGTCTGTCTGTCTGTCTGTCCATCCGTATGTCACAGCCATTTTTTCCGAAACTATAAGAACTACACTATTGAAACTTGGTAAATAGTTGTATTTCGTTAGCCGCATTACGATATTTACACAAAAATAGGAAAAAAAATGTTTGGGAGCCCCCAAACATTTTGCAACTGACACTGTTTATTTTTTCATCAAACCCATACGTGTGGTATCTATAGATCTATGGATAGGTCTTTAAAAATGATATTGAGGTTTCTAATATATATTTTTTCTACACTTGATACGCCCTCAAAGTGATAAAATGTGTCCGTCCCCCTTTAACTTCTATAATAAAATAATTATAAAACTAAAAAACCTATTCCTATTCCTATTCTACCTATTCTACTCTGCCGTGTGGTCCCGGCAGAGTAGAATAGGCCACCCCCACTCTACCGAGGTGTCGTAAAAGACGACAAAGGTAAAGCTGCTGGCATGATCATCAGCACCCAGAGAAAGAAAACTCTACATTTATATCAAAACCCGTCTGCCAAGCGTGGTGAGTATGGCAATTACCCCTCATGTGATTGAGGGAGGCCCATGCCCCAGCAGTGGGGACTTAAATGGGCTGACGATGATGAAAACTAAAAAAAAATATGATATACATGAAAACTAACAACGAAAATTGGTTTGAACTTGATATATTAAGTAGTTTTTTTAATACGTTACAAACCGTAAACAGCAATTTACCTTTCATATATCTTACTTGCTGCTACGGAACACTTCATAGGCGATTTCGACTCGCACATGGCCGGTTTTTCAAATTTGTACTACGCCTTAGAAGTTCGAGAAATCGTTTTCGTCGGCGCACTTTTTTACCATTACAACACCACAGTAAAAAAACGTCAAAGAAGATCACATCCATCTTGGGCTGCAACGCGTGCACTTATCACACACAAAACAATACGTAGATAGCTAATAGGCTAGTTGCCCCTTTTTTTTATTATTTGATATAGCGGTTGATTGCGATTATATTACGCCATATTTTTGTAAGCACCTTTTCTAATTCATCATCATCATCATCATCAGCCCATTTAAGTCCCCACTGCTGGGGCACGGGCCTCCCTCAATCACATGAGGGGTAATTGCCATACTCACCACGCTTGGCAGACGGGTTGGCGAGGGTTTAGATATAAATGCAGAGTTTTCCTTCTCTTGGTCCTTTTCTAATTAATATTTTAAATTTTAAATTATATTTTCACTATACAGCCATAAAAGCCGTCCGCCATGATGGTATATTAAATATCTGTGCCGTGACGTCACTGTTATTGTAAGCAATACGCGTGACTGTCATGACTGTTGGATTCGGAGGGTAGGGCTAAAACAAGCCGCATGGGCTGATGCAAAAGGTTTTAAATTAGTATCTAGTGGTTTTAGTGGTCAAATTTGGTGTTTATTTGTGCAGTGAAGTGCTGCAAAGTGATCCTAATAATGAGAATCGTTGGATTGTATTGTTTCGTTTTTAACACTCCTATTGGATGGATTGGATTATCCATTGGATGCGGGCGGCACAGGACCGATCTGTGTGGAGAACATTGGGGGAGGCCTATGTCCAGCAGTGGACGTCTATTGGCTGAAATGATGATGATGATGATGATGATGACTCCTATTGTGTGTCGAGTGAGTTGTCTCGTGACAACTTGCTTAGACCTAATAAAGTCTTAAAACCTGCGATTGCTTTTAGAGTGATATCCGCTGAATCCGTAGGTCGATAAAACGTAAAACACCGGCGTTTTATTGAGTGACCGTGACTTTGACTGACTTCGACTGTTGACTACCTACTTATTCTCAATAAGTAACTTCACATTTTATTTTATTTTATTTTATTTTACATGTTTTTTGGAAAACAGCTAGATTTAGAGATACAGTCACAGAAAAAAAACATTGAGGGCCAATTACAAGTTTCCACTGATAATCACTTGGTTGTTTAACAGAAATGTTAAGAAAGAAAAAAAACAAAAAGCTACTAAATTACAAACAAAACGAACAACGTATTTGCCACTCCCAGAAGAAGAAACATTGAAAAATTGGCGAATTATCATCAGATAGAGCCATTATAAAAAAAAAAGTAATGACTGCCATAACCTTGAAATGAAAGACCACGAATAACCTGGAACTGCGGACGCGGACGGTGTTTTCACGACAATCAAGGGAAAAAAAAGTAAAAATATAACGGGTTGAAGTTGAATTTTTACAGCAATTCCTTATTATACTCATTATTTATTTTATATATTTCAGACCCTTGTACGAAATAATATTTAAATAATTTTTTTTTTATAAATGGTGACGTGAGGCAACATGTAATTTAATTACGAGTAATTTGTCGTATTTACAACAAGATCAAAAGAATGAGGTATAAATTACATAAACCACAATCAATATTGGTGTTTTGGCTGCATAATAACACCTATATGTTATACGTGTTCTTCTGTAAAATCGAAAGCCGATTAAATTCCTGACATCAAAGTTAACTACATATTCGAAGTTCACTGAAAGATTACATTTTGCTTTGAAGAATTATATTAATCTCCAGCACCAGTTACGTGGTTTAATTAGTGAAATAAAGGTTTTTGTATGTACAGTCAAAGTCAGATCAAGTTACCCCCCTGCAGTGGAAAAATAGCACTTGTGCCCCAGACATAAGAAAGGTCCAAAGGTCAACAAGGGTAACTCGACATGACGCCGTGTGTACAGGTATGTATACAGGGTGGTAAAATCACTGAACCCTGGAGGGAAACTACCTTAAATCCTTAAGTTACCACATTAAAGGAAACAGCTTTGGGAGAGCCATGCTTCGGCATGAATGAGCCGGATCGACCAGAGTGATATCACGGTCTCACAGAAAACCGGCGTGAAGCAGCACTGTGCTGTGTTTCGCTCCGTCAGTAAGGGGACCGGAGGCCCGATCCGGGGGGGAAGGGG
Source organism: Marasmia exigua (assembly GCA_019059595.1). NCBI lineage: Eukaryota > Metazoa > Arthropoda > Insecta > Lepidoptera > Crambidae > Marasmia > Marasmia exigua. The sequence goes on along the minus strand of CM032477.1, from coordinate 5,392,732 downwards.
AGTTTAAAGATTTCAGCGCACTTGTGACTACACTAGTGTTGAGAATGTCCATGGGCGGAGACAATCGCTTACCATCGGGTGATCCGTCTGCTCGTCTGCCACCTATCACATAAAAAAAGGTTCAGCTGTATACCTAAGTTACTCTATGCTTTTAGTTATGTGACGTCAATAGCAAAAATAAATACATCATCAAAACCAATCGACCTCTGCCAAATCACAGGCTAGCCATTCCACTAAATACACTCCCCCATTACCCGGTTATTCCCTATACGTGCTACAATGCCGCCTATTGTATGTTTAAAGCCGCTTTCACTTAGCCCGAGGCGCACATTATTGCCGGGAAGCGTCGATTAGCGTCGAATCTTATTGCCGGAGAAAAAAGGGCAAAGCAAATCCCATGTTTGCACGTCAGGGAGCTTTTCACGTGAAACCTTTGTTGTGGTCGAAGTACACTGGTGCACACCACACGTCTGCTTACGTCTACTTGAAAGAATAAAGAAAGAAAGAAAGAACAGTTTATTACCTATCCTATCCTGCACTCGATCCCTCTCTGGTCGTGACACAGTAGTGTTCCATCAAAATATGACGATAAGGGAGTAGAGAGTGAGAGACACATTAGATCACTATAATATATCCTGCGTACATGGCTGATCGTTGAGATTGGCCGCCGTAGCCGTAATCGGTTGTAGGATATTATTATTATTATTAGATCCTCAAAATTTTGTAAGTGCTGATATTCCGTTAGCCAGCGATAGTTACAGCAATATAAGGTGAAGAAGACTCAAATTCCAAAGATCAATGGAGAGTGCTGGGAATCCCCTTTGCTTAATCGTATCAGAAATCATGGGATCCACCGAAGAACTAGGATCGCAGACATTGCTCAAAGTGCAAACTTTAAGTGGCAGGAACATAGGCCGATAGGGCGGAAAGGTCCTCGAGTGGAGACCTCGTACAGGGAGTTGCTGCCATGGCAGACTCCCACATAAGATGGATCGGATCTGGTGAAGGTCGCGGGAATCCCTTGGTTGCGGGCGGCACAGGACCGATCTTCGTACAGAATATTGGAGGAGGCTTATGTGCAGCAGTCGGCGTCTACAGGCTGAAATTATGATGATGATGAATAACTAATAGAAATACTGTACAATAAGATACCACTTGAAGACTGGTGATAAATTTAAATGCAAAAACTAATAATGATTGGACGGTTGGATCAGTGGTAGTGAACGCTGCTACTGGTCCAAGGTTTGCGGGCTCGATCCACGCACAGTACAAACATTTGTGTGCATGAACATTATGTTTGTATTTGTCTGGGTATTTCTATGTATTATAAGTATGTTCCACCGCTGGTTCTGATATCCGTTACACAGGTGCTTGAGCTACCTATCTCGGATTCAGATCTATGTATGTGATGTCATCATCATCATTTCAGCCAATTGACGTCCACTGCTGGACATAGGCCTCCCTCAATGTTCTCCACACAGATCGGTCCTGTGCCGCCCGCATCCAATGGATTCCCGCGATCTTCACCAGATTGTCGGTCCACCTTGTGGGGGGCCTGCCACGGCTGCGACTTCCTGTACGTGGCACTCGAAGACGTTTCCGCCCCAACGGCCGTCTGTTCTCCTCGCTATGTGCTCTGCCCATTGCCACTTGAGGCATGCAATCCTTTGGGCTATGCCTGTGACCTTAGTTCTCCTGCGGATCTCATCATTTCTGATACGATTACGCAGGGAGACTCCGAGGACACGCAGGGACATCCTTCTGTATTTGATGTATTGATTTATATTTATATATAAACTGTAAAACTTGCTAAGTGCTACAATTCTCTGCATATCTACTTCTTTTCTTAGAGAAAAGAGTAGTTAGCAGTGTAGTCAAGCACTTAGCGCATATATTTTTATAGAGCGGCAAGAAGTGTGCGGGCGTCTTGCGCGCGTAATGCTCGATTAATGTAACGCGCGCGCCGCAAATTAGATCGCTCGAACCCGGACTACTTCCCCACTATACTCTACCCCAAGTACTCCTTTACTCGATATAGGGTGTATCAGTAAACAATTGCATTATTTACTTGCCAGTCACTTCCTCCTCATCTTAGTGTGAAATTCCTGATTGCATCCATAGCTGTCACTTAGGAGCCTAGGGTACACTTAGAACATGATTGAGGATTTGGAAAGTCTGGTAAGGAATAATGAATGAATATCTTTATTTACTAGAAACACGCTACATTTATCAATAGGATGGTCATGAACTTGTCAGATCAAGGCAATTACAATCTAGCCTTTTTTCCGTTGGGGTAATGCCGCCTGCCCAGAGTGCTATACACCGACGTCGCCGCCTTTTGGCGGCGGCTTATGCACACCCTTCTACCGGGGGACGGACGGGTTATGTCGGGCTCTCCTTTAGTGAAGCCGAAGGCCTACCGACCAAACCTCCGACGGCGCTCCCTTCTTTGCCAGGGTGGGAAGGAGATATGTGTACCTACTTATGTATGGAAATATCTTTAAAAGAAATACGTGTGATTTTTTTATTTTTTACTTTTAGTTGGTGGCTGTATGTATCTGATATACATATATGTATATGTTTTTTTTAACACAACTAGATAAAATTATCGTTATGTTTGCTGTAGACCGTTTCAGGAAATTATGAATATAAATTGTAAATCCTTTATTGGCTGTAAAAAAATTGTAACACTGTAATTTTATTTCAAGAGCTGTCGATTTTGTGAAATAAATAGTTAATCAACTTTGACTACACGGTCCCAGTCGGTCTGGGGGGAGGAATAGGGACAACCGGGAGCGCCGAGCCGTCCCTACCGAGCTGAGAAGGGGGACTGTGCAATGCCAGCGCGGGGACCCTCGTACCACGCGCTGGCCGGCCTCTTCTTCGGACAAGAGAGAGACGCGCATCTGTTCGGCGTCTCCTCCCTTCTGCGAGCGCTTGCGAATGGATCCTCCTCCCTCTGTCGCTCGGCTGCCTCTTTCTATGATATTACGTCAGAAAGAGACAAAGGCCGTAAAGGCTGGTTTGCTGGCGACCATTGCCCGAACTATAGTGGGGAGCGAGAGGTCACTTTCGACTGCTCGCACCAGCTCCTGGAGCTGTCGGTCCCAGGAACCACACACGGCGAGAGTGTGCTCGGCCGTGGCCTCATCCGCCCCACAAGTGTGGGAATGTGGTGTCTCCTCTCGCTCGATACGGTGCAGGAACTTTCCGAAACAGCCATGTCCTGTCATGACCTGCACCATACAAAACGAGAGGAACCCATGGGGTCTCTCTATCCACCGATCCAGAAACGGAGCTAGAGCATCCGTTGTCCATCTAAGACTGGCAGACCATCTCTGAAATACAATCTAGACTAACCTTCGCAAACCTTTAACAGGGAAACCAGATTAACTGTATTTTATTTATTTAGGTTTACCAGCGTTTGTATGCACTAAAACTAGTAATAACACTATCTGAGTACTATCGCTATTACAACATCACTATTGTACTCAACAATATTTTAAGGTAGACACCGCATGCAAAAGAAAAAACATAATGGGTACTTTTTTTTAAATGAGAGGTGGCAGACGAGCAGACGGATCACCTGATGGTAAGCAATTCCGCCGCCCGTGGACACCCGCAACACCAGTGGAGTCACAAATGCGCTGCCAACCTTCCACCGGAAGGTGGTGTCGTGGAATGTTCCAGGTTTGATTAGATTCATTCATCATCAGCCCATTTAGGTCCCCACTGCTGGGGCACGGGCCACAATCAATGACATGAGGGGTAATTGCTATACTCACCACGCTTGGCAGACGGGTTGGCGAGGGTTTAGGATAGAAATGCAGAGTTTGCCTTCTCTGGGTGCTGATGATCATGCCAGCAGCTTTACCTTAGTCGCCTTTTACGACACCTCGGTAAGAGTGAGGGTGGCCTATTCTACTCTGCCGGGGACCACACGGCAATTGATTAGATTCGAGATACAAAATAAAATCTGTTTCTGATATGCATTCTTAATTATACTTCTATAAAATCAATGAAACTCTCTATCTTCAAGAAACGAGCCTATACATTCCTAAAAGGCCGGCAACGTATTTCCACTCCCTTTGGTGTGGCCGATGTCCACGGGCGGCGGTGATCACTTACCATCACTGACGCGCTTTCTCGTTTGCCTCCCTTTCTAAAAAAAAACCAAGCTAGCTCATCAAACATAGTCCGCAAAATGTATTGAACAAAAAAAACGCCACGGTTCGACGGATACGTCCAAAAAATTACTATTACCATGTAAGTCGGGCGAACATATACTGACGGCGACCCGTTCAACTCTTTGACCAATCAACGGCGAGCGGGGGTGTCAAATAAAAATGCCTTTTTCAAATAAAATTTGTGAGAACGCCGTAAATAAATTCCAAAAAGTCGGTAAATTGACGCTTAAAAGACTAAAACAACACAGTTTGTATGGACAATGTCCCTTTATTTTAGAAGATCGTGCAATTAGGGAGTTTGAATTTAGATCTTACTTATTTCAGCGTTATATATTCTTATTCACACTTGTCTCCAAAGATGGCGCTGTATCCTAGACCTTGATTCAGGATTTGGAGAGTTTGATAATTACAATGAAGCGGCTTCTATCTGACCTTCGCAATGACCAAATGAGGGAAAAAAAAATGTTCGGGACGTTTTCACGTTATTGAAGGTTTACTTTCACTAATTCAAAATATTCTTACGTTACATAGAAACCATGCGAAAGTATTACTCCTGAGCGCAATTTCGGTCACTTACTAATAAATCACACAATCACAGAAAACCGGCGTGAAACAGCACGTCCGCCGCCCTGCCGCGCCCGTGCCGCGCGGCAAACCTGCTGTGATGCCGCTTCACACCTAAAAGACCCAAATATCACTTACTGCCACACTCAGATTCGTTGATTAACTTAGTTGACTACTTAAGAAAAAATATTGATCCTTATTTTGATACGCATAAAGACTACCGATACTAAATTTAATGAACATTAGCTTAAATGACGTCTCTCAATGCGGCCGTTAGCCGTACAAAGTTTGTACTTAAGTAGTGTTTAATTTAAAATGTTTATATGAGAAATCGGCTAATAGTCGTAGCACGAGTTATTAATTAGCTTTACGCTTGTTATCCTAATCGAAGGAATTTACGAATAAGATGGAGGGCACTGCTCGAATAATCGCGCTGCCCGAATAAATAATAATATAATAATACAAATTTTACGTCGAACCGCATTTATCTCCGACGAACACTCGAGTCCAGGGTGGGGCGACTACTGAGGCTATGAACTGTGGGGAAGTTAACACGGACTTTTGTAAATAGGCTTCTATTTCCGACTCCAGAGATGATAGCTAGTAATGTTAGATTAAGGCACAATAAAAAATGACACAAAAGATCTAAACATAACAAATAATTTGTAAAATACTAAAACTTAAAGCAAAACCATTACAACAAATAAAACTAATATTTTTAATGAAGAAAAATAATGTGATATGTGGCAGACGAGCAGACGGATCACCTGATGGTAAGCGATTGTTTTGGACCAATGGTGCACAAGTGCACTCCAACCATTAAACTCAAGGGGAGTTTGGATTGCAGCTCTCCCAACTGGACTTCAGGTAACCTCACCCACTCCACAAAACAGGTTTTTTGTGACGCAGTGGTATCAATCGAGACCGGTCTAATGCCAAGTGTTGCTTTTAAAAGAGTCCCGCAAATATCCAGCCACTGCAGCGTTGATATATTTTGTATGCGTTACTTGGGCGAGAAAACTGGGTAAAACCAAAATAAAATCCAATTTTTTGGTCAGTAGCAAAAGAAAAAAAGTACTAGGATATTTTTTTAAATAATTAAACTCATTATTATACCTATACACATATTTACGCCAGAGGCCGCTGTCGCTAATAGCTTCCTATTCTGTTATGGTTCATAATCACGGGAATGAACGCGGCGTAATTTTGTAGGTACAGTCAGCCAAGAAAGTGGTCTACCACTTTGGACATCAGTTTCTGCGAGTATCATCAAATGTCTGTCAAAAGGATGACTTTTCTAACACAGTTTAACACCACCTTTAACACATTCACAATTATGTTATCTGAGATTCCTGACATTTGACGTCATTGGGTGACTTACATAGTTTAACCTCATTAAATGCGATACATAATCTATTTTACTTAACTGAAACCATATCGATCTCTTTGGAGAGAAATATTAAAACCAATCTTTTTCGAATTGACCGAATCAATAGAGAGACCAATGACTAAGAAATATCGAGACAGACAGTGCTTAGACAAGAAGATTAGATATTATGCGATAATTCAAACTTGACACTTGGCATGACGTTATATCATAAATGACAAAGAGAGCAATAGTCACGGACACAATCTTATTGCCAGGGAAAATTGACCTTGTTGTTTCATGACATTCAGACGAATCTCAACCGTAGGGTGGTAGACCACATCTTTGGTTGACCGTACATAATGAAATGTACTCACTAATCAATGTGTGTCAAGGAACACATCGCAGCAGTTAAGAATCCACAAGCGAATAAATCAGCGATAGCGGAACATCTATTAGAAATAGGAGTTAATCACTGGATGGAGCTGCATGATTCGAATATCCTCTCCATTGATCGGCATTGCCACACTAGGATAGTACGTGAAGCGATTGAAATCAAGAAATATCGAACATTCAATTATGAACAATAATTGAGATGACGGATTTAAATTATGACGGACTGAAATATTTTTTTTTATTGTTTTTATTGGTTAACCAACAAAAGTTACATAATACTTGCTTAGAATATTATACACAATTTAAGAAAATAGACTATATGCACTTCCATTTACAGTTTACAGGTCAACACCGCATGCAAAACATTAAAAAGGAAAATACATTAACAATAAAAAAAAAATATTACATGAACATAGGTATTTTTACATAATTATGGTTGGAGACTCCTTTTTAGCATATAGATGCCTGTGCCAGGAGCCTCCGCTCTTCGGTTTTTTACATCATACATTGTTTAGGTACGTGACAAATAACAATCTAAAAACATTTTATTTCGTTATTATAAAAAAAAAAGCATAATATGTGTGTGTGTGTGTGTGTGTGTGTGTGTGTGTGTGTGTGTGTGTGTGTGTGTGTGTGTGTGTGTGTGTGTGTGTGTGTGTGTGTGTGTGTTTGTGTGTGTGTGTGTGTGTGTGTGTGTGTGTGTGTGTGTTTGTGTGTGCGTGTGTTATGCTCGCTTATTTAAGTAACTTTTCAACTTCTTCATACTTTAACGTTGTTAGCCATTCTGTTAGCCAACAATAGGTACTTAATCTAGCTCTAATTATAGTAAAACAATTTTACACTTTATTCCAAAATTTACATTAACTGGCTCTTTCTCATACATGAAATAAATGGAATCCAGTGATTAACAAATGCAAACCGCGTATTAGGCCGTTATTAAAGCAAGCAAACACCGATACAGTTAGTGTAGTGTGTCGGAGTGGTCTCACTGACATTGTATCCAGTGGTGATTATATAAGTGAAACTGTGAGGGTATGAGCGGAAGATTCGTAGCAGGGACCCAGCATATGTCGCTCTCGCCGTGCACCATCCAGTCCGCTTGTGTGGCCACGGTCGCAGTAACGCAGCCGAAACCTCAAGTAACAAATAGTGAGTACATTTAATCATGTACTTACAAAATTGAAAATTTAAAAAACCCCCGACTCAACTAAAGCTCTTTCATTTGCTACCTATATTGAGGAAGTTGGTAACAACAAGTAGGTTATTCGTCATTTTCTGACGGCGGTCATTTTGGATTTGAAATTTTTCACAATCAAGTAATATATTCTGCTACTCAAGCCCTTTTATATGATACCCATATTGTGGGAGTTGTGTTAAAACATAAAACCCAAATGTTTGTCATGGCGGCCATCTTGGATCGATTGTTATCCAACATAGCTAAGAACACTCCCTCCTTATTCATCTTTCAAACAAGAAAAAACAAAATCAAAATCGGTTCATTTGTTCGGGAGCTACGATGCACACACACACACACACACACACACACACACACACAAACACACACGAACACACACCCACCCACACACACACACACACACACACACACACACACACACACACACACACACACACACACACACACACACACACACACGCGCGCGCGCGCGCACACATACGCACGCGCACACACACACACACACACACACACACACACACACGCACACACGTCAAACTTATAACACCCCGTCGTTTTTGCGTCGGGGGTTAAAAATTACGCCGCGTTAATTAAAAGTGATTATTAACCATAGTTATATATGCATCGCGAAAATTAATAAATTCTGATAGGTAGAATAGCGCTCATAGGTAGATAAATTCCTGTTTTATAGGTACCCTCATAGTTCATCGCTGAAAGTAGATGCATGGAATATAAACTCACACTAATTTCCTGTTGGCCCTCGATGACCGCGCTCTTCCGTAGGGACCAAATAGGTTTATTATACCACAGTGTAAGGCAGCTTGGGACCCAACCGGGACAAAACGTGAAGATGTTTATTTTATGATAAAAGAGGCAGACGAGCAGACATATCACCTGATGATGATTACCGCAATCCATGGAAAAAAAATGATTTTCATCAGTATAATGCTTCACTTTGAGCCTCCTTTATCGGCACATTGTAAGAGAGCAATCATGGAGATGGCTATGCTCGAAGTCTCCTTGCGTGATCGTATCAGAAATGATGAGATCCGCAGGAGAACTAAGTTCACAGACAAAGCCCAAAGGATTGCATGCCTCAAGAGGCAACGAGCCGGGCACATAGCGAGGAGAACAGACGGCCGTTGAGGTGGAAAGGTCGTCGAGTGGAGGCCTCGAATAGGAAGGAGGTCGAAGGTGAACCGATGATCTTGTGAAGGTCGCGGGAATCCATTGGATGCGGGCGGCGAAGGACCGATCTGTGTAGAGATCATTGGGGGAGGTCTATGTCCAGCAGTGGACGTCTATTGGCTGAAATGATGATGATGATGAATGTCTTTAAAAAGTTGGTAAAATGTTTAAAAACGCATGGTGTATTTAGAGTCCGTGCCTCAAAAGAAGTCTCACTGAAAGTGACGGAATTATAATTATAAGATTCCTTGTTAGCATAAAGTTCACATTTAATTGTTGATTAAGCGCGCTTTTCACGTGACTTCTTTGGTGGTGCGGAGTATATATCTAGCTGCTGGTTGTATTAAGACTGTGCCCATGTGTTGATAAATAGATTATGGCGGATAAGCGGTCGTGGTAGTGGGAAATTACATAATAGTCAAGGTAGGATAGCTCCAAATTGCCGCTTTAAATTTCATACATAAAGTCCACATTTATTAGGTAAATAACACACTTAAAAATTTCACTCGACAATTGCAAAGAGAAGAGTCAAAGAAGAGATCAAGAACGATCGCATAATAGGCACCCTAATCACGTGATTTCAAAATTTAATAAAAGTGTTGATATTTTTTATAGCAATCTTTTGCAATTTATTCTTAAGTAAATAACACATTTAAAGAACTCATCTCGTGTTCAGGCGGGACTGGAACCCGCCTGAACACGAGATGAAAGTTTTAAGTTCTTTGACGCTTCTCTCTACAATTGTCGAGTTCACAAGAATAGGTTCACTGGTCCTTTTGATGACAGTGGCCGCCGTTTTAATCACACAGCCCGTTTTCCTCCAGCGCTGGACGTCGGCTTATTTCCAGGACTGTTGTAAGGACGTTGGCAAAGTGAGTAGAATAGGCCACCATCACTCTTACCGAGGTGTCGTAAAAGGCGACTAAGGTAAAGCTGCTGGCATGATCATCAGCATCCAGAGAAGGAAAACTCTGCATTTATATCAAAACCCTCGCCAACCCGTCTGCCAAGCGTGGTGAGTATGGCAATTACCCCTCATGTGATTGAGGGAGACCCGTGCCCCAGCAGTGGGGACTTAAATGGGCTGATGATGATGATGATGATGACAGTGATCGGGCTGTACAGACCGACCAAGATCAGAAGGCACTTCAGTGACATTACATTAACGAAATATTTTTTCTATTGGAAAATGTCAGAAGCACTAACAATTGTTAAGGAAATAGCGTTATAGTTGGGCCAAAATAAAAGGCCACATTTGACACTTCAACAATATTCGCCAATGTAACCTTGTAACAACGACCAATGAATTTATCAATCTTTCTATGTTAAAAAACACAATTTCTTAACTTTTTAAAATTATGTTTGCATTTATTTATTGCAATAAAGACAAAAAAGATAATTTCACGATTTTCTTTCTCTGGTAAACTATTTATAAACTTATTAAAAAAATACTTTTCTAGAGAATTGAACGTTGGTACAATGTTGTATGTGTCAACCCATTTTCTTTTTAAGTTCTAGTGATGTACATTAAAAAATCGAACAAGAACAATGTTAATCGTGTAGGAATATTCATCCATAAATGAAAAGCCACATTCTGATTGAAATAAAACGTATTATTCTCTTGTTTCTAAAAATAAATACATTAATTACTTTGTATAGAGAAAAAATGTATGGAGAAAAAATATATAAAAAACACAATATAAGATCTCTGATTTCGAAGAAATAGAAATAAACTGGCCGCAGATCGATATCTAGGATCGGTACCTACTTTTCTCTTTCTTTTCAATAATTTGGATTCACATTTCCCCAAATAAAAGTACTAATAACTACTTTTCCGTTATTATCGTGTTCGATTCACGTTTGTTTGAAGTACATATCGATTAGTCACTTCAATCGAAGTTTTTTAGTAGGTCACCTCTCTATGAAGTTTAAATTTAGAAACGTCAAATGTGGCTTATTAGTTTGGCTCGACTTTCGTTACTTAGATTAAATGAGAATCTCCCTTTAATATTGTGACGTCTTTGTGTATGTTCTGTTCTGTCTTGGTTTTAGATGGTGCTTGGTGATAAACTCAATTCAGATAAACATCAAAAGGATTTAACTCGCCACACCGGTCAATAACCATTAAATTTACGTGTCTCTTTGATCACTCGACATTGGCAGAGTTATTATGTGTTCGCCGTAGGCAACACAGTAGCAGCCATATATAGGAAAAAACAAATACTTAGATTAAACCAAAATATTTGATTTATTCTAAGGTTACTTCTGACTTGTGCCACGCGCCAAATAAGTGTGATCGGACTTTATCTCGCGCGAAGATAGACTGATTGACAGATCATGGTCAAGATTGACTAGTGTTGTCTGTACGAGCAAGGGATGTATATCCAAATCAATTTTCTTCGTCTAAAATCACATCTCTACGCAGCGCCAAAGGTTGTAGCCGATTGGATTAGCTTATGAAGTTTCTCAAAAGAAATCCTTTCATTAGTAGATTCATGAAAGCAGCCTCATTAATGTCTTAATATTTTACCTACTATTCAATTAAAACATGACATATTGAATAGAATAACAAAATTACCACGTAAACAACTAAACAATAGGTCGTCAAATAACGTTTATATTATGAAATGTTACTCAAAAAGCATTTTAATGAAGCCAAATTGAAAATATTATACGAGTAAGTTTATTTCAGTCTGTTGTGTCAAAATATCCCAAATAGGATACTTGATAACCCTCGCGCACGGGTCCTATGTGAACGAATATCCCTGATACATAATAGGGTTACACAAAAAAGGGTTGGCATAGACTAAAACAATTGATAGATCATTATAATATAATGTTGGTACGGAACTGACGATACAGGCAAATGCTCAGTTTCTATAGTGCTGAGTAAAATGATTCTATTCATTTAATAAATATATATCAACTAATTAACACTAAAACAACCAAGCATCTAGACTGACTCACTTCTTTATTCACATTCTTGAGCACACAAACATACATAGTACACATTTACACAGTACACATTTTAAACAAAATGGGGTACACCACATATACACACAATTTTTTTACAGTGTTGTTTTTTTATTTTCTATTATTATTTTAATTTTTTTCTCTTTTAAAGTCCTTTGCATCTCTATATGTACCAGGGCTGCGAAGGTCCCAGATTTTATTAAATCTAATTCGGGCACCAGTCCTTCACAAGTTATATTATGAGTCGTCGCTCGAAGATACAGCCTGAAAATGAGCGCTGCAGCGGCTGCTTAGCGGTTGTTGTAGCATATGCTGAGGCTGAACCTTGTTGGCCGCAACTTTATAATGTTTTGTCCTTATTTAGATTTACATGTAATGTGTTGTGGTCAATAAATTATTTCTTATTCTTATTCTTATTTTGGTATTTGTAATAGAATACGCATTACCTTGTGAAAGGAAGATAAATCATTTATTTATTTATTTATATTCTGAGGAATGGTTCATGCTGTCTTCGAGGAAACGCTCCAAACGAGTGAGCTTAAGTGCACCCGTGTCACTCTTATCCTCCTCGTCTTAGTTTGTATTTAATCCGTCCTAAGCTGCTCTGCAACCCGCGGTACGCTTACATCATGATTCAGGATTTGGGGAGTCTGGTCATTACAATGAAGCGACTGCCGTCTGACCATCGCAACCCTTTACAGTGGAACCATACCAACTGAATCATGGTCACACGTTTCAGAAACTATCCGAAATGCAGGTTTCCTCATGATGTTTTCTCTCACCGCCAAGCTTATCCCATCCTCCCCTTTCCACTTCCGAACAACACGTGCTGGACAGCGTTGCCATCGGCATACCATACAGACAATGGCGGCGCGCACCAAGAGGTTTGGCTCTTCGTTCCTGCCCCGAGCCATCAAGACATGGATTGCCCTCCCAGCTCATGTGTTTCCTTCTTCATACAATCCGGGGTCTTTTAGGCGGGGCGTGAAGCGGCATCTCAGCAGGCCATCAGGGTGAGGATGGCAGAATCAATGGGTACTTTGTTAGTTCTTTTGTGCCTGTCAACCTCATATTTGGATTTCACGGCCGCTTACCATCAGGCGGAGTGAGGTCATCCTGATTGGCCTTTCTATGAAAAAAAAAGCTAATGGTAGAAATACGCACATATACCTGAAACACCTTTCAAATCTTACGTAAATTTAATGTTCGCACTCACCTATGTTTTGTTGATTGGTTTGACAGCTGCAGTATTTACAGACGGGTTTGATTACCTACATTTTTCACCGGAGTGATACCACCTCAAAGCAAACAAGCGTGGAGCAGCAACTGCGCTATGTTTTGAGTGAGTGAGAGTCCTGGAAGCTCAATGCGGGAGGAAAGAGAGTTTCAAGGTTGGCAGCGCACTGGTCGCATCAGCTCGTCTGCAACCTATCACATAAAAAGTATAATTAGGAAATTTTCTCTCATACTTTCGCACAATAAAACAGTGGAACCAGCTGAAATCGGTGGTGTTCCCGCACATATAAGACCTGGTGACGTTTAAGAAAAGGGCTTCTTTCTTTATCAAGAGTCGGCAACGCATTTGTCCTCACCGCTATGGAAGTGCCTGGTGCGAGGAGTGGCCACTGAAACCTGTTTCTTTGGTAACTCCTAGGAACCTCTCTCTTTTTAATTTTTGATTTAATTTTATTTTGTTGATATGTACCTACTAATATAATTTTAAGTCTTTTTGTTGCCAACAATCTATGGAACTGTGGTCTGAAATTAACATTTTCTATTTTATTTTATTTATTTTATTTTATTTGTGATACCACTGCGCTGATGTTACAGATGTGTGATCACTTATTGCCAGGTGTATGACGATGATGACGATGTGAGGCCTACGCTATTCAGCACGGACTGAGGTATAATGAGAAGAAGCGTGAGTTCTTACTGTTCAAGGGTAAGATTTAAGAACCGGCCTATATACCTCCAGTACGTTTAAATGGGGTACCTCTGGTGACACAGTTCAAGTACCTAGGCCATATTGTGATGGATGACCTAAGAGATGAGGAGGACATCGAGAGGGAACGTAAGGCGCTGTCGGTTCGGGGCAATATGTTGGCTCACCGTTTCAGAAGGTGTACAACGGCAGTAAAGCTTACGCTCTTTAAGGCCTACTGCCAGAGCTTTTATACATGTGCACTTTGGGCCAACTTCACGTCGAGAACATATAGTGCCCTGCGTGTACAATACAACAACACCTTCAGGGCCTTGTTGCGGCTCCCTCGTTTCTGTAGTGCTTCTGGCATGTTCGCTTATGCTGCAGTTGATGACTTCTATGCTATAATGCGCAAAAAGATTTTGTCACTAGTGCGCAGGGTTAGGGGGAGCAGCAATGAGATCCTGAGGATGATTGCGGATAGGATGGATGCTGCTGTGTTCCGGCGGTTCACTGACTTGCACGTGATACTTAAGTGCAGGTCAGTGAATCGTGGGACTGCAGGTGGGGGTGTATGCTTTGTATGTATGCTTTGTGAGATGTTCATGTGAGAACGACATGTGACTGTTTTTGCAGACAGTACCTACTGTCTGCAAGGGTAGTTATATGTTGTTCTGTCTCTGCTAACTAACATAGGTTTATAAGTTGTTTGTTACTAACATTTTATATGGTCCATGTGTCTAGAAATAAATGTTTTTTTTTTGTATGTAGCTGTACAGATAAAGTGAGTGTTAGGATTATGATGTATTTTGCTGATGTTATTTTTTCTCTTTGTTTGGTGTGTGGTAAATAAATGGTTTAAATAATGAAAAAAAAAACTAAACGATTCAATTTCAAGTCCCTTAAATATACATCTCCCCGCCTCCCAAGTTTTCGCGTCGGCCACAGCGTCCTCTGTTTTTCCATTACTCGGTCAGATCCTGGGAAAATGGCTCCTTTATTTGCTGAATAGTGAATGCTGAGCACTTATCCTTACGGGCTTATTTAAAGAGTAATGTGGACACTTTGCTAGGGCTCAGGTCAAAGAATTTGTGAAGGGAGGGGAGTTTGGTGCCTAATGTTGAAGGTATTTTGGGACGTGTGTTACGAAACTATAAGTGTGGATGTATGCTTTGAAATCTGGCTATAACTACTTTTTTTAGTATGAAAATATCTTTTACTAACATATGTTTCATATAGACCTGGAAAAAATGTTTATTTTTAGTTTGGAACATTTGAATCTGGGTCAGTGAAAAAATGTCGTTTCACTGATACCCTTCATTTGAAACATCGACTTTCAGATAGATTCAGAACAGAGAGCGAGTATCGACTCGCTCTCTGTTTTGAATTCGGTCTAAGTTTTAAGGGGTCCTGTTAATCGTAGAAGGACACCTTATTTAATTTTTTTTACCAAGTTTCATAAATAGCATAGATTTATATTACTATAGGCCTATAGATAATTTTTCTGTAACACTAATCTCTTTCCCACGTGACACGTTCCATGTGTTTTCAATGGAACGAACTCACTCGTTCTCTCACTATCGGTGATCATCTGTAGTTAGTCGCACATTGGTGTCAGTGGAATACAGTGAGCAAGTTGACCGATTGAACACATCCGATCTAGAGATCCGAATGAGCCAAAAGATACATTCGGAGAAAGCATTCGTGATTGGGATCAGTGTATGATCAATCTGAAGCGGATCATTTAGTCGTTTCGGTAAAGAGTTGCACACATCTAGTTTCATCGTCATCGCCAGCCCATTTAAGTCCCCACTGCTGGGGTACGGGCCTCCCTCAATCACATGAGGGGTAATTGCCATACCCACCACGCTTGGCAGACGGGTTGGCGAGGGTTTTGATATAAATGCAGAGTTTTCCTTCTCTGGGTGCTGATGATCATGCCAGCAGCTTTACCTTAGTCGCCTTTTACGACACCTCGGTAAGAGTGAGGGTGGCCTATTCTACTCTGCCGGGGACCACACGGCAATCTAGTTTCATAATCATACAATAATCATGTCACTGTACAGAAACACTGTAATACCTAACATTGATTGCAAATCTTCATTTAATATAAATTGACGCGTGTCCCTATAATATTTCCTTAATGGTCGACCCATTGCACTCTTGGCGTTGGTTTAGGCCAGGCTGAAAACCAGCGCCAAGAGTGAGTATTTATGCCTAGCTATATGCTGAAACTGGCACCCGTTGTCAAATGTAGCTTAGCATTCATCATCATCAGCCTATTTAAGACCCCACTGCTGGGGCACGGGCGTTCCTCAATCACATGAGGGGTAATTGCCATACTCACCACGCTTGGCAGACGGGTTGGCGAGGGTTTAGATATAAATGCAGAGTTTTCCTTCTCTGGGTGCTGATGAACATGCCAGCACCTTAGTCGCCTTTAACGACACCTCGTAAAACAATTATAATACTAGGTAGTACAAATTTTTATTCTGAGACTGGCACTCGTTGTCAAATGAAGCTTACTGTTATAATAGCAGGTAGTTCAAATTTGTATTCTGAGACTGGCATCCGTTGTTAAATGTAGCTTACCATTATAATGCTAGGTAGTTGAAAGTAATATGCTGAGACTGGCACCCGTAATCAAATGTAGCTTACCATTATAATGCTAGGTAGTTGAAAGTAATATGCTGAGACTGGCACCCGTTGTCAAATGTAGCTAACAATTATAATACTAGGTAGTACAAATTTTTATTCTGAGACTGGCACTTGCTCTCAAATGTAGCTTACCATTATAATGCTAGGTAGTTGAAAGTTATATGCTGAGTCTGGCACCCGTTGTCAATTGTAGCTAACAATTATAATACAAGGTAGTTCAAATTTATATGCTGAGACTGGCATTCGTTATCAAATGTAGCTTACCATTATAATGCTAGGTAGTTGAAAGTTATATGCTGAGTCTTGCACCCGTTGTCAATTGTAGCTAACAATTATAATACAAGGTAGTTCAAATTTATATGCTGAGACTGGCACTCGTTATTAAATGTAGCTTACCATTATAATACTAGGTAGTTCAATTTTATATTCTGAGACTGGCACCCGTTGTCAAATGTAGCTTATTATTATAATCCTAGGTAATTCAAATTTTTAGTTTTTCATATTGTTTTAATTGGTGGCTGAAATTGATGTAATCTTGTATGTTCTGTAATTTGTCAATAACCCATAGACCGTTCCTCATACCACAAAGGTTGTGAGTTCGATCCCCACTCTGGACAAACATTTGTGTGCTGAACACTTATGTTATCTCAGTGGCTGCGTGTAATATGTCTTTAAGTATATACTTTCAATTTCTTCCTTCTTAGTATGGAATCAGGTCAATGTATTAGATAGATAGATATACTTTGTCGCACAAAATACATAACTTAAAAAAAAAAACTAGGTATTACAGATACTTAAATGTACAATTTCGGCGGTCTTATAATAAAAAGATAAATTATATTTTTTATTAATAAAAATATAATAATACTTTTTAGCATAGCGAAATTATTGTCAATTGTGTTTTCCAAGAACTTTATCTACTACCATCTTACTCGTATGTCAAGCATTACGCGCGAATTCCATTACTTCGCCCGACAGATCAAAACGAAATTCATTTATTAAGAACCAAGACTGAATTAAGCGGGGCCAAAACTTCTAACCCTTTTTAAGTCTGGCGCTTAGTCTTTGAGCGGGTGGGACTAGCAAAACTCTGGGGGTAGGTACAAAATTAATTAAGTTAAACTTACGCTGCGTTATTTTAATCTAAGATTTTTGGCTCAGCCGATGTCAGCTTGTGTCGGTTGCGTCAGTAATTCTAATTTGAGTAATAAGTTTATTGGTGGAACTAGGGCTTGTTGTGGATGAATCTGGAGAGTTAAATAGGATTATACAAAAAGCAAACACTCGCGATATTTGGTAAAGTATTACTTTTGTTATTATAAATGAAAATGTTACATAGACTACCACGACCGCCTGGCCCGCCGTGTAGGCGGGCACCGCCCGGGGAGGGTCGTGGCGCCCGTATGGGTAATAGGTTCGTCCTACAGCTCAAGACGCCTTCCCATTTAAGGGTGATGAGGGAAAACTGCTGGGGTTTAGTCGGTATGCCTCTGGCCGGCTTCTCGTTAGGAGAAGCCCCCGCCAGAGGAGAGCCCGACATAACCCTCCTGCTCCCCAGCAGGAGGGTATGCATAAGGCGCCGCCACTAGGCGACGACGTCGGCCATTGCAGTACGGGCCGGCGGCATTCCCCAGCGAAAAGAAAAAAAAAGTCTCTGGATCGAGCATAGAATAAGACGGCATCCTAAGTAAGTCAATGACATTTTCGGATAGAAAATACGTTGTACAACGCCCTCTTGTCAATGCCACTGAAGTGACTTCTGATCTTACGGCCGCACTCAGAGACGTCATGATTCGGCGGGTAGGGTTAAAACAAGCCTGGGGCTGATGCAATTCAAAGGTTTTAAATTAGTGTCTAGTGGTTTTTAGTGTTCAAATTTGATGTTTATTTGTGCAGTGAAGTGCCGCAAAGTGATCCTAATAATAAGAATCGTTGGATTGTATCGTTTTTAACACTGCTATTGTGTGTGTCGAGTGAGTTGTCTCGTGACAACTTGCTTGGACCAAATAGAGTCTTAAAACCTGCGATTTAGAGTGATATCCGCTGAATCCGTAGATCGATAAAACTTAAAACACCGGCGTTGAATTGAGTGACCGTGACTTTGACTGACTTCGACTGTTGACTACCTACTTATTCTCAAAAAGTAACTTGACATTGGCGATTTATCTTCGGGTAGAGCCATAATAAAAAAAAAAACAAAAAAGAGACGTCATTTAAGCTAATGTTCATTAACTTTAGTATCGGTAGTCTTTATTCGTATCAAAATAAGTGTCAATATTTTTTCTTAAGTAGCCAACTAAATTAATTAACAACTCTGAGTGTGGCAGTATGTCGGTCTTTATGTAATGAATAGGTCTTCTGTATTGCATGTCGATATGTATATTTCTTCTAACGCAAAGGCGTCACCCAAGGTCCAGCCTGAAAACCAGCGCTGCAGCTGTTGCTTGCGGCATTTGCAGCATACGCTGAGGCTGAGCCTTGTTGGCCAAAAATTTTATGCTCTGTACCGTTTTTATTTATTATGTGTTGTGGTCAATAAATAGTTTTCTTTCTTTCTATCAGCTCAAGTATAACAGTTAGATCTATTAAAACTCCTGACCATTTTGAACGACTTAACTTTCAGATTATCATTATTGAACGAAATACTCTAAAGTGCCAATGGGCAGGGCACGTTGCGAGGAGATCAGACGGCCGGTGGGGCAGAAAGGTCTTCGAGTGGAGGCCTCGAATAGGAAGGAGGTCGAAGGATCTGGTGAAGATCGCGGGAATCCCTTGGATGCGGGCGGCACAGGACCGATCTGTGTGGAGATCATTGGAGGAGGCATACGCCTCCGTTGTTGTCCGTTGTTCGAAAAAGAGTATCAATTTGTCCGTCTATCTGTAGTACAAATACAGCCAAACATAGAAATGTGCTATTTGCAAATCGCTGGCTTTTAAAATTGGAAATAGGGAAAAAGCTTTTCATCATCAAATAAATAAAAGTGCCTTTTGAATGTAGAAATACGTGACTCAAACTAAAAGTATTTTACTTCAGTTTAAATAATATAATAGAATCCAGTGAGTATGAGATGGTGCCGTGTAATTTTTTTTATTGAATAGGTGGCAGACGAGCAGACGGATCACCTGGTGGGAAGCCGCCCATGGACACCCGCGACACCAGTGGAGTTATATTTATTTTCGTCACCGGACGACAAGGCGCGGCAAGGGATTTCGTCCATACGTTGCTAGCTTACCTGTTATGCACACGAAGCGATTAGTTTTCACATTCATAATGCAGATAGCTAAGGCATGGAACTCCCTGCCAAGGTCTGTTTTCCGGACCACTAAAATGTGGACATCTCTTAGGCGAACACGTTACATCCTGGACCTCATCATCACTTATAATTAGGTAAAGCATAATTTTAAGCAAGCGTGATTTTTCCCAAGAACCATAGAGTGAATAGGAAAATAAAAATTTGCCCTCTCATAAAAATTGCTTGAATTAGCTAAACCCCGGGGTGTAAGGGGCCGATCTACCACCTTTCTGCCCCAAGCCAACCTCACCTGCCCGTGGTGCATCCTGCTGAATTACCAACGAGGCTCTGGCGACCGACCGATGGCGGTATAACCACGCCTATGGCGTGGCTAAATACGCCAGGCCAGTGACGGGCAGCAGCGTCACTGGTGCAAATCGCCCTGCGATCGCCAACCCGCCTGCCCAGCGTGGCGATTATGGGCAAATCCTCCAATGAGTGTTGTATGGACAGTATTTTTTAAAATTAGACTTTATGTTACTTGATAAAAATCCCTCCTCGTCTTAGCATATAATTCCCAATTGCTTTCAAAGCTGTCGCTTCAGAGCCCGGGTACGCTTGGACCATAATCCAGAGTTCGTTATGTCTAGTAATCA
This sequence comes from Marasmia exigua, assembly GCA_019059595.1. Lineage (NCBI taxonomy): Eukaryota > Metazoa > Arthropoda > Insecta > Lepidoptera > Crambidae > Marasmia > Marasmia exigua. The sequence continues at coordinate 5,372,395 of CM032477.1, read as the reverse complement.
CAATAAAGCGAGTGCTGTCTCACATTACACGTCCAGAATCATTATTCCAAATATTGTAGGTATCTACAACTTTGACAAACTATCCGAGACATTGCAGACGTTTCCCCACGATGTTTTCCCTCTTGCCGAGCTTGTGGTAGGACTATGCATATTTGGAAAGTCCAGAGATGCATTCTGGCGCGCTTCATACTTAGCGCAGTCTACTATTTTTTTTTGTTTCCAAACATTTTACGTAAGGTATTGTTTCTTTGTATCCTCGTTCTTTTTGTTTTTCTTTTTTTGTCCTTTGTTATTATGTCACATTTTCTGTTAGTCTCATTCAAAATTGATTTCAATATCCAAACTGAAAACCAGTGTGGCAGTGGCTCCAAAAGGCTGCAGCACATGCTGAGCTTGGAACTTCTTGATTACTTCACTTTGTTCCTTTTTTTTCTTCCTTGGTCACTATGTACTTTATATAGATAGATATTCTTTATTGCAGAAAAACAAAACACAAGTATCATAGAATTATAACAAGACTAGAAACCTAGTCTGCGCCTACAATTTGAACTGCAACTCAAATGGAGCCGTACGGCTCCATACGCCCGGTCCGCTCCGTAGGCGTCAATGTCACCTGCCTGACGAACGCATCTCGCGAAAATTAATTTGCTGTGACGATTTGTGCGGTAAAATTTTGTCACAATGATTCGGAAAAGCATAAGAAGTGTAATAACATCACTTTTCACAGGTTTCAATATTTCCTAGTATGTTCTGTTTTATAAGCTAAAATACAAATGATTGATTAAAAACTGAGCATTTTACGTTACCCGATAACACAAAAAAATATTTTCCCCATTTCAAATTTATTGTAAGATTTATTGCTCCAAATGATTAATTTAATCAGTTGCTACTGATGTTTACAGCGTGAAGTAGCGTCTCTACTAATGTGTTTCGCTGCGTGAGTGCGGGTACCGGAACTTTTATATTTAAAAAAAATAATAAGCAAGAATTTATTCATTTAATAATTTAAAGATTAATGTGGCTTGATGTGTTTCTGACAGTACAATACATGGATCCACATTTTACACGAGTATAAACTCACCCTGATAACCATTAAAATAAGTAGCTCTTTATTTATTTATTTCTTATTCATTATTGTATGGCCAAGGCATCTTAAATATCCAAATTCAAAACAACTTGCCAACTAATTTTATAATCACAGTTAGGCAGATACTAGTTATCGTTGTTCTAGGCACAATTAAAAGCTGTGCAGTTACTACAACAAAAATTTCCCATGTTTTAGGGAAATATTTATTGACTGGTAACATTAATTGTGATTTTTATCTTGATACTACGTACGTAGTACCAACTTAAAAAACCAAATTTTTACTACAAATTTGAGGATATATATTATATATATATAGGGATCGAACCCGCAACCCTTGCACCAGAAGCAGCTTTCACTACCACTGTTCCACGCTTGGCAGACGGGTTGGCGAGGGTTTTGATTTAAATGCAGAGTTTTCCTTCTCTGGGTGCTGATGATCATGCCAGCAGCTTTACCTTAGTCGCCTTTTACGACACCTCGGTAAGAGTGAGGGTGGCCTATTCTACTCTGCCGGAGATCACACGGCCAAAAAAGGTTTACTTACTTACTTACTTACATTTTTGAATTCGAACCACGACATCGCCAAGAAAGGCGCCATAGAGCTACTATCTATTCGTCATCATCGCACCCAAATTACGAGAAATTTATCTAATGAGCCCAAGAATTACCAGCTTGAGGCATTAGAGAGTATTGAGAGAAGGGCCAAGAGGCTAATTGGCGACGACGAGCTTGTGGGTAAGAGGCTACAAAGCCTTGAACACCGACGCAAGGTAGCAAGCTTATCGATCTTCTATCGGATACATTTTGGAGAGTGCGCCACGGAACTGTACAATGCCATTGGAGCATCTCCGTTCTTCCACTACTCCACCAGGCAGACCCTCAATCGATACCGGTACATGGTAGAAATACCAAAAGTCCGCACAAAGAGGTTTGAGTCCTGTTTCCTTATTCGTACTGCGAAACAGTGGAATCAGCTGCCTGAGGAGGTGTTCTCTAGAGGCTACAATTTGGAGGTTTTCAAGGCGCGAGTGAATAGGTATCTCTTAGGTAATCGTGCTACATCTTAGACCATATTATCACTTATCATCAGGTGAAATATGGTCAAACGCTTACCTATCTACAATAAGAAAAAAAAAACTTACCCAAAGTTTGCCTGGAAGAGATCGCTCATAGTGATAAGGCCGCCTTCGTTGTACACATCCTGTAATATCTAGTTTTTAAGTTTTCATACTTTGTTTTGAGTGCAATAAAAGTATATTCATTCATTCATTCATTCATTCATTCATTCATTACATACTCGAACTCGAACCACGACTTCCCTATGGAAGGCGCTACAGAGCTACCATCTATGCGTCATCATCGCACCCAAATTACGAGTAATTTATCTAATGAGCCCAAGAAGGTTTTTGTTCTTCCCGCTTTTTGCTTTGAAAGTAGGGGACCCTCAACAGCGTAAGTTGAAAAAACTAGCGACATAGCAGGTGTTACATGAATTATGCAGGGCGAAGCGAACGGCCAATCTTTTACTCCATTTGCTATTCGGGTGGGATCACCGTCGGACATTAATTCAGTAATGCTTTCTTTGTGCCCGAGACAGATAAGTGAAGTTTTTAACAGCTGATGCGAGAACTAGTTCGTATATAGGGATTGCAATCCAGCGGCGTTTTCAATCCAGCTGGATTTTTGCTGGATTGACCTGAATCCAGCTGGATCCAGCGCGGATCCAGCAAAATGTGAAACGAAAATAGAAAGACTTTTTTTATTAATACTTATTACGATAAATCTATGAAATATTCCACTTATTTGGTGATATCATATAATTATCAAAGTTTTCTTTGCTTTTTTAATCATTTTACATCAAAAGAATCGACTAAAAATGAAATAACTAACTCAATATGTTAATATATAATATTAACCTCATATAACATTTTAGATAAGGTTTCTGAGTTGTGCACTAGGTTTTGCTTGATTAAAGTTTTCTTTCTATTTTTTGAGCTCCATTTCAAGCTCCTGCTCCAAAGTCATTGGTGAAGGTTGTGCCACTTCTGCGTCATTATCTAGACCCTCCTCCATAATATCCATAATATCTTCTCGCACCGGCGGCCCTACAATCTATTGTTTAGTCACTCGTTGTAGCAGAGTTTTCATCTCCTGCCGCATCGCATTCTTATTTGGTACAGGATAATAGCCAGGCTTTTATATTTTTTATTCTTCAAACTTTTTTATATTTTTCAATTACACTAACGTACCAGTTACTTCGGAGAGGCGCCGTTCTTTGATTCTGTCGCGTGGCCCTCCGCGCTGTTTTGAAAATGGCGGCAATTCAAAAGCAAATAATTGGAATTGATACGTTTGCGGATCCGCATCGCTGGATCCAGCACTGCGTGCTGGATCCAGCATGTTCAAAAAAGCGCTGGATCCAGCTGGATTGCAAGATGCTGCATCCAGCAATTGCAATCCCTATTCGTATAAGTATAGATTAGAGCATATAATCAGAATTAAGACCTAATTTTCATACAAATTGATTAGTCACATAAGGATAATTTCACAGTGATACTGTTAGCAGCCATCCCATCATCAGATCCTGACAATGGGACCAGCTTGGGAGTCATCATCATCATCATTTCAGCCAATAGACATCCACTGCTGGACATAGGCCATAGGCCTCCCCCAATGTTCTCCACACAGATCGGTCCTGTGCCGCCAGCATTCAATGGATTCCTGCGATCTTCACCAGATCGTCGGTCCACCTTGTGGGGGGCCTACCACGGCTGCGACTTCCTGTCCGTGGCCTCCACTCTAGGACCTTTCCGCCCCAACGGCCGTTTGTTCTCCTCGCTATGTGCCCTGCCCATTGCCACTTGAGGCATGCAATCCTTTGAGCTATGTCTGTGACCTTAGTTTTCCTACGGATCTCATCATTTCTGATACAATCACGCAGGGAGAATTAGCTAAGGTGTGTGCTCTTTCAAATAAAAAAGAAATCTGTAAATCGGTCAGTAATTAGCGGAGAAATCGGTGAACATACATAAAAAAACATACATACAGTCGAAAATAGAAACTCCTCCTATTTTGAAGTCGGTTAAAATATCCGTCGCGGAAAATGCTTCGCCGGTCGGTACGTTCTCCCGTTAAGAAGGCGCACGGTCTTATCCAATGAGCTACAATCGCTCTGAGAAAAATAGTCATCATCGTCATCGTCAGCCCATTTAAGTCCCCACTGCTGGGGCACAGGCCTCCCTCAATCAATTGAGGGGTAATTGCCATACTCACCACGCTTGGCAGACGGGTTGGCGAGGGTTTTGATATAAATGCAGAGTTTTCCTTCTCTGGAAAAATAGTAAAATAGTATCAAATATTAAAAAAATTAAGTTTAAAAACTAAAACCCGACAAAAAAAACACGATCTAAAAAGTACAAAACAAGAAAATTGTCTCTGCTGAAATGATTATGCCGTATCGCCGTGGTCGTGTGCCACATTGATTTTATTTTATTATAAATGAATCTGTTTTGCTACAGTAGGTGGCATACGACCACGGCGATACGGCATCATCATTTCAGCAGAGACAATTTTCTTGTTTTGTACATTTTAGATCGTGTTTTTTTTGGTACTCGGGTATAAGTATTTAAACTTTATTTTTATTTAACGTATTTTTAGTTATGTAAATATAATTACATATTTGAAATGTGCTAAAAAAACTCTTTCATTTGATACCCCACATGGTACCGTCAAGCAAAATTTTTTTTAGTTCCTTACTCTATGTCCCCTAGAGGGCGCTGTAATAAATTTAACGTAACGTCATGTTGCCTATAACCAGAAGACAACCAAGACGCTTTTAACGACACCTCATTTGTTCAAATATGATAACTAGTTTAGAAGTTACGTGGAAACAGATGAACATGCATACATACATACATACATAGCCTGTCAAAATCATAACCCTCCTTTTGATTCGCCGTAATCGAGTAAAAATAGTATCAAATGTTAATGTTAATAGACTCTGAGCTGTTAAGAAACACAAGCTCATTTATAGCATGCTTAAAAAGCATGAAAAATATATAAGTATGCTTAATGAACTGTCCACATTTGCTATCAATAAGCAAGCTATTAGCCGATGGCTAATAGCTGTATTAGCATGCTTATAAATAAGCAAACCTGTTTACACGTGTTAAAGCACTCTCCCACACGCCCCCTTCCACATGCACTACTTGTAGCATGCTCAAAAATCGCACGCGCCGGTCGATTTTTGAGCATGCTCGAAATTAGCATGCTTATTAGCAGCACGTTTGTCCATACATGCTACTAAGTAGCACTTGCTCAAAAATAGCATGCTTCAAGTATGAAAACATGCATCCGTAGTTAGACTGAGCCTTTTCATAGAAAGCCATACTTGAAAAACCGCGCGAAACTGTCATCACTGGGGGGAGATGCTGGGCGACGTTTTTTCTCTACCGCACCAGTACACTGCGTCAGGATCTCTTTCACACTCTGTGACATTTTTTCCAAAAATGGTTCATTGCGTTTAAGGTGACGGGTAGGGCACACTATCGACGCCAATCGATTTCAATTTTTAGCTACTAAACTTAATCTATTTTAAACAATTTCGGGGTTACAACCTCTTGGCAAACACTTATACTATTTATTAAATAACCATGCACAAATGTTGGGTCCGTTTTTGACAGCGAAAAACTGAATCTGATCTGAATCAATTTTTCGCGTACGCGTTGGACCCACTAATTTTGCATGGTTATTTAATAAATAGTATTTAAGTGTTCGCCGAGAGGTTGTAACCCCGAAATTGTCTAAAATAGATCCGGTTTAGTAGCTAAAAATTAAAATCTATAGGCGTCGCTAGTGTGCCCTACCCGTCACCTTAAAACGCGCGTTTTGTAGTTATACATGGTTAGTCTATACTGTTTTCTATATACTATGGTATAACGTCGTCTCTAGTATCGATGGCTAATTGATGCCCGGACAGACAGCCGGCCCGCGGGATGTAATTCGTTTACAGACGCTGTGACGTCACCGCCGAGACTACTCGCGCGTCGAGTAAATGTCTGATAACAATTATTACGTTCATAATAATAGTAATGGTTGTAAATTTGGTTTTACTGCTCAGAATAAAAAATTATATATGAATGTGACAATCTTAATCTTTACCAATAAAATATATGCCTATGCGTGATAAAATGCAGGGTGCGCTACTATGTGCGCGTACTCTTGTGTACACAGTTGTCGTAAATATTTATGTCACCGGAAAATGACAAGATCCTTAAGTTTATCAATTTACTAGGAAGTTTATAAACTTTCGTATGATTCTAAACGGGAGACCAATTGTATTATTTTACGTCCACATATGCGTACATTGAAAAACTTACTGAACTCACTCTTAAAATAATAAGTAAGCAATATCCAAACGCTACGCGCGATCTGATTGGCATCGCCACTATTAACATTGACCAATCAGAGAGCAGTGTGTTATTTTACGTATTTCAAAGATTCGTATATTTAAAAGAGTTTTAGTGATTGGTCGAACCATATACAATTTTACGAATAGATTTCCGTTATTTTATAAATTTACCATGTGACGTCGGAAATTGATATATTTACGAAAGTGTGGACGTAAAATAATACAATTTATCTTCCGTTTAGAATCCTACGAAAGTTTATAAACTTCCTAGTAAATTGATAAACTTACGGATGTTGTTATTTTCCGGTGACATTTATACACCGTGCTTTTTTAACCGTCTTACTCTCTTATTGAGGGCATTGTACTGATGATAACAAACATTTTTCTCCAAGGAACATCTAATCTCAAAAAATAAAAATTGCCTTCCCATACAATTTGCACCAATCTGCTAATTACCTTTGTATGGGAAGGTGGTTTTTTTTCTGAGATAAGACCGTAAGTACCCTATATACCCGTTTCAACTAATTTTTAACACATCGTAGTCGTTTCAACGTTATACTTATCGTAATACTAATTACCGACTGACCGGATGGCGCAATTGGTAGTGACCCTACCTCTTACGCCAAAGGTCGTGGGTTCGATCCCCACCCTGGACAAACATTCGTGCGATGAGCACTTGTGTTTGTTCAGTGTCTGGGTGTAATATATGTATTTTAGTATATATTTGTGTTCCTCTGTTCTCTGATATCTGTAACACAAGTGCTTAAGCTACTTAGTATGGAATCAGGTCAACGTATGAGATGTTGTGAGAATTAATTCACAGTTCGAAATCTTGTTTGATTTTTGTATAATTCTAATAAGATTTAGAGAAATCATACTTCCAAACTCAAATCAACACGTAGAGAAAGTACACTAAAGCTCTGCCTGTGACGCGGCCAAAATTTGGCTCCACAGAAACGGGTAATATCGCAAATTTTGACTTTTTTTTATTATTATTAGAATAGCCAGACATTTGGTAACAATCTCACCTGATGGTAAGTGACGTTTGGCGCGTCACAGACGAGAGCATGAGGTTATTGTTGTGACAGTTTTTCTACGGATGATGTAACGTATTTTACACTAACAACTAAATGCCTAAATGAAACTTTTGCATAGTATCATTGGTTAGTTCGATTTTCCTCCATACCTCCTAGTCAGAATAGTGACGTCCAGCTGCATCCCAAGGGCCGTCTGTCTGTCAGTAAATCAATTAGCCTGAGCCTTCGATGCGGGGGAGTACCCATTATGAGACATAAGATATACTACTAGTATATCCGTGTGGGCCGTGTGGTCCCCGGCAGAGTAGAATAGGCCACCCTCATTGTTACCGAGGTGTCGTAAAAGGCGACTAAGGTTGGTGTTATGTCGATACATAAAGTACTAGTGAATAAATAAACATAATGCAATTCTACCATTCTACAACCGGAATCGGAAAGTTGATTCAGACGAAAAGATCCGGTCAGAAATTCCCCAGTTATGTAATCAATTTAATCGTCATAATATTTTATAAAAAGTGATTTCATTGTCAATCAATGAAATCCCTGTCTCATAACCGAGGGAGAGCAACGCTTCAGCATGAATGGGCCGGCTCGACCGGAGTGGTACAACGGCTTCAAAGAAAACCGGCGTAAAGCAGCGCTTTGTTGTGTTTCGCTGCGTGAGTGTACTGGAGGTCCAATCCGGGGGGAAAGGGGAGTTTAAAGGTTGACAGTGCACTTGTGACTCCAGTGGTGTCGCGGGTGTCTATGGGCGGCGGCAATCGCTTACCATCAAGCAATCCGTCTGACGTCTGCCACCTATGACATAAAAGAAAAGTTATGGGATATCAAAAAGAGCACAGTGTATATTTGTGTACGTACACAAACACATAGTACATATATTAGTCATCATCATCATCATCATCAGCCCATTTAAGCCCCCCCTCAATCACATGAGGGGTAATTGCCATACTCACCACGCTCGGCAGACGGGTTGGCGAGGGTTTTGATATAAATGCAGAGTTTTCCTTCTCTGGGTGCTGATGATCATGCCAGCAGCTTTACCTTAGTCGCCTTTTACGACACCTGGGTAAGAGTGAGGGTGGCCTATTCTACTCTGCCGGGGACCACATGGCGGACGACTGGCGGTTTGCTAGAGACGAATGTCATGTTATCATTGTCCAATTGTTTTAATCACTAACGTGTTGTCGTGTCATCCTTTGTTATTTTTATTTTATTTTATTATTTTAATTAAAATTTGGCACATTTATCTCTCTAGGTATTTTTTTAATTTTGTATTTTCAATAACAAATGCATCACCGGCCTTGCATTACTAAGCAATTATGTCAAATCACTTATACTATGATAACACGTTCCTCTTGGTCGAACAGGAGCCTAATAAGAGCCTTCCCCTAAAATAAACCAACGGCAGCTCGTTATAATTCTACGTACCATCCAAAACACAATTTAATTGCATGACGCTGGGAGGCATTAGCAAAAATAAAATAGGCATTCCAGCGCCCCCTGGTGGCAGGAAATGAAAAAGCACTTGGTCGTTGCGAGAGCGGCGTAGTACTAACAGACTGCTTTGTCGGCTACTACTGAGGAATGGGAAAACGCGGCAATTGGCTAAGGTTTCTATTGTTACAAAATTTTTCTTTGTTTTATTTTTTTTATGATATAGGAGACAGACGAGCCGACGGATCTGATGGTAAAAGATTACCGCCGCACATGGACACCTGCAACACCAGTGGTGTCACAAGTGCGCTGCTTACCTTTTCACCCCTCTTCCCCTGGACTGGGCCTCCAGTACCATCACTCACGCAGCGAAACACAGCGCATGCACTGCTTCACTCCGGTTTTCTGTGAGGACGTGGTATTACACATTATCATTATAGCGGACAAACGAGCAGACAGCACACCTGATGGTGAGTGATTACCGCCGCCGTAATAAATAAAAATAAAATAAATAAATATAAATATTTCACATCATCTTCATTGATCTGACTCCTAGATACGTAGCTCAAGCACTTGTGTTACGTATCAGAAATGATGAAATCCGCAGAAGAACTAAGGTCACAGACATAGCTCAAAGGATTGCATGCCTCAAGTGGCAATGGGCAGGGCACATAGCGAGGAGAACAGACGGCCGTTGGGGCGGAAAGGTCCACGAGTGGAGAAAGTCGCAGCCGTGTCAGGCCTCCCACAAGGTGGACCGACGATCTGGTGAAGATCGCGGGAATCCATTGGATGCGGGCGGCACATGACCAATCTGTGTGGAGAACATTAGGGGAGGCCTATGTCCAGCAGTGGACGTCTATTGGCTGAAATAACGATGATATCAATTACTTTTTCGGGTCGTAGTTAATTCTAACTAACTAACTATGTTGGCGTAGCGATCCAAAGTAAGCCTTGGCAGCAATTATAATGAGTCTTAATTCAAAATGTCGTATCCGGTGACTTTAATGACCGACGTTACAACAGGTAGGTATCATGTTTGAGACCATTAGAATGGTCGTAATGATAAGTTATGGATATCTAAGGCCATAAACTGGTGGAGCGATTTTCTGCTCGTACCCACATCGGTTTCGGGACAGCAACACTTAAGGCTACACAACAATACTAGCGCCATCAAGTGTTATTTACTGTGGCAAATAGGAGATATTTTTAAAAATAATTAGCAACAATTGTTAAGGTAGGTGTTAACTGTCTTTTGTGACGATTTTTGTGAATGTAATAATTACTTCGTACAAGTAACCCAATTCCATCCACATCACCTGGATGGATTTATATCGACTACAGTGCGTTTCTCACGTCATTTCCTACCACGCATAGTAAAACTGTGGAACCAGCTGTCATCCGTGGTGTTTCCGAATAGATACGACTTGGTGACCTTCAAGAAAAGGGTGTACTCCTTTCTTAAGAGCCGGCAACGCATATGTGATGCCTCAGGTGTTGTAGATGTCCATGGGTGGCGGTGATCACTTTCCATCAGGTGTGCCGTCTGCTCGTTTGTCTGCTATAATGTAAAAACAAAATAATAATAATCTCAATAATTCCTAATAGTGGTCACTTTCGCCATAATCAATATAAATCACTTGGCGGCGCTAGTATCGTCTTGTAATGCACTTAAAAATTATCCACAGTCTTCGGGTGGGACTCGGACCCACGATTTTTTGCAAAACGGTTAACTGCTTTACCGACTAAGCTACTGAAAATCTTAGTAAGTCAACGAATTTTGTAAGTGCTTTCTACTAACGACATTTTCACTATATATTATAGCGTACATACCTATAATATTGATGTTACGACAATTGTCGATACATTTTTAAGTGCATTATTTACTTAAAATTGCAACAAATGCTAAACCCAAATCCTGCAACAGTTGTCGGATGACGTTAACATATTTTATTGTTTTATTTATTTCACCAACTTTCTATCTTTACAGTTAAGTATCAGCCTGTAAACTGTCCCACTGCAGGGCAAAGGCCTCCATCATAGAAATGAAGTCATCGCTTCCATGAAGGGATTAGGCTTAATCACAACGCTTGCCTAATGCGGATTGGTGATCACAAACCCGAGCAATGTTCGAAAAATTCGAAACATACTTTTCGATCGACCGGGGATTCGCAGCCGGGACCCCGAGACCATGGCCCGGAACTTAAACCACTAGATCAATAGGGCGTTCTTTACAGGTATTTACAGGTTTGTTACCTAATGCGATAGAATAGACAATAATATTTTTTAAACTAAATAAGTATAAATAATAGTAAAATATTTCACAACATCACATACATTTATCTGATTGCGATATAGGTAGCTGAAGCACCCGTGTTACGGATATCAACGTGGCGATATTTTCCATCCGGTTTGGATCCGAGAATGCAACTCTGGATTTTTCAAAACTATGTGCATATTTCCACCATTTTTTTTATTATTTAATTACCGTATGAAAGGCGGGCTCTTATCCACTGGACTACCATTACGCTCTGGTCGATTCCGATATTGATATTGGTAAACGTGGTTTTTCATGGCCACATATTTTTCAAATCATACAAGATGATTGTGAAATGAATGGCGTGGGTAAAATATGTTGGAAAAATAACAAATCCTAATTTATTTAAATATACCTATCTATCTATATATCTATTGAATATATAGATAGGTATATTTAGGTGCCGTGGTTCCCGGCAGAGTAGAATAGGCCACCCTCATTCTTACCGAGGTGTCGTAAAAGGCGACTAAGGTAAAGCTGCTGGCATGATCATCAGCACCCAGAGAAGGAAAACTCTGCATTTATACCAAAACCCTCGCCAACCCGTCTGCCAAGCGTGGTGAGACTGGCAACTACCCCTCATGTGATTGAGGGAGGCCCGTGCCCCAGCAGTGGGGACTTAAATGGGCTGACGATGATGATTGAATAAGGTTTCATAAACATAATGTCTTAGAGCGATGGTAGTTCCATACCAGCATGCACCTCTGGATTTTCCAAATCTATGTGCATATTTCTACCATTAGCTCGGCGGTGAGGGAAAACATCGTGAGGGAACCTGCACGTTTCGGATAGTTTCTGAAACGTGTAACCATGATTCAATTGGTCTGGGTCCAAGGTTGCGAAGGTCAGACGGCAGTCGCTTCATTGTAATTACCAGACTCCCCAAATCAAGAATCATTGTCCAAGCGTACCCCGGGCTCCAGAGCGACAGCTTTGGACGCAACTGGGAATTACAATTTAGGAGCGGGACTGTTAGACAAACACGTGTACTATTTATTTTATAATTGTGCACTACTTTTTTATCTGTTTTTGCACTCGAGATTGGGATTTACGCCGGATCGGATGTTACGATTTTTGGCGGTAATTCAAATTTCGAGTACAAAGTCAGACCTAAAAAGTCAAGTATACGTATTAAACAAATAGTATAAGTGTTTTCCGAGTTAGCAGCTTCGAAATTGTTAAAAAGATATCCAGTTTAGTTTCTAATAATTTAAATCAATTCCTTCCTTAAGCACCTTAAGTATTTGGAGCATAGATTCGTTTGTTTTAGCAAGTTACCCCTTCTTACTTCTGCGCAGTCGGTTCAAAGCAAAAATGCCTCGTCGATGGAAGTAACTGCAGCGCTGAATGGTGCCGTGGCTGAGACGTGTTTATTATTGTGGGCTTTGTGCCCGCTCGAACTCGCGCCGATTCAATTATAACTAAACTATTCAACTAGAAAAATCCCCTTTTGACGGTAAACGGTTTACTGGTGAATTTGTAATTTGTTAATAGGTCACTACATACCAGTAAAACAAAAATCGCTTGGCTGTCCGTCCATATATCCCTGTGTATGCGCAATGGATTTTGATGTGTTTTTAGGGTTCCGTAGTCAAATGGTAAAAAACGGAACCCTTATAGATTCGTCATGTCTGTCCGTCTGTCCGTCAGTCCATCAGTCCGTCTGTCCGTCCGTCCGTATGTCACAGCCACTTTTCTCCGAAACTATAAGAACTATACTATTGACACTCGGTAAATAGATGTAATTTTGTTAACCGCATTACGATTTTTACACGAAAATTGGAAAAAATAAAAAAATGGGGTTATGGTCTCCATACTTGAAACGGAAACTCAATTTTTTTTTATCAAACCTATCCGTTGGGTGTTATCTATGGATAGGTCTTTAAAATGATGATGAGGTTTTTAACTATGAATATAATTTAACTTGACATTTATATACTTATTACAATGTATGAATGTCAAATATTGTATTGCTATTATTAACTATTCTATTTTCTATTTTGTATATGACCTGTAATTTGGTTGAAATAAATGATATTTAATTTAATTTAACATCATTTTTTTCTAAACACAATACTTTACGCAAGATACGCTCCCAAATGAATTATAAAACTAAAAAAAATATATGATGTACATAATCATGAAAACTAACAACGCCGAAAAGGGCCACTTTTGGCGTGAATCAATTTTTCGTATACAAAAACGGACCCAACATTGGTGCATGGTCATTTAATAAATAGTATAAGTGTTTGCCGAGAGATTGTAATCCTGAAATTGTTTAAACTAAATCCGGTTTAGTAGCTAAAAATTAAAATCGATTGGCGTCGATAGTCACCTTAAGTGCTTTATTTACTGTGTTAGTAACTTCACATTTCCGAATAAAAGTTTCGAATTTGAAATTTCGATAGCAGCCAAAGCGGACTTGTCAAACTGTAAAGCTGTTCCACATTTTTGCATCAACATCTTCCTTGAATTGACAGCTCAATCCTCAAAGCCTGGTTTGTCATATCGAAAAATGCGATCTAATCCGACCCGCCAGGCTGTCGCTCCGTCGGACAGTCGGACAGCGGTCAATCAGCGCAGACAGTCCGTCACGATTAGTCGTCTGACATCGGCATACAGTCGATAATTGTTTTCGTTGACCCTGGTGGACTATTCTGCTCACCATTTTTTATGAGATCATCATCTTAGCGTTAAATCTGGATGCGTCCCACGATGGGGTTTTGGAGCCCGGGGTATGCTTTCCTATTGTATCTCCGCCACTTCACATGGTCCACTAGTAAGGTTATTGGTACGCGTGTTGCATGGACAACGTTAAGCTAAATATTTTTGGGTCTACCTCTTTTACCGAGTGGGATGGTGGTATGGCCAGATACATGTTAAGAATAAGAATAAGAATTCATTTATTTGCTTTTGAGTAGGGTATACAGAAGATGACAAAGATATATTATATAGACCGCCCATTCAGCCGTCAATAACAGCATGCAAATACAATTATTATAGTTTACGACTAAGACTTATAGTATGCGCCTGACATTATAATTTCTGATATAATAGTATTGTTTAAATTTTGTTATTTAGAAACTCTTGGAGAGAATAAAACCCTTGCATTACAAGCCAGGTGCGCAGTGCATTCTTAAATTTATTAAAAGTTGGCATGTCTTTTATATACAGAGGAATATTGTTGTATATATTCACGCACATGCAGAAAAATTTTTTTTTCTTGCGTGTACTTTTTGGGACAAAGTCAATAACCAGCCTATTACCATTCCGAGTATTCCGGGGGTAAACGTCTTTAGCCAATTTAAAGCAGCTCAGATTCTGTCTAACAAATTTTGCTATTTCAAATATATATAAACATGGCAAACAATGCCGTGTGGTCCCCGGCAGAGTAGAATAGACCACCCTCACTCTTACCGAGGTGTCGTAAAAGGCGGCTAAGGTAAAGCTGCTGGCATGATCATCAGCCACCAGAGAAGGAAAACTCTGCATTTATATCAAAACCCTCGCCAACCCGTCTGCCAAGCATGGTGAGTATGACAATTACCCCTCATGTGATTGAGGGAGGCCCGTGCCCCAGCAGTGGGGACTTAAATAGGCTGACGATGATAAACATGGCAATGGAGTATATTCATTGTCTTAAATAGTGGCCTACAAGATTCATCGGGTGGTATGCCACAAATGTTGCACTATCCGATTTGCGTAAAACATGGCCGTGAGCCGTGACCATCTTTTTAGGTTTTGTAAGTGTTATAGGCGAGCAAAAAGATCACCTAATGGTAAGCGATTGGCGCCCCATATAGAAATTTGCAACATCAGTGGAGTCACTATTTAGTGCAAGGCTCAATACTGGTGGAAGGGGAGGTAAGGGTGCTTTCCTTCCACCGGGAATGGGCCGGCTCGACCGGAGTAAAACCACAACCTTACATTAAACTGGCATGAAGCAGCATTGTGCTGTGTTTCGCTGCGTGAGTGAGGGTACCGGAGGCCCAATCCAGGGGAAACGGCGGTTTAAAGGTTGGCAGCGGTTGGCAGTCGGTTTACCTCATAATATTTATTTTATTATTATTTCCTTTATTTTATTTTGTGTAACAATTAAACTGTATGGCTTGGTATGATGATGACACAACATTGTATGAAAGTTTGGCGATTAAAAAGAGTAACTGGCGAGTTTCTTGCCGGATCTTCTCGACCAGAAACAACTTTCCGAGCCGGTGGTAGAATCGCATTATGTTTATTTATTTCTTTAGTATATTTTTATGTATCAACATATATATGTATTGACATGTAAATTATACATAAGTACTTATAAATAGTTTTAAGTCATTAAAATGTATGACGATTTGTAAGTGCTGTATACAAGCCTATGCAAATAAAGAATTATTTGATTGATTGATTTGAGCGCATTTGTGACTCCACTGGTGTGGCGGGTGTCCATGGGCGGCGGCAATCGCTTACCATCAGGTGATCCGTCTGCTCGTCTGCCACCTATCACATTAAAAAACAGGTACTGTATCTCCGGTGCTCTAACTTGCTCGGCAAAACACAGTGCAAGAGTTGCTTCTTGCCGGTTTTTTTTAAGGCCGTACTATTCAATTAAGCCGGCTCATTCATGCCAAAGCGTAGCTCTACTGCAACTATTCGAAATGAGAATTGTTCACTGTCACCAATCATCAATCAGGCGGTCACCTGACAGAAAAAACGGATAAAGGTCCCTTTTACACATTTAATACAATTTAGATTATACTTATATTTCCAGAACTGAAAATAGTAGGAGCGTTATTACGAAGACAATAAATGTCCAGACAATATCAACCGCGCAATAATCCACACACATTTCAAAATAGTATGAGTAAAATGGATATGTTACCATCTAGCCATACTGGCTAGATTTATTTGAAAGTGGCACAGTATAAACTGTCAGTAGCAAGACCGAATGTTTCAGATTTCTTTAATACCTGCGACATATCCATCAATTTGTTAGTCGACGTTATATGAAACAGTATCAGTTTTAATAATATGCCGCATCTGTTGAGCAGGCAAAGGAGAAGGGAAAGATATCCAGAGGTGAACTGCCAGGTAGCATTTTTGCCCTGTATTAAAGGCATAACGGACAAAATTGGAACAGTACTCAAGAATTTCTCCATTAAGACTGTATATACTCCGTTATGTCGAATATCAAAACAACTCCAATCACCAAAAGATGTCATACCTTTTTCAGACTCCAGGTGTTTATAAAATCGATTGTAGCTGCGGTAGTTCTTATATTGGACAAATGAAGCGGTCAATTGCAGAACGTGTCAAGGAACATATCGCAGCGTTTAAAAATCGACAAGCGAATAAATCGGCAATAGCAGAACATCTACTGGAAATGGGAGTTAATCATTGGATGGAACTACATGACCCGAAAATCCTCTCCACTGATCATCATTATCATATCAGGATAGTACGTAAAGCGATTGAGATCAAGAAGTATAAGACTTTCAATCGGGAGGATGGATTTAAAATATCATCGACATGGAATCCAGTAATTAACAAGTGCAAACCCCGTGCTTGGCCGTTACTAACGCAAACAAACACCGATACTGTCAGTGTAGTGTGTCGGCACAGCTTCACTGACAATTCATCTAGTGGCGAATTAATATCATAAAATTTGAGGGTGTCCGAAGATTGGCAGCCCGGCCCCAGCAGACGACGCCGTGCTCCACCAGTCCGCTCGTGACCACGGCTGCTGTAACGTAGCCGAAACGTCGTGTCAAATATGTGAGTACACAATGTTGTTTCACGTAATAAATATCGTGTTAATTCCTGTCTTGATACATTATAGTATTAGTTTTCTAAAATTGGAATCGACCCTTTGGCGTATAAGGGTGTTACCAGACCAATCAATCAAACGACAATCGTGACCGTCGATTGATAGTAGAATCGATAAGTTGAGTATTAATATTATTCTTCTTCATTTCTGCCAATAGTATGTTTCACTGCTAACCACCTACTATTGCACACCTCGTCCTGCAGTTTATTAGTATTGGATTAAGTAACTTCTACTCTTTGTGACCTATAAGGGGAACCTAAGTAGTCATGCTCACTCAAATGTCTCTGAGGTGGTGGCGCTATGTGGCGGGTCATTACATTCCATCTAATATGGTTGAGTGAAAGAATGACAGACACATATGTCGTACTTGTGTACAGGTGCCACCTTTGGGGACTGGTCTGCTTCGGTTTACCTGATTATAATTATTTGATTATTATTTCCTTTATTTTATTTTTGTTTTACAACCAAACTGTATGGCTTGGTATGATGATGACACAACATTGTATGAAAGTTTGGTGATTAAAAAGAGTAACTGGCGAGTTTCTTGCCGGATCTTCTCGACCAGAAACAACTCTCCGAGCCGGTGGTAGAATCGCATTAAGTTTATTTATTTCTTTAGTATATTTTATGTATCAACATATATATGGATTAACATGTAAATTATTCATAAGTACTTATAACTAGTTTTGAGTTATTCAAATGTATGACGATTTGTAAGTGCTGCGTACAAGCCTATGCAAATAAAGAATTATTTGAGTTTGAGTTTGACTGCTGGTCTAAGGCTTCCCCCAATGTTCTCCACACTCGTCTTGTCCTGATCCAAGACCGTCCGCATCCAAGAATTTCTTCGATCTTTACCAAGCCATCGGTCTACCTTGGCCTGCTATGGCTATGACTCTAGGCGGCATTCGCTCAAGGATGTTCCCGCCACAATGGGCCGTTTATTCCCTTAGTAACTGCCTGCCTATTTCCACTTGAGGCATGCAATTCATTGAGTTCTGACTGTGATTCTAGTTCTCCTGAGTATCTCAAAATTCCTGATACAGTTATGCAAGTAGATTCCGGGCATAGTCTTCTCTATTGCCCATCAAAGCTCCATAGGGTTTTAATGAAGTTAATCCGCTGCTAATATTTACACTGTATTTCTTAGTGCCCTGAAAATGTTAGTCACGTTTTCTGATTCAACTAGAAAATAACACCCGAAACTAATAGAAAGGTCGGGGTTACTTCAAAAATGACTCGCGTTCATTTTACCAAGTTTCTCTCGTTATTATTTTGAGCACTGAATTTCGTTCTACAAATATTAGGGCTCTTTGTTGGAAATTGGTGTAAATATTATGTGGTAGACATTTTAAGGTCCGGCCGAGGAAATACTGGAAGAGGAAGACATGCTCTGCGCCGACCACAAATAACCAGAGAACAAAGAAAGAAGATGACGACGATATCGTAAGTTCCGATTTTTTTTAAAATTCTGTTGATGGCTGAAAAGGCTGAGAACGTAATAATAAAAATCAATTCAATAATGGACAGCAACACAAAGTACGCTAACAACCTCTAAACTACCCTTCCTCCCGTATTGGGCCTACGATACTCTCACTCAGCGAAACTTAAAGCAACCCCCGCTTCACGCCAGTAACGCCGTGATATCACTCTAGGCAGTCCATTTATGCCTAATTGCGGCTCTCCCAAGATCAAAAGTTTTATTAAGTATGTAATCAAAAATGCCAACTTTATTATTTGTTCCACTGTTGATTCTGATGTCCATAGCATGGGTGCTTAAGCTACCTATCTCGGAGTCAGATCAATTGTATGTGTTTTTCTGAAATATATTATTACATTATTATTCTTTTTGTCTGTGACCTTAGTTCTCCTGCGGATCTCATCATTTCTGATACGATCAGGGAGACTCCGAGCATAGCCCTCTCCATTGCTCTCTGGGTGACTTTGAGCCTCCTTAATCGGCACATTGTAAGCGGCCACGTTTCGGAGATAGCCCAAAGGATTACATGCCTCAAGTGGCAATGGGCAGGGCACATAGTGAGAAGAACAGACGGCCAATGGGGCGGAAAGGTCCTCAAGTGGAGGCCACGTACAGGATGTCGCAGCCGTGGCAGGCCCTCCACAAGGTGGACCGACGATCTGTTGAAGATCTCGGGAATCCATTGGAGAACAATGGGGGAGGTCTATGTCCAGCAGTGACGTCCACTGCTGGAATTCATTAGTCCAAGTCCAATATTTGCTGAAATGATGATGATGATGATGATTCTTCTTGTGTGTTATTTTTTAAACTCGCACACGAAAGATATCGCATGCCTCCACATTCAGGTCCCTATCAGTGCCTAACTGATGGAAACATTGACTTTTATCGTAATAGACCTGTCAAAAGCGATGAATCTGCCGCTATACGTGGTACAGTATCTTTTTTTGCTTGAAACCAATCAAATACTTTCAGTTAAAGTACACTTTTCTAAGTGAACACAGGCACTTTTCTTCTTTGAAAAACATCGCCCTTTAAACTTTCTCCTTGGAACTGGTGGAATTATTAAAACATTTTTGTAATGGAAATTTGCTACCGTGATTATCCAGTTTTTGTAACGTAGATGTAGAACAAATTATCTATCAACTAAAGGAAAACACAAGCTGGATATATCAAAGTTTTTTTATAGTTACATATGTGGAAAAAGTACTTATATTTAAGGAATAAAAATATTTAAACACTTGCCTTACACTATTAAACAATTAGAGGGAGTTACAATTAAAAGGAATTTAAAAATAGCTATTAATAAATGTTTCTATGGGTTAAATGAATATTTTAATTACAATGACGACTAATCCTAACAACTAACATTCAACTTTATTATTTTACGTCCGAAATGGATAAACTGTCTGTTCTAAAAATACTGTACCCATCTTTTTTACACAGTTATGACAATAAAGATATTCTGTATTGTGACACAGTACATATTGGCTCTCCTCAGCCTGATGGTAAGCAAGAGAAGAGCCCACGTTGCAATCACAACGGAAGCGATGTTAGACAACCTCCGTTCAGACTGCCATACTGGGCCGTATGTACGCAAGTATGAGGAAATAGACTTGTAATTAGCTGAAAAATTGTTAGAGAATTAACAAACTGAAAAATATTCTACGTGTTATGTAAATAGCGCAAGACCTTTCAAGTGGTAGCTCAAGCCATGTAACTGAACCTCTCTCACTTTGGGTTGGCTCCATAGTAAAAGAAGCCAACACAGAAATCGTTTAAAACAATTGCCGTTTCATACAAATCAGCAGATCGAGCTGACTTTAGATGAGCGAGATCGGTGGAGGCATCCAAAAAAATTTTAGACTACTAAATATGAGATGTTCTGTTTACGTGGTGCTAGCGCTCTTCAAAGCTAACATAACCAATACATTTTGACTTATGGTTTTACAGTTAACTACGTCAACGACTGTGCTTCGACCTGTACTCAGTAGATAGTATTCTATAGTACCCGCAAAAACTCGCGGCAGACGGTAGAGTATTATCATTAATTATTTATTGATGAAATAGAACACCGATTGCCACGAGTCTTTGCCTCGAGTATAACAGTTACATTCTTTTAACTGAACTGACTGACCGGATGGCGCAATTGGTAGTGACCCTGCCTCTTACGCCAAAGGTCGTGGGTTCGATCCCTACCCTGGACAAACATTCGTGCGATGAACACTTGGGTCTGTTCAGTGTCTGGGTGTAATATATGTATTTAAGTATATATTTGTGTTCCTCTGTTGTCTGATATCTGTAAAACAAGTGCTTAAGCTACTTAGTACGGAATCAGGTCAACCTATGAGATGTTGTGAGAATTATTTTAAACCTACTGAAAATTTTAAAGAACTTAACTGCCATATAAAATAAATATTTCACAAGATCAAACACATTTTTTTTTATGTTATAGGTGGCAGACGAGTAGACGGATCACCTAATGGTAGGCGATTGCCGCCGCCCATGGACAGTGGAGTCGCAAGTTCGCTGCCAACCTTTAAGTCCCCCTATGGCCCCTAGGGCCGACAGCGGAATTACAAATATATACATAAAATACCTTTTTCTAAATACATACTTCTAATACATAGAAAACACCCAGACCAATACAAACAGACATGTTCATGCACACAAATGTTTGTACCTACTGTGCGGGGATCGGTGCCCGCGACCCTTGTAACAGATGCAGCGTTCACTACGGTTTATTCCCGCTGTCCACCCTCTGCCTGTCCACACCCTCTTTTAACCAAGAGGGAGTGGACAGCGGGAATTATTTTAACAATTGTTTCACTGTCCACCCGGGGTGGACAAGCAGAGGGTGGACAGCGGGAATAAACCTTCACTACCACTGATCCAAACGGGTCATATTGCTCAGCAATCGTAGCGTGGGCACGATTCGTTAACCTTACGAAATGTTTGTGCTAGCCCTTCCAGTCCAGATGTCATAATGGATTACGTTGATTAACTCAATCTTCCATTTAAGGTGATGTACCCATCACCTTAAATGGACACACTAGCGACGCCAATCGATTTTAATTGTTAGCTACTTAACCATCTATCTATCTATTTTAAACAATTTCGGGTTTATAACCTCTCGGCAAACACTAATACTATTTATTAAATAACCATGCACAAATGCGGACCTAACATTTGTATGCGAAAAAATTGATTTACGCTAAAAGTGGCGCTTTTGGCGGTAATCAATTTTTCGCTTACAAACGGACCAACATTTGTGCATGGTTATTTAATAAATAGTATAAGTGTTTGCCGAAATTGTTTAAAATAGATCCGGTTTAGTAGCTAACAATTAAAAATGAATGGTGTCGCTACCCGTCGCCTTAAGTGTCGAGTTCCACATGGGTAGAAATAGGGTCATTAGACTTGACTTC
Source organism: Marasmia exigua (assembly GCA_019059595.1). Lineage (NCBI taxonomy): Eukaryota > Metazoa > Arthropoda > Insecta > Lepidoptera > Crambidae > Marasmia > Marasmia exigua. The sequence continues at coordinate 5,350,387 of CM032477.1, read as the reverse complement.
TAAAAGCGAGCCATTTTTACAGACGGACCGAAAATCATTTTATGTAAAGTGGATCTTCAGCTGATTAACCTAAAAAATTGAAACCCTTTTAACACATTATAAATTAATAGTGTTCCCTAAACTCCATATTTTACTGGGAGATATGGAGTAAAATCATCGTTCAATGGGATACAGCTCACGGTCGACAAAGAGGCAGGCAGAGGTCTACAAAAAGATGAGGTGATGGCCCAATCCGGGAGTAAGAGGACTGAAAGTGTTGGCAGTCCGGTCCATGGGCGGCGACGGCATCGCTTGAGAGTCCTCACTCACTCGGCAAAACACAGTGCGGTGCTACGCCTCCCTAAGTCTCCCCATTCCTCCCTATCCAATGCCCTTACCTGTATTTCCTGGACATGTGTATTGAAATCGTCACTCCATTTTTTTTAGGCCTGCCGCGTAGTCGACGTCCATCGGTCAGTCCAAACTTAGGATTTGTCGAAGAGCTATAGAGCGTAGCATTCTAGGGATCAATATATGATATAGAGTGCGTAACTCTGACACACGCTCCAAGACGGGAATCACGGATGTGGGTCGAAAAACTGCGAAGCTAAAATGGGAGTGGGCGGACCATGTATGCAGAATGAACCCTGAAAGATGGACAAAAATTATTACCCCAATGGCTGGGTGTAGTATAATATATGTATTATATTTATAATTCCTCTGTTGTCTGATTTTTGGAACACAAGTGCTTAAGGTTACTTAAGCGTACTTAGCCCCGATTCAACCAATATTTATCCGACAGTAAGTTTGTGGTACATTGATTGGTTCTCGGATAAAGAATTGTCGAATTAGGCCTAAATACCGAATCAGGTCAATGTATAAAATGTTGTATATAAATTAATTTATTTATTATGATTTACCATTCGCTCCACTTTGACAGATTAAGAGGTAAATTTGTTAATTATTCATTATAAACATTTTTATCATAAATTAATTGTAGTAAAGTTATTAAAAATTATTGACAGGTCTGACCCGATAAAAAAGTATATTAAATTAATTGTTACCGGATTTCTGCGACGCAAGCAGTGTTTGCTTAGTGCAGAAGTTGCTGTATTTATAAGACCATTGTACTTACTTCTGGCAATAAATGTTTTTTTTTTTTTAAAGCGACGGTGATACCTCCCTAATGAAGCCAAGATGTGAGTTCTTATTATATTTTTTCAATTCCAAACATCTCGTTATCCAACAAAGAGCGTAAGAATAAATAAGTTAGCAACTTATTAACCTACAAACTCCGTTAATGAGATGTAATTACAATCAAGTAATTTATCAAAGAGGCCTAATTTGTTGGAACTTGAAAGTAAAACACAACGACATCCGAAATAAAGTTTGTTTTGAGTGGAGCGAAAAATACCAACAAGTACGCTTATAGACGGTTGGAAGGTTGTATTTTGGGGTAGAGATTTCTTTGAAAAACAATTTCATTGATTTGAAAGTTTATGAATTTGATATGTTGCATTTGATAGTTCGTAGCCCTGGAGTGATGTTACCTAAGTGGGTAAGAGCGTGCTATCCATACGGGGTGTCGTGGTTCGATTCCTAGCATGCACTTTATTTTTTCATGTGATAGGTGGCAGACGAGCAGACGGATCACCTGATGGTAAGCGATTGTCGCCGCCAAAGAACACCTGCTAGACCAAGAGACCAGTGGAGTCACAAGTGCGCTAAGAACCTTTAAACCCCCCTTCCCCTGGATTGCGTCTCTGGTACGCTCACTCACGCAGCGAAATACAGCACAATGCTGCTTAACACCGGTTTTCTGTGAAAACTTATGAATTTGATATACTTACTACTCGATTTGATACTTCGGTACATTTGATAGTTGGCAGCCCTGCAGGGTTACAGTTACAGCACCCTGGAGTGATGTTCGCTTAGTGGATAAGAGGTGTGCTTCAAATCTTCTTTGAAATCTCAATGAAAACGAATTTTGAAAATGTTAAAAATAGTCATAAATATTTGTAAATAGTGAAAAAAGTAGCATTATAGTTTCGGAGTTATAGCTATAGGTTAGTGAAGTTTATAACTTGAACGTCAAGCTGTAGTCCTCACCTGTGATGCAAGCAAACGGTAAAGTATATCGAAATGTCTTAGGTCCCAAAACATTGTCGTGAATTAGTCGCAACGACATGCCAAATAAGTCATTAGTCATAAGTATTTATTCCATAAGTAACAATATACCAGTATTGGAAATCACATCTTAAATCTAATATTTATAAATTAATAAAATAAAACTAAAGTCCTAGTTATTTAAATTAAGAAAAATATTACAACAAAAAAGATATAATTGAAAAACTTTAATATTTATAGAATTTAAACTAGCTGCGTAAATAATAATTCACAAATTTACATGATTCACTCGGTCATCTACACTATAGAACTTTTAACAGTAGATAAGCCTTTGGTGTAATTTTATATAATTTAATATTTGTGATTATTTTTAAATGGTTTGGTAGATTCAATAATCCCAATCTCAGAAATAGTCGTTATAAGGGTACCCTTGTGAGGATTATGGCTTGAGTGCTTGATTCGAAAACTTCAAATTTCTTCGAAACGCCTACGTTTTTCGGTTTCTAGTTTGTATCAAAAAATAGTCGTGAAATAATCGTCTGAAATGAAGATTTGATTTGATTTGAAAATAATAAGTTTTTATTTTTTCTATATTTTATGGAGGTACAGTCGTGTCTCAAATATTTTATTTCATTTGATATTATTATTTTTTTATTTTATGCTAAAGGCGGACAAACGAGCAATCGAGTCACCTGATAGAAAGTAATCAACGCCGCCCATGAACATCCGCCAAATCAGAGATATCAATCAGGGCAATCAGGGCTCACATATAACAGCGCCATGGCCTACAGGAAGGTACCTACCCCTTCCTTAAGTCGTGGCTTTAGCTGAGTGAGCTCCTTTTTGTTACGCACCGCGACACACCTGGACACAACATATTGACCGGCCGAATCATTGAACTTGTAGGTACTCATTTTTTTTTCTTTGTTATTATGTGCTGTTTTTACTTTTACTTTAATTTCACAAGTTTGTTTTTTTTCTCTATTTGTAATGTCGTGTGTGTTTAACAAATAAATGTTTTTATCTTATCTATCTTACCCTAGATCGCTAATGTGTTGCTCATGTATTTTGAAATATTCCGCTTTTATATGTGCTAGGTGGCAGACGAGCAAACGGATGACCTGATGGTAAGCGATTGCCGCCTATTATAATAAGGTGTTTTCCATGGTTAGTTTATACTGGGAGGAATCGTCCCTTAGCCTGACAGCGTGACACTAGATTTATTCTCAGATAAAAAAATTACGAATCGGGCCATGTGCTTTCTTTGATTATACTTCTGCTCAAAACGAATGAATTTGACGTTCTTATTCCTACTTTGTCTTTCTTCATATTTTTATTTTATGTCGTAACTCCTAATCGGCTTAGTCGAGTTTAAGATTTGTAGCGTCGTTATTTTGCTAAAGCATTGCCTCAACAATCGACCGTCTTACTAAGACTAAATCATTTCCACTCAGAAAACTACCAACTAAAATGCCCCTATCCAGCAGCAATTTATGTTTCAACATACAATCTGCCCCGTACAAAATGCACTAAGCTGGTAACAAAAGCGAGTAGAGTTGGAAAAAACAGTCGGCTACTCGACAGTACTCCAAAACAAGCAAAATTTTCAGAATCCTCCACCAATCCCTAAAAGGACGAATCTCCGAGAGTCTGTACAGTTTTTATGCATGGTAGTTTATTTTTCAATATTGGCCAAGGGCGTTCGTTAAAAATGCAAAAGGGGACGCATTGACTTAGCCCGCGGTTTGCCTATGAATTGGTTTGGTTCATCTCTCGCCCGTGTTGCCCACAGGTAAGGGAATGGTTTTCCTGTGATTCACAACTAACTGAATTGAATAAGAGTCAATTAGAGAAAACCGGCGGCGACTGTGTTGTTTTTGACTGAGTGAGTGAGGGTATCGGAGGCTTGTTTGATTATCGTACTATACTAAACGCAAATACTTGTGGCAGACGGTAGAGTATTTTTCAATTCACAAAAAAACAACCGTTATACTCGAGCCAGACTCGTGGCAGTCGGTGTAATATTTCTTTTTTTTTTACAACGAGCAGACGGCACACCTGATGGAAATTGATCACCGCCGCCCATACACAGTGGACACCTGCAACACCTTAGGTATCACGTAATGCGTTGCCGGCTCTTAATAAAAGACTAAGCCCTTGAATATTAATATTGAATGAAATGCTCTGCGCATATAAATTTGCATATATGATGACGACCCATTTGGAACAGTGGTAGTGAACGCTGCCTCTGGTGCAAGGGCTGCGGGTTCGATCCCCGCACAGTGCAAACATTTGTGTGCATGAACATATCTGTTTGTATTGGTCTGGGTGTTATCAATGCATTATAAGTATGTATTTACAAAAGAAAAGTATTATATGTATATAATTGTAATCCCAATGTTGATTCTGATATCCGTAACACAGGTGCTTGAGCTACCTATCTCGGAAACAGATCAATGTATGTGTTGTTGAGAAATATTTATTTATTTATATTTATACATATATGTATATGAAAACGAAACGAAGCGAAACTCAGTACAGCGGCTTTCCATAAAAGGGCTCTGTAGTTAAGATTCATGTCTATGGCTCCGATCGATTCATGAAAAGTGTGTAAGATACATATTTAAATACACACATAACATCGATACAGAATGAGTTTTTTTTATTGAAAGTTTAGAAACGTTTCCAATGATCCAGACGTTTATTTAGGACAAGTTTACTACTCACTCACAGTCTGTTGGCTTAGGATATAAAATAACAAGTAGTAGGCGGTCTGTGTGTGATAAAATACTTTTAGGTACTATACTATACGATATCAAAATTATTGCTCTAAGGCCTGGTTTACACAGTGCGATCTGTTGCCTAGCCTTTCAGTTACTCGGCTTGTCATGCGAGCATGATATTGTTAGCAGTTAAACCAGACCTATTTTAAACAACTTCGGGACTTCAGTCTTTCGGCAAACACCTCATCTTCATATTAGCGGGTGATTCCCGGTTGCGTCCAAAGCTGTCGCATCGGAGCCCGGGGTACGCTTAGACCATGATTCAGGATTTGGGGGTCTGGTAATTACAATGAAGCGACTGCCGTGACCTTCGCAACCCTTTAACAGGGGAACCAGACCGACTGAATCATGGTTACACGTTTCAGAAACTTTTTCCGAAACGTGCAGGTTTCCTCACTATGTTTTTCCTCATCGCCGAGCAGATGGTAATGATAAAAATACGCACATAGATTTGAAAAAGCCGTTGGTGCATGTTCGGATTCGAATCTCGACCACCAGCGTGGAGGGCGCGTTCGTATCCATTGAGCTACCATCGCTCGGCATTAGTCATTTGTCAGTCAACACCTATACTATTTATTTAATACTTATAGTTAACTATTTGGTCTGCTTTTGAACTCGACTTTTGAATGACCGTCAAAAGCGACCACTTTTGGTGAATTTTTTTCGAGTAGAAAAACAGACCCAAAACTTTGTGCACCGTTATTAAACAATAATCATAAGGCAAGAGACTGAAGCCATGAAATTGTTTAAAATAGACTTGGTAACGTAGCTAAAAATTAAAAGTGTGCCCTACCCGTCGCCTTAAGTGACGTACAAACAGCGCGACTTACTGTAGGCTGATTCGTACGCTAGCACGCTCTATATAAACCAGTCTTAAGACTGTTGACAGACACGGTCGGCTTTAATATAAAGTCCAGTCCAACTGTGTCTCAAGACGAAAGTCTTTAATGCGTGTGTGTTGCCAGTGATGACATACGGAACCGAAAAATGGCCGCTTACAATGTGCCGATTAAGGAGGCTCAAAGTCACCCAGAGAGCAATGGAGAGGGCTATGCTCGGGGTCTCCCTGCGTGATCGTATCAGAAATGATGAGATCCGCAGGAGAACTAAGGTCACAGACGTAGCCCAAAGGATTGCATGCCTCAAGTGGCAATGGGCAGGGCACATAGAGAGGAGAACAGACGGCCGCTGGGGCGGAAAGGTCCTCGAGTGGAGGCCACGTACAGGAACTCGCAGCCGTGGCAGGCCTCCTACAAGGTGGACCGACGATCTGGTGAAATCGCGGGAATCCATTGGATGCGGGAGGCACAGGACCGATCTGTGTGGAGAACATTGTGGGAGGCCTATGTCCAGCAGTGGACGTCCATTGGCTGAAATGATGATGAGTCCAACTTAAGGTGACGCATCGAAGTAACTAGAGCTGCCAGAAGATTTGTATTAATTGTGGCGTTTTAGAGACATTTTTTTTAAAAAAGCCGACGCAACGCACTCATTATTTACAAAAAAAAAACATCAAATGAAAAAAAACATGTTCCTACTGTATTAAATATCATTATGGTAATAAAAATAATGGTAAAGATTTATTTCTCATAATTTAACATGGATTACAAAAATAAATGCCCCCGGCAAATAGTGTGGTCCCCGGCAGAGTAGAATAGGCCACCCTCACTCTTACCGAGGTGTCGTAAAAGGCGACTAAGGTAAAGTTGCTGGCATGATCATCAGCACCCAGAGAAGGAAAACTCTGCATTTATACCAAAACCCTCGCCAACCCGTCTGCCAAGCGTGGTGAGTATGGCAATTACCCCTCATGTGATTGAGGGAGGCCCGTGCCCCAGCAGTGGGGACTTAAATAGGCTGACGATGATGATGACAAAAATAAATCGACACTTTTTACTATGCGCTGTATAATAATATTTGTATTTTTTTTTCTATGGGACAGGGGGCAGACGAGCAGACACATCACCTGATGGCAAGCGATAACCGCCGCCTATGAACACCAGCAACACCAGAGGAGTCACAAGTGCGCTGCCGACCTTTTAAAAAAAAAAGATCTTTTCTTGAAGGCTTGCTGGTCGTATCTAATGAGTTCTTGCTATAAAAGCTGTGCCCCAACGCTTGGGGGCACACAGTGCCGGATGCCTAACGTTTGCTACAGTCCATGGATGGGCATTGGATTGGCTTCCGTTGAAATTGTTAAAAAGATTTATATCTGGTTTAGTTGCTAACAATTCAAGTGAATTGGCGTCGCTAGTGCGCATATCTGTCACCTTAATCCGGAACTAGGGGTACACATTAAATCGTCAAACCACTGTCAATATTAACAGCATTTAATTCTCAGAAATTACTTAAACAAATGGCCTGAGCAAACACTTCGTTTATTATTGGAAAGTGAGGCAAACTTTGCTCAGTGCGTAATTAGCTGCGAAAAATTGTTAATACGCAAGTCAGGGGTTTTTGCTTCCCGGGCGAGGCGCACGGCGCATGCGCGGGCTGGGTCCTGGGATGTGGTGCAAGTTAAAGGAGACCAAGAAAACTATATATATCTACTCTTTATTGCACAAAAGTTACAGAACTTTATATTCTTGTCAAAATAATGAAGGCGGTCTTATTTCTAATAGCGATCTCTTCCAGATAACCTTCGGGTATATGAAGATGAATAACGAAAAAGTATAAAATGGGTAATGGCCTGACTTTCCCTATGAGTAATTTTTAAGAAGAACGGTTCTACCTCGGTCCAAAATACGGCGTGTAAAAGATATAATTTAACCTGAACATCTGCGAAATCTGAGGGAATGCTAGTGCTTTACCAGCCTTTTAAAAACGAAAAAGCTCTTCTCTTGAAGGTCTTGGTTGGTCTTGAAGGAAATACGCCTACAGCCAAACCGTTCCACATAACTGAGGTACGCGGTAAAAATTTCCGCAAGAAACGCACAGTATTAGACCGCCATCCATCAAAATGATAAGGACGGAATGCCGATCGCTTGCGTGTGGTTCGATGTAAGAATTCAACTGCAGGTTCCTCAGTGCACTCCCCGTGATTAATGCAAATGCAAAGGTGGATTAAGGGGATAAATTCGAAAATACCTTTCAAATGGAGGCCTTAGACATATAGGTATAGGTACCTACTTAATTGCACGAAATAAATAAAAATATACAACAGTAAAGTTGTGCTCCTTCATAAGTGATCATTTTTTTAACATAATTTGTTCGTATCTTTTGAGTAACTAGAAAACTAGCGCGCCCCATACTATAGCTGTTTACTTGTTTCACTTTGGTGAGCGTTAGATTAGTATGGAGTGAGCTTGTCAGTATTTTTCGAATTAAAATACAAGTGCCGTGAACGTATATATATATATATAAAAGAGGAATAAATACAAAACTTAAAAACTTGGCATTGAAGATTTCTAGAGGGTGCTCCCTCAATCGACATACACACTAATGTACCTACAATTTCTGTTGTCATAATTAACGATTTTTTTTGGTCTTAATCCTGACCGACTGACCGACCGATTCATATCAAAAAAATTTTTTTTGTTCAAAACAATCTTACACGTTTCTAAACGTTTTCTGTAAGCGCACAGTTAATTATGGAACAGTTGCATTAATAATTACTTTGCAACTTTTTAAAAAAATAGTATGGAAAATACGACCTCTGAAAAATCGCCATACAAAACAGCAATTTCATACTTTAACCCCTAATGTTAATAAAAATCGCTAGCTTCTCTCGCTCGCACCGACGGACAAGGCAGACGTGCCGAGCGAGACAACCTCACCTCGCAACTCCTAGCAGAATTATTGCAGTGTTAATCGTTGGATGTGCAATAATTTTAGCGGCAGAAAAACGTGTGAACTCTCTTTAGAACACACGGCTCTTTATTACGGCGTAATTTGTTAAATGGCTGACGAGATCGCGCAAAACCGGAGCAGTTTTTGCTAAGAAACGTTTATAGGGTGTTTTTGAGGTGATGTTTCTGGAAGGTAGGCTATATTAAGGTTTAGTTCTTAAAAGGAATGATTAAAGGCCAGGATTTTTGTGCTTTTAATCCCTGTTATTAATTATCATCATCATCACTATTTCAGCCAATAAACATTCACTGCTGGACATATGCCTCCCCCAATGATCTCCGCACAGATCGATCCTGTGCCGTCCGCATCCAAAGGGATTCCCGCGACCTTCGCCAGATCGTCGGTCACCCTTGGGGGCTTGCCACGGCTGCCACTCGAGGACCTTTCTGCCCCACCGGCCGTATAATCTCCTCGCAATGTGCCTTGCCCATTGCCACTTGAGGCGTGCAATTCTTTAGGCCCTAGTTCTCCTGCGGATCTCATCATTCCCGATACGATCGCGCAATTAGACTCCGAGCATAGATAGCCCTTTCCATTGCTCTACACGTATATGCCGTGTGGTCCCCGACAGAGTAGAATAGGCCACCCTCACTCATACCGAGGTGTCGTAAAAGGCGACTAAGGTAAATCTGCTGGCATGATCATCAGCAACCAGAGAAGGAAAACTCTGCATTTATATCAAAACCCCCGCCAACCCGTCTGCCAAGCGTGGTAAGTATGGCAATTACCCCTCATGTGATTGAGGGAGGCCCGTGCCCCAGCAGTAGGACTTAAATGGGCTGACGATGACGATGACGATGACACGTATACGATACGTGTCTACGGGAGGCGGCAATCGCTTACCATCAGGTGATCTGTCTGCTCGCCTGCCATCTATCACATAAAAGAGAGAGATAAGGTTTTTCAGGTATGTATAGCTTGGCAAAAGTGTTTCTGTATGATTTCTTACTTTTTTATGTGATAGGTGGCAGCCGAGTGTATTAACATGAATGTAGATAAAGTAGCGTATGAGACTGCACATAACTGGGTATTAAAACCTTCGCGCATGCTATTTAAAAAAATGCCAAGGCTCGTTTTTTTAGGGTTCCGTAGCCAAATGGCAAAAAACGGATTCCTTATAGATTCATGTCTGTCCGTCCGTCCGTATGTCTCAGCCACTTTTCTCCGAAACTATAACTATAAGAACTATACTATTGAAACTTGGTAAATAGATGTATTTTGTTAACGGCATTACGGATTTTACGCAAAAATTTGAAAAAATAAAATATGGGGGGGGGGGGGGGGTCTCCAAACTTGAAACTGAAACTCATTTTTTTTTTCATCAAACCTATATGTGTGGGGTATCTATGGATAGGTCTTTAAAAATGATGTTGAGGTTTTAACATCATTTTTTACTATACACAATACTTTGCGCAAGAGACGCTCCCAAAGTAGTAAATTGTCTAACTTCTATAATAAATGAACTATAAAACTAAAAAAAATATATGATGTACGTAATCATGAAAACTAACAAGAAAAAATGGTTTGAACTAGATATAGTGAGCAGTTTTTTTAATACGTTATAAACCGTAAACCGCAATTTACCTTCCATATATCTTACTTGCTGCTACGGAACCTTTCATGGGCGAGTCCGACTCGCACTTGGCCGGTTTTAAGAACTCTTATGATAGTCACACAAACTACTATTTTAGTCTTCATCATTTCAGCCAATAGACGTCTACTGCTGGACTATTTTAGTCTTACAGAACATTAAAATCACATCACACTTACTATAAAACGACAACGAAAAGCGTTCTTATAGATTTTATAGGCTTTACACATAATATATTTAAAACTCAACTGTGATTAAGATGAAAATAAGTTTGACAATAAAATAAAAAAATAAATACTTGCAGATCTTTAACTTTCAAAAGGCCATTACACAACTAATCGAGATATTTAATATTCAACTTAGTGGCTTAAATATTTTATGACAATAGAATTATTTATTCAAATAGGGCAGTGTTTTCCAAACGCCGGTACCGGACCATCCATATAAAATACGGGTCGCTGCATTCATTTAAGTTGGTCACAAAGGGTTTGTCTGAATATTACCCGGCCATGGCAGATTAATTCAGAGGGCGATGCTCTAGCTTAGTGGATAAGAACACGCCATGCGTACGGGGGATCGTGGTTTGAATCCGAGAATGTGCCGAACATAAGTGTTGCTTATTGATACTCTCATCATCATCATCATCATCAGCAACCCACACAAGTCAGTAGTAGACATAGGTCTCCCCTAATGCACGCCACTGCTCCCGATTTTCGGCCACTCTCTTCCAGCCCACACCAGCCAGCCTTCGAATGTCATCACCCCATCTTGTCGCAGGGCGTCCTACACTACGTTTACCGAGTCGCGGTCTCCACTCAAGGACTTTACGGCTCCAACGGCTGTCAGTTCTGTGGCTAATATGACCAGCCCACTGCCACTTCAAAACGGAAAACTACTACTATCGATAGTGTATCGATAGTAAAAGTAAAATATTTATGTTATGAAGTCACTCAGGAACTCGGCTGATTTAGAGACTCTTCGATTGGTCTATACAAGTCTTGGGGAATCGCTTATTAGCTACTGTATCCCTGTTTGGGGAGGATCCGGTGTCACTGCCATGCTGACATTGGAAAGAGCTTAGCGTGCTGTTCTGAAAACAATGTGTAGCAAACCATACCGGTATCCTACAACAGCCCTCTTCAGGGAGACCCAAGTTCTAACCGTCCGCCAGCTTTATATTCTGAAAACTTGTCTAAAGACTCATCGTAGGGTTTTGAATAGTTCTATATATCATAACTTGTGCAAAAAAAGGGTTTTTAAAATACCTACTGTTTCTGTTAAAACTGCCTTCGCACAAAGACTGCCTTATTTCATGTCACCTCATATTTACAACAGAGTTGCAAAGAAATGCAATATAAAAGAACTCACTGTCGGCCAAGCAAAAAAGATAATTTCCTCCTTGCTCTTATCCATGACCTACCACTAAACAGAGAGCCTAATAAACCGTTTAAAATAAAATAATAGTCGTGACTTGCAAATACAACTCATCTGTACACATAAACGCACAAAAACACACATACACAACTGCACACGCCCAAACACACTCACATACACACCCACTCATAACTACATGCATATAGGCTAATTCGCACAGGCATTTAGTTTAAATAAATAATTTTACAAATAATAAGATTTTAGTTTTTAGTTACCTATCTTTATCAATAGATTTATATAAGAAAAAATATTATTTAAAAATTTTAAGTTCTTCACTTTTGTACATGAAGCATCTAACTCGCATCTCGTCATGTAGGTAGGTGCCCACGATACAGGGTTATCCTAGTGTGGGACCTACGGACTGATCTCCTGTATGTTACACTTCGTTAATTTTGTTTATATATTTTTGTTAGCTTAAGTTTAAAGTGCCATAATGTAATGTAACAATTATCTGTAATAAATTATTCTTATTCTATTCTTATTCTTATTCTTAAAATCAATATTTTCGATAGCCTACCGATGGTATTGCTGGTTGTCAATAGTATCGATACTATCGATAGTAAAATTAGATCAATACTATTGAGCACGCTAATACAATCGATACTATCGATGGTTTAATGTCCAATACTATCCATAGTATCGATAGTATCGCACACATTTAATCAGGCAGCAATACTATCGTAATGTCTATCGATAGTACAAAACTATCGAGAGTTTCGTTAGTTTTGATAGTCAATATTGAAACACACTACTATCAATACTATCGATAGAATCGAGCATTAAACAATCAATAGTATTGGCATTATCAATAGTATTTATCAAATGTTACTATCAATACAAACGATAGGTTTGACCAATAGCAATACTGTTGATAGTACAATGGATAATTTGAATGATTTTCGAGGTCAACTATCGATAGGGAAACTATCTATTGTTCCGCAACACTACCGAACATGCACAATTTATTATTCTGGATTTTTACAATCTATGTGTGTATTTCTACTATAAGCTAGGCGGTGAAGTAAAATACCGTGAGGAAACCTGCACGTTTCGGATAGTTTCTGAAACGTGTAACCATGATTCAGTTTGCCTGGTTCCCCTGTTAAAGGGTTTCGAAGGTCAGACGGCAGTCGCTTCATTGTCTCATCTAGACTCCCCGAATCCTGAATCATGGTCTATTCGTACCCTGGGCTACGTAACCGAGAATTACACTCTAAAATAAAGAGAAACGCCCTGTTGGTCTAGTGGTTTAAGTACCGGGTCGTAATCTCGGGGTCCTGAGTTGAATTCCCGGGTCGAGCAAAAAGTATGTTTTGAGTTTTTTTTATGATAACGGTGGCAGACGAGTTGATGGTAAGCGATTACCGTCGCCCATGGACACCTATTAACCCCCCTTCCTCTGGATTGGGCCTCCGGTACCCTCACTCACGCAGCGAAACACAGCGCATGCTCTGCTTCACGCTGGTTGGTATAACTCCGGTCGAGCCGGCCCATTTATGCCGAAGCGTGACTCTCCCATTGTTTCGTGTGTGTTGTTTTTGAACATAGCTCAGGTTTGTGATCACCACACCGAATTAGGCAAGCGTGGTGATTAAGCCTAATCCCATTATGGTAGCGATGACTTGAATTCTATGATGGAGACCTATGCCCTGCAGTGGGACAGTTTATAGGCTGATACTAATACAGGGTGTATCTGTGAACATTTACATCCCTTTAACCGCGTGTTCTACCATCCATTCTGAGCAACATTTGTTCTACGATTTTTCGAAATTCGTCGAAAATTTTTTCGTCTCCCCATACAAAATGACCAATTCACGTGACCGACTTTGTATGAAATGCAGAATTTTTTTAAACGAATTTCCAAAAGTCAAAGAACAAATGGTGTTCGTAAATATTGATAGAACACGTGGTTAAAGGGATGTAAATGTTCAGAGATACACCCTGTATGAAGAGAAGTAGGCAGATGAATTCATCCGAAAAGCACCCAAGTATCCCTAGATATACCAATTAAAATTAGTTTAAGTAGAAATGTTTCCATTTATAATCTTTTACTTATAATCTACCAGCCTTTACGGTGACTTATCGGTTGGAAAACAAATGATTTCACAAACCACTAATTGTACGTTAGGATCCACTGAAATAGAGCAAAATAATAACTATGTACATATCTTACATGGTTTTGGTTATTATTGTCAATCATGGTGAGAAATAATTATAGGGAAGTGAAGTGAAGGTTAAAGTGGAGTAAGTCCTATATAATTTATACTTAATGATTTATGAACTCGAGGTTCAATGTCGCGTTTTGATATTTACGTTCTATCTACGTCAAAGCAGTAATTGGGGCATTTTTTTTTATTTGATAGAAATGGGGTGAGCCCTGCGTCTCATAGCCACTGCGACCAGTAGATGATCTATTGTGGCAGCCCCGTAACCTATTACAGCACCTCATGTAGCTCCAGTTCCAGGAATAAACCCGAGAATGGAGCTGATGGGGGAGCTCTTGATCTCGTCAGCTGAGATCATGTGTGCTCCCAGGTGCCGGCTTCTGCAGCGGTGCAGCGCTATGCACTCGCCGAGGACGTGGATAATCGTTTCCTCGTCCTCGCGACAGAACCTGCAGATTTTGGTATCTGTAAGGCCCATGTTGTGCAGGTGCTTGCTTAATTTGCAGTGCCCTGTGAGGGTCCGAGTGAGTGCCCTAACATGTCCTCTACTCAGTTTTGTTATTTCTACAGCTCGTCTCTGATCGAACGCCTGTATCAACGCCTTAGACTGTAGTAATTGGGGCTACAGATTTTTATTTAGATAAAGATAAAGAGTTCTTTCTTTATTTCATATGATAAATGGTAGACGAGTAGTATTAGTATTTTGGGGGGTATTGGACCATGTCCCACCACGCTGGTCCAGTGCGTGTTGGTGGGTGATTTGCCAGAGCTTCGTTAAGCCCTCCTGGGCTTTGCTCAGCAGTAGGAAAAAACCGGCCAAGTGCGAGTCGGGCTCGCGCACAAAGGGTTCCGTAGCAGCAAAGTCCAAAATTACAGTTAAATCAACCTATCTCAAAAACTATAAGAGATACTTTGATCAAACCAAAAATCGTTGAAAGAGTTAATTAGCATGCATCACCTCTATTTTTTTTAGAATTTTATACCCCGTAGTTATAAAAATAGAGGGGGGGGGGGACATACTTTTTACGACTTTGAGAGCTGATATCTCAAAAACCGTTCACTTTAAGAAAAATGTTTTTTAGAAAACTTTATATCATTTTAAAAGACCTTTCCATTGATACCCCACACGGGTATGTACATCGAAAAAAAAAATTTCATCCCTCAGTTACATGTATGGGGGGCCCCACCCCCAATTCTTTTTTTTACTATTTAGTGTCATATTTTTGTAGCGGTTCATACAACACATATTCCCATCAAATTTCATCACTGTAGTACTTATGGTTTCCGAGTAAATCGGCTGTGACAGACGGACAGACGGACAGACGGACAGACGGACATGACGAAACTATAAGGGTTCCGTTTTTGCCATTTTGGCTACGGAACCCTAAAAAGGACGAGTAGACGGATCACCCGATAGTAAGTACTGTGACAATCAAGTTTTAAGTTTAGATCATAGAATAAGATAATAATAGTGAGAGCTTCTAAATTTATCATGTTTATTCAGCACTGATTATTTCGTAGTTATATGTATCAACCAAGTGTGGATTAAAGAAATTGAACTAAAAAATAGTCTAAGATATAGGTCTTAGAAATATCGTTTTAAGTCCAATCACGGTTGTTTGCCGTGTGGTCCCCGGCAGAGTAAAATAGGCCACCCTCACTCTTACCGAGGTGTCGTAAAAGGCGACTAAGGTAAAGCTGCTGGCACGATCATCAGCACCCAGAGAAGGAAAACTCTGCATTTATATCAAAACCCTCGCCAACCCATCTGCCAAGCGTGGTGAGGTTGGCAACTACCCCTCATGTGATTGAGGGAGGCCCGTGCCCCAGTAGTGGGGACTTAAATGGGCTGATGATGATTAAATAGTTATTTGGCGCTTTATTTGGCACCATACAAAACAAGGAAACTTAATTAGAA
This sequence comes from Marasmia exigua, assembly GCA_019059595.1. Taxonomy (NCBI): domain Eukaryota; kingdom Metazoa; phylum Arthropoda; class Insecta; order Lepidoptera; family Crambidae; genus Marasmia; species Marasmia exigua. The sequence continues at coordinate 5,334,541 of CM032477.1, read as the reverse complement.
ACCACTTAGACATAAAGAAGGGCAGATGGATATGTTTGACAGCAACTTCATCATTTTATCATCATCATCATTTCAGCCAATAGACGCCCACTGCTGGACATAGGCCTCCCCCAGTGTCCTCCACACAGATCGGTCCTATGCCGTCCGCAACCAATGGATTCCCGCGATCTTCACCAGATCGTCGGTCCACCTTGTGGGAGGCCTTCTACGGCTACGACTTCCTTACAGCAACAACAATAGCAAATTACCCACAATGAACTTCAGTAACACCGTGACTAAGAAAGAAAGAAAAACTATTGAGCACAACACATAATACATAAAACAAATAATAAATTTAAAAAAACGGTAGAGCATAAGAGTTGCGGCCAAAAAGCTCAGGCTCAGCATATGCTGCAACTGCCGCAAGCAACAGCTGCAGCGCTGGTTTTCAGGCTGGACCTTGGATGACGCCTTTGCGTTAGAATAAATATAAATATTGACATGCAATCAAGCACATAACTAAGGCACTTGCAACTGAGCGGAAATATCGGAAACCCAAAAGGCCTGATCGGCTTTAAAGAAAATGTATAGACTTTAGTACCATGTCACAATAGTCATAGTACCATCTAACTTCTAACTTTCCTATCAGGATACGCACGGTATTATTGTGATAAGGTACTAAAGGTGCTAAAATGTCTGTGTATGTTAGAAATTCCATAAAAACTAACTGGCTGGTTTGAAGTTGATAACACTGTCATTGTTATCATGGCTCACCAAATATACGATGATATAAGTACAAACACAAAACAAACTCCTCAGGGGATAGTTGCTTAAATTAAGCCGGGTTTGAAACTCTTGACTTCTGCACTTGACATCCTACATGATAGAGGTCCCATATTTCATTGATTGATTTGATAATTTGATTGGGTATAGGTAGTTGATACGATGAAGGTAATGTATTAATATTATCCTCCAACCGATTGCGGTTATGGCGGCCAATCTCAACGATTAGCCACGTACGCAGGATATGTATATTATATTGCTCAAATGTGTGCGCAAACACAATTGCACTCTTTATTCCCTTATCCTCATATTCCGATGGGGCACCAGCGTGATACGACCGGAGAGGAATTGGGCGCATAACCAACGGCTTAACCTCCTTTTCGACGCACATGTACATGACCGCCGACTCCCAGACTCCGGGCTGACACTAAGAACTTCTTACCGAAAACTTAGGTACAAATTATTGGCCCGACCCGAGGATCGAACCCGGGACCTCTTGCGCAGCCGACGCTGTACAAGGCGACTCATTAACCACGACGCTACCGAAGCACCAATTTAATGTACCGGTTAAACATTAAGGTATCTTTGGACGCAACTGGGAGTAAGATACTTAGATAATAAATTGATTGATATGAGAAAGAGTTTTGCACTCATATCAATGTTTTTATAATGCTAGAAGCGACAAACAAGCACGTGGGTATCGGTAAGTAGATAATATAAACATCCGCAAGATCAGATGAGTCAAGTCTGGTAATCACAATAAAGCCACTGCCGTCTGATCTTCGAAACCATCAACAGGGCAAATCGACCAACTGAAGTTTAAGGTTCAAAGATATTTATTATTTATTCTCCTAAAGACATATACCACTCACATGAGAACTTGAATATAAACATAATATTAATTCTTTGACATGCTAAAAATACTATAAACTGAACAGCAACGCTTACTTTAAGTAAAATACATCATCATCAGCCGATTGATGTCCCCACTGCTGGGGCACGGGCCTCCTTCAATCACATGAGGGGTAATTGCCATACCCACCACGCTTGGCAGACGGGTTGGCGAGGGTTTTGATATAAATGCAGAGTTTTCCTTCTCTGGGTGCTGATGTTCATGCCAGCAGCTTTACCTTAGTCGCCTTTGACGACACCTCGGTAAGAGAGAGGGTGGCCTATTCTACTCTGCCGGGACCACACGGCTAAGTAAAAGTAAAATACATATTATAACTTTAATGTAAAAACATAATATAAAACGAAACACGTTCTTGTCTCTTGATTTAGAATGAGATAGCGTGATATTTCAGCAGTTGTCATGTGTATTTGGAAGTAAAATCGCTAGTAAACTACAGAAGAGTGAGTGAGTGACAAGAACTGACTCGTAAAGTGAACTGGCACACACGAACAGTTCTACACGCTCTAAATGATTAACTGAATGAGGTTTTGGAGGGCTTCCATTATTGAAATCAAGACGTCGTTATATGATCGCAATCCAATTTGATAAAGAGGCTAACAAATATGGCTGCCTATTTCTGATATACAGGGTTGAGTGATATCCCGAAGTTTTAATTTAAATATTATAAATAAATAAATAGATTCATACATCTCAAACATTTATCTAATACATGTTAAGCTACTTAATAACTAGCTTAACACATACAAAATTATGCCTCCCACCTCATCTTAACATCAGTCAAATGCTTATCGGTCGTTACATATAAAACGGATATCCGACAACAGAGAAATTTCACAAATATATTAATACTTATATCCTATACATCGTGCTTTTGTAACCGTGTTATAAACTTCTCGAAGGAACTAATGAAAAGAACATAGGGTCTAATTTAAAAGAAAGCACTTTCCTAATTAAAAGTGAGTGAGTCTGTAAACAGAGGTAGATGGCGAGAGATCGTGAAGAAAGCTGTGTCCGTCCACCTCTAACACCAACAACGACGCCTCAACATGACCACGACCGCTCTGGCAAGACCGTACGACGGAGAAGAAGAAGAAGAGTCAAAAATGATCAGCTGATCGATGCACTTTGTATGGGAAGGTGACATAAAAAGCATCTGAAAACTCAACAAAATATTAATTACCATTGAGAGGAAGGCAAATTTTTTACAATATTAAATCCCACCAAAACATTTCCATGTGATATGTTGCCAAGCCGAGCTGACCACATTATGAGTCGCTCTCTCAAAAAGTTATCAGATCTCTCGTACAATACTTTAACTCTACATTGCCTTGCGACGGTCTTTAGGGCCGGGCATTAAATTAATATATACCAACTTAAATACATATGTTACTATAGTCAGACAAGTTTGACACGAATGTTTGCCCAGTGTAGGGATCGAACCACCGACCTTTGGCGTAAAAATAATCCTCATAAAGGCAGGGTCACAATCAAATGCGCCATTTGGCACATCAACCAATCCAAATCGATCCATATTGAACCAAAAGTATTTGACATTAAGGGGAGAATCGATTAAAGAAATATGACATGCTATTTGAAGAATCAATTAAAATTTGGGATTTGGCGGGTACGGCTAAAACAAGCCGCGTAGGCTGATGCAATTCAAAGGTTTTAAATTAGTGTCTAGTAGATTTTCTTCAGTGAAGTGCCGCAGTGATCCTAAAAAAGAATCGTTGGATTGTATCTTTTTTAACACTGCTATTGTGTGTCGAGTGAGTAGTCTCGTGCAAACTTTATTGAGTGACTGTGACTTTGACTACCTACTTATTCTCAATAAGTTACTTGACATTGGCGAATTATCTTCGGGTAGAGCCATATTAAAAAAACGAAGAAAACAGTAATGTATAGATTGATGTATAAACAGCATACTAAGCCAACGTTTCACTTGTAACTCCACCGTTGACTCCTTGGGCGGCGGCAATCGATTACCGTCACCATCAGATGAACTCCTGAATTTGCTTCACTGTTACCTATTACTTAAGAAAATACAGAACAGTTTACTGTAAACTACTAAATGGCATCAAGTAATTATGTCTTCTTCCATACATACTTCGTTTTTCTTTTACAAAGAAAAATGTTTATACTTATATTTTCAAGCTCGACTGCTACCCCATGTCATCGAACTTTCATTAAGTGAGTTTGTTAGATAAGTTACAATATTTTCCTTCTTTGATTGATTCGTTTTCTAAGATTAAATAAAAAATATTTTTTCTCTGTTGGTGTTTTTTATAATTCTTCATTTAACAATCGATCTTTTAGTAAGGGATACCCCTTATTAAAAATACTTTATACATTAAAATTTGTATTAAAATATTTTTTCAATATGTTACAATAAACATCAATGTATGTAAGTGTCGCGAATAGAAAAAACGATATAAAATTAGAAACAAGTCTAATTTATATGTCTGCGAAAAGGACTAAAATATGTGTTTAATATCTAAGAATGTTTATTATCCAATTTTACCTAGACATTTCAACAAGATATTACTGTAACAGTTTAAAGCAGAAAACGATATTCTAATATACAAAGAAAATTGCATCCAATTGTACAAGGCCATAAAATAAAAAGAATACGAAATACTTATTGTAATGTAAAACCTAAACAGGGAGCGCGGCGCGGGGCGGGGGTGCTACGGCAGTCGCTTGGCGCGCGTAGCTCGTAGCGCACGCTACGGACGCTACATTTGCTACGGGAATTACAACCGTGCCCGCGCCCATCTGGACCGTATTACAACTGTAATCGCGTTGTGGTTGTCACTGTGTTTTGTAATAGTGCACCAGTGATGTGTGTGTTGTTCTGTGGATGCTATGCAGTTTAAAGGTAAATCCATTTTTCAAAATGATATTTGGATGTTGTTTGGTAATTGATTGAGTTTGCCTTCGAGAGGTTTTGAAGGTCGAGTGAGATTCGGAGAATATTTTTGGGTAAGTTAATGCTTTATTCTTGACTGTAAAATGTAAGTGAAGCTTTTAATACAGAAATGTCTCAGAACAATACATCTGATGTAGGTAGTTGAACTAAATGCGAAATAGCCAGAAACATTGAATCCACCAAAAAGCTTCACAAAATTGTAATTTTTAATCTAATACACTGCTTGTAGGAATAAATTACGTAAATGTTTTTATAAATATGCGTTAATTGGTTTCTTTGCATTTTGTTAGACTGCGAAATCTTAAAAATATTCATATCAAGCTAATGGTTAATTAATGTTTACAATACGGAGTTGATAAATGGATTAAATAATAAAGTACTAACTATAAATTAGGTAAGTAGGTATTTTTATTACAATCATTGACTATTTTGATGATTCAAATATATGTTTTGACCCACAACCCAAAATGTGTTATAAACCTAAATAGTACATAAAAGAATTCTTATTACGCCCACAGCCGCTATTCATTTGGTTCGAAATAAAAGGGATTGCCCTATTTTAAGATGAAAAAACTGATGAGAAATTTTATCTGTACGTTGCCCTCTCTGCTCACAGTCGAGCCTTCACATTTTGCTTCATGTTTCTGCGAATAAGTACAAACGGTGTATTTTCTCTTTGTTTGCAAGTAATTGGTGTCTTAAACAGTTTTTTAGCTTGAACAAAAGCCATTTTCGGGACCGGTTTTGCTAATCAACTAGTAAAATGATTATTTGTTGAGAAAATGTTCCATTATATTAAAGAAGGGCCGATTTACTTATCTTAATAAAAAATCTTTTAGTTAATATCCACATTCTTAGCAGCTGTAAAAGGTACTATTATGTTTTTTAGTATTTACATATTCTATAAAAACATTTTGTATTCCACAAAAATGTCCACACCAGTGCACAATATTTTGTGATATAGGTACAAAGTGTTTTTATTGAATTACCGTTAATTTGAAATATTATCGTTAATTAAAAAAAATGCCATTTTTCAAGTTCAGTTTTAATGAAAAGAATTACATTGACAGCTTTTGAGTTGACGGTCGATTATTTTTACATTATTATGGGGTTACTTATTTTTTTTTTTTTACGTTCACTTTGATTAACAATACAGAAGTAGAGAATGTGTCACATTCTCAAACTCATTATCTCAACGTGTCATTCTCGCTTCGAAGCCCAAGGTGCGGATGGACATATGATTTAGAATTAAGTAAAATGAAATAAAATGTTATTGTCAATTCATAAGTACAATTTAAAACTTAAATTATATTTATACTAAATTTAAATTCTTATATTTGTACCTGAACTAAGTTTGACCTGTATTACCTGTATAAAATAGAAGGCCTTATTTAACTAAGTTTAAACAAAAACAATTATGAATCCCGAATAAAACAAAACAAAATCATAACGAAGCAAAATTAAATTAAATTACTATCAATAAAAATAACTTAACATAGGACTTTCAAGAGGCAACGCCGCTAGCATTCTGGGCACGTTGGACAATTTCAGTGGGGCAGACAATTTCTTTTTGTAAATATGTACATAATTATTAGGTATCACTTTTGTTGACATGCATTTAACATATTTTTAGTTATTTAATTGAATAAAGATTCGGACTTTCTATAATTCCTCTGTCTTCATAGGACATATTTAGAAGTGCAATTTGTGCCATTTAAGTGTCACATATTGAAGTTATACGTCAAATGACATTGTGGTTTTTATTTTACAAACATCTAAACATATTTTCTTGCACCTAGATAATTAGAGCCTTATTTCCCCGGGAAAAAAGTCCACTTATGTTTTTGAAGCTCTGGTTGGATGTCTAGTTCTTTATAATTGTTAATTGGTTGACTTCTTTTATTGATCGATGATCATTACGCCATCCTAGTAAATGTGTTGTTGTTTAAGTATCTTCTTAGATACGGAACTCTTAAATAATCTCTAACGAATACTTAATAGAATAGAAATATAATTTAAAAATGTTCAACCATATAGGATTGAAACTCCACTCATTTGCATTAAACGCTGCGCGTGCTCTTATTTGTTGCAAAAAAATGGAATATTTCCTGAAAAATTTTGAAGGCTAGATAAGCGAAGGTATCCCAGTGGATAGAGACGCGCCTTTGATGTAAAGGGTCGTGATTCGAATCCGAGCTTGCACCGGATTTGCAAATATATTTGCATATTTCTACCTAGTAAAAACCTTATCCCGTGCAATGGTTTGCACGGGATAAGTCTATTGATTCTTTTAGACTAAATCCATTTAACCAGAGATTCACTTTTCCATTGCATCGCTTTTATTTGCTTCACTTGTAATTTTAATAGCTACTTCCTTTTTGTTAACTTGTTTTATTCTGCATCTTTTGATGTACAAAATACAAAAAATTAAAAGGCAAAAGTTTTTCCTGCCGTGGATGGCTTTCTCAAATAATTTAATCTTGTAATTTTAAGAATTCAATTTTGCTTTTTTTAAACATTACCGTTAAGGTCTAAATTAAGAACAAATATTGTCTTACATAAAACTCATTTGCATGATAAGTTGAATAACTATTATATCCTAAGAATAACATTATATTAAAAAAAATTATGTTGTAATTACCATAATATTTGAAAAAAATAACTACTGAGTTTCTTGTTGATTCTTATTGGTAGAAATTGCAAGAGAGTCAGCGGTAGATTACATAATAAGTCACATTCATAAATAGTCTGTGTGGACTTAAAATAAATAAAGATATTTTGAATTTTGCATACCTATTATTATAATATAATAGCCGTGTGGCTCCGGCAGAGTAGAATAGACCACCCTCTCTCTTACCGAGGTGTCGTAAAAGGCGACTAAGGTAAAGCTGCTGGCATGATCATCAGCACCCAGAGAAGGAAAACTCTGCTTTTGTATCAAAACCCTCGCCAACCCGTCCGCCAGGCGTGGTGAGTATGGCAATTACTCCTCATGTGATTGAGGGAGGCCCGTGCCCCAGCAGTGGGGACTTAAATTTGCTGACGATGATGATGATTATATTGGTATGGTAAAGTGTAAAATTATAGTCTGTCAATTAAGTCGTGAGGAATTAAAACGGAGTTCCTTTGACATTAGCTACAGCTAATATGGTTACCGTGCCCTAAGAGGGAGTCAGCATTGGCTTTGGCACCATCATTTATTTTTACGAATTCATCGATATAATATAGTATCTTTTGTGCAGTGAAATGCTGAAAGGAATTATTGAATTGTATAGTTTTGAATACTGCTATTGTTAGCCGCATGAAAAACTTGATTGAGCTAAATAGAGTCTGAAAACCTGCTTTGGCAGAATCTGTAAGCCGATTAAAGTGAATATGACTTTGATTGAATTTTACCTGACGATTTTCAATTGTTTACTTAACACTGGTGAAGTTGTCCTCACAAGAGAGAATAGAGTCATAATGAAAAAGAGGATTTAGTAGTTATGTGACTGGTTATAAAGTTTTATTTTGTTCATTAAAGATATCATCATCATCATCATCATTTCAATCAATAGACGTCCACTGCTGGACATAGGCCTCCTCCAATGTTCTCCACACAGATCGGTCCTGTGCCGCCCGCATCCAATGGATTCCCGCGATCTTCACCAGATCGTCGGTCCACCTTGTGGTGGGCCTGCCACGGCTGCGACCTGTACGTGGCCTCCACTCGAGAACCTTTCTTCCCCAACGGCCGTCTGTTCTCCTCGCTATGTGCCCTGCCCATTGCCACTTGAGGCATGCAATCCTTTGAAAGATTTGATTAAAGATATAATACTTGTCATAGTTGGTTTTCTTTAGAGCTGATTATGTATATCGTATTTTGTTTCTCAAATGATTCCGAAAATAAATGTATTTGTGAAGGCTAAGGACAAAGCAATTTTTCACGGCAAAAACTGATTTGGCCTGATATCAGTTTCACCGATATCATGCTCGTGCAAAAATGTAGGTAGAAATAAATCAAATCTTAGTACCTTTCTATTTCCAATGTAACATTCAAACAAGGTAATTTATTATTATAAGGATACGATTACATTTTGAAACTATCGCGACAGTGACGGATCATTACACTAGGCATGGTTTATCTGCATAGTGTGGAGATTTCCAGTGGAAATACAGAACAGTTTGCTCGTGGGAGAGGCAGGCTTCGGCCTGAATAGGCTAGTACGACGGGGTCGTTACCACGGCTGTGGCGATTGGACTGTATGTGAATCTGCTAACAAAAACTTCTGATATTAGCAAAATAGTGAATTATCTTTATCTAGTTCATCAGACATTACCACAGCACAATAAACAAAAAAAAACAAAATAAAAAAAGTAAAAAAACATAAACAATATGAAAGAGGCTGGCCCAGCCGTCAATCCCCAACAACGGCTTAAAAAAAAAGGGGGGTGAAGCAGCGCTTGCGCTGTATTTGGCAGAGTGGGTACTGGATGCCCAATTGGTGGAAATGGGAGATTAAAGATTGGCGGCGCGTGTCCACTGGATTTTGCGGGTGTCTACTGTCAGGTGATCCGTCTGCTACTCTGCTAGCTATTACATAATAAAAAACCTTGACAGCCTCGGTGGCGTAGCGGTTAGGGGGTCGCACTTTAAAAGCGACAGCTGTGCACGAGGTCCCGGGTTCGATCCTCGGGTCGGGCCAAAAATTTGTACATAAATTTTCGGTAAGTAATTCCTAGTGAAGTCTGGAAGTCGGCGGTCAAGTACCTCCGTGCCTCGGAAAGCATTCTAAGCCGTTGGCCCAATACCTCTCCGGTTGTGTCGCTGGGGTGTACGATTGGAATATGAGTGTAAGGGAATAGAGAGTGCCCTTGTGTTTGCGCATACACTTTAGCACTATAATATATCCTGCGTACGTATCGCTGAGATTGGCCGCCGCGTAGCCGTAATCGGTTGGAAGGTATTATTATTGATAAAAAAGATAAGTTTTTTTTAAAATGTGATAGCTATGTGTCCCTTAGCAAATACGTGGAGGCACTGGTACATTTGCGCTGTGATCCATCTCCCGAAAGGATGGGAGAGACTCTGACGTAATACGGATGGCGCAATCGGGCAAAAAGGATTCAAGATTAGTTTCCTGAAATATGAAACTACATTCATTTCTAAAATAGGTATAATCTTCCCTGACTGATATTTGTATGGCCAGTAGGTAGAGAAACTTATGGGATATAACATGGACTATTATTATCTCGCTTACAGAGTATATTTGTATTTTCAACCGAGGGGCAAAAGTTGTAATATAAATTTTCCAACTCGCTACAGTTCACTTCTTAGTTTCTTACCTAATTCATAAATTATTTTTGACGAACCGATTGGAACAGTGGTAGTGAACGCTGTCTGTGGTCCAAGGGTTTCGGATTTGATCCCCGCACAGTACAAACATTTGTGTGTATGAACATGTCTGTTTGTATTGGTCTGGGTGTTTTCTATGTATTATAAGTATATATTTAAGAAAAAAAAGTATTAATATGTATTATATTTGTAATCCCACTATTGATTCCGATATCCGTAACACAGGTGCTTGAGCTACCTCTCTCTGAGTCAGATTAATGTATGTGATATTGTGAAAAATTTTATTTATTTATTTTCACGTGATATTGGGGGAATGAATTATTTTGATTTAACTTTGAAAGCCTACTTTGAACGTGATTTTTTTAACAATAGGCGAATTAATGCCAAGAGGCATTATTTACCAGTTAAATATTCCTTGCTGTTGTTTCACGCAAAAACTTATACATAGATTTTGATGAAACTTTACAATAAATATCTTATCAATCGCTTAGTTATTATTAGTAAATCAAAGCAAGGCAATTCAGTGAGTCGTAAACGTATACGTATATAGATAGTCATCGATATAATATATACCTATAATTATAGTATATAATAATAACGCTGTGATACATCCACAGAATGTTCCAGATAATATTTTTTTTGTATTAATATATATTATGAATAAAGTTTTGTTTGTATATATTTATTAATGAATTCATTTTTTCTTTTATTACATCTTTATGTTATTTTATAATACAATAAAAACTATAATTAATAAATAAAACCTGTGCGCTAATTAAACAAAGACCCGTAATCACAATTGGTAGGCTAATAACGTTTTTATTTACTATCTAGATATCTATACTATAAATTTACTTAATCAATGTTCAAAATCAAAAGGATTGCACCACCCTCCCCTTTTCTATCTAATGTCCTTTACCTGAAGGTTGTCTGGTAGAGATCGCTCCCAGCGATAAGACCGCCTAAATTGTGCATTGTATCTCTGTATATCTAGCTTTTTAGTTTGTTTGTTGTGCAATAAAGAGTATCTATCTATCTATATATCTGACTTATTGCTATCGATTCTATTGTGAAGACTATCTTAGATGAAGGTAACATAATGTAGGTCCCTCAATTTTATGAAATCAAATCCAAACCTTCAATGTCAGGGACAATCTAATGACTGTACGCACCCTTATACCATTGTGTAGTTAGGTCTATTCTATCTAGTTTGTCTGGGCATGTAACATATCACTATTTATGTATTATGTAGTATAAAACGAAGCCAACTAGTCCCATACCAGGCAGAGCTTGTACTATGGGTGCTAGCTGACTAATATAAATACTTATATCTTTTTTTTGTAAATACATACATATTATACATAGGAAACACCCATACTCACAATACAAAACAAAAAAAAACAAAAATCTTTATTTACCAAAAACAGATAAAAGGTACAATATTTTATCAGGCGGTCCCTGCACAAAGCAAACGGCTTGTCTTGCAGCAGTCAATAAGCATTTCCTAAACCTCATTATTGTACGAACGCACGGTACTCAATATTTAAGGTGAATTTAAATTTAAATAACAAAATAAAAGGAACAATTTATAACATAAAACTACATACGTTTCTAAGCGATGTTTTATATTATTATATTTTATTTACTTCTCCTTTTACACCTTTCTATCCGCAGGTAATCCGTCAATGATGGATGAACTTAAAAAAGCCTTTATGATACTAAGACACACTTAATTAATAAATTATTGATCCAAACATTAAAACTAAATGTTATATCGCATTTTTTAATTTACGAAAAACTTGATCTCATAAGGGTTCCTTTCTTTTTTAAGTTTGCAGCTCTAAGAAAAAGAAAGAAACCTACCTTTATACATACCAAAAGTCCGGCATTGAAGTAGATAAATAAAAGAGCCTCGGCAATCACAGATGTCTGCAGACAATCTGTCGTAAACCCTGAGACTAACTGCTGGGGCCTAAGGCCAATTTCACATTAAGATGTCTTATTTAGTACAAGTAATCTATATCTATACTATTACTAAAGAGGTGAAACTTACAGACAGCGACAGCGCTTATATGTAATCTGAAAACACGAAATGCTTGCGCGGTGTAATTGACACATAACGCCATCTATTGAAAGACCTATTGTCCCAGTTTTCTTGTTTAATTTTTTTTTCATTCTTCTTTCTTACTTATTGTTTGTAGCCTTTACTTATTTGATAGTATGACTGAAACCAGAAGTAGCCGGAACTTTTCACTTGTATTACGAAAATCCTACAATAGGAAAAATATTTTCAAATTAATATTTTTCAAGTAAATAATAATTCTGTTACCGGAGAAATAAAATGGTTACTAAGCAGATTATGTTTTAATATTAAGACTCACTTCAAAAAATAATCTTTTAAAAGACCCTTAATCACAATTGGCAGGCTAGTCACTGATTTATTGCTATTGATTCTATATCCTGAGTGTAGGTCACTCAATTTTTTGAAATCGAATCCAAACCTTCAATGACAGGGAAAATCTAATGACTGTATGCACCCTTATACCATTTTGTGGTTAGGCCAGTAAGGTCTATTCTATCTAGTTTTTAAGGAAATGTTACATATCATTACATAAGTAGTATGTAGTATAAAAAAATGTCGCTTTTGAAACTTTTATGCATAACATTGAGATAATTTGTGTCTTGATTACTTATACATTTGACTGCCTCGTTGGCGCAGTGGATAATCCGAAGCACTTTAATGTGACGGCTGCGCTTGGGGTCGGGGCAAAATTTGTACCTGAGTTTTTCTGTTAAGAAATTCTCAGCACCTTTTAGCTTGAAGTTTGGAAGTTGACGATCTTGTACCTACGTGCCTCGGAAAGAGCGTTAAGTCATTGGTCCTGCGCCCGATCCCTTTCCGTGTCACACTGATGTCCCAACGGAATATAAGGGCAAGGGAATAGATAGTGCACTTGTGTTTGCGCACACACTTGAACACTATAAATTTCCTGCGTAAGTGGCTGATCGTTGAGATTGGCCACCTTAGCCGTAATCGGTTGGAGGATATTATTATTTTATTTTTACTTATACATTTGAGGGCCGATTCTATCAACCTTATTCCGATACTAAATCTCTGGTAGCGCTGCCATTCCAAATAAATCTGATTTTTAGTTTGTGGTTTTTGAAGGCGGCTTTTTTTTGCAGAAAATATTTTAAAAGAGCGTTTTGCATTCCGCGACGATAGAACCGTTTTCCGCTTTACGTTTCCGTGTTTTTTTTTTAATGTTTTAGGCGAATTTGTACTTAATGTCTATCTTCTTAGAGCTCACAATGTTATGAGATCTTTGATTTAATCAAATAACCATTATTTTTACAAAATAACGTAAATTTTGATGTTTCGTCTCGTTTGCAATATTCTTATCTAAGCTTAGAAAAGTATGAAGGGAAATTTATTCACTAAAATTAAGAATAATATATGCAAACGAAACAATGAACCGTTAAGAAACCCGAAACCATTAGACCCGTTTTCGTGACGAGTTTTTTATCCTGTGCGTTGTCATTCGTTGCCCGTCTTCATACAATGAAACCAGTTGCGGACGAAGCCCATTTCGAGGACTAGTTTTCGTTCTAGCAAAAATCGTTGCGTTTCGTCGTCGAAAAATTTGACAGCGACCCACGACTATTGTGTTTTTTATTACATCTGATTGGTGGCAGAGCAGACGGATCACCTGATGGTATTCTACGAAGTTTGGTTTTACTATAAGTCACTTTGGCTGCAAATTCACTGTGGTTCTTCTATTTCCCTTTCTCTTGTAGGTCTCTTTGACGAACCGTTTGGAACAGTGGTAGTGACCGCTGCCTTTGGTTCAAGGGTTCGATCCCCGCACAGTACAAACATTTGTGTGCATGAACATGAAGTAGTATGCCTACTGCGTATTTTTTATAGTAATCGACGGCTACAATTGTCGACCTGTCCTTACGGAATCCGTATTAGGTGCTCAATAAATAATTTGAACTTTTCTAAAAAAGACATCCTGTAACACAGGTGCTTGAGCACCTCTATTACCTCAGAGTCAGATCAATGTATGTGATGTTGTAAATTATTTATTAATTTTTTTCCATAAAACGTATTTCCTAAGTATATATATTTTCCACAAAATTTTATATGAACTGAATAAAACTGAATCTGAATATTATTATGATCAAATGCGATCTTCATGGAAAATCAATTGGCGTCGCTAGTACAGGATACCCTTCGCCATGAGATTGCATCAGTCTACTGTTGAATCACTGTGATTGTATGGAACTCTTAGCAAGTCCGAACTCAAACGTTCTCTGTTTGTATTTGTCTCCTCCGATGCTGGACTTTTACTAATACAAAGGTACTTTGCTTAGCTGATTCGACCTTGAACTGTTTGGAAGTTTAGTTTGCGCTGATTGTCTTTGCTTTCAGACTTACAATCAATTGGAAAGGTTCATTTTCAAGTCTTGAACTCGTCTGGTAACTTTCGTTACTTTCAATTGAAATGAAGGTCTTTTTAGGCGTAACAAAGAACAAATGAAAGAAAGAATTAAACGTTTTTTTTATTAAAGAGAGGACAAGGCTTGTCATCATCTACGAGTATCATTCGCATATTTTTATTTATTATTTGAAAGAAACTGGGGGAGCATTTCGTCTCATAGCCACTGCGACCAGTAGAAGATCTATTGTGGCAGCCCCAAAACTTATTACAGCAACCTCATGTAGCTCCAGCTTAAGGATAAACCCGAGAATGGAGCTGATGGGGGAGCTTTTGATCTCGTCTGCTGAGATCATGTGTGCTCGCAGGTGCCAGTGTCTGCAGTGGTGCAGCGCTATGCACTCGCCGAGGACGTGGATAATCGTTTCCTTGTCCTCGTGACAAAACCTGCAGATTTTGGTATCTGAAAGGCACATGTTGTGCAGGTGCATGTTCAATTGTTGTGAGTGTTCGAGTGAGTGCCCTAACATGTCCTTTACTCAGTTTTATTATTTCTACAGCTCGTTTCTGGTCGAACGCCTGTATCAACGCCTTATAATGTTCTAGTCAAGGTAGTTTTTTCCAAAATTCAGTGCTTTGCTTATGCTTCCATTCTTTTAACTCGAACCTTACCATGCAGGCTGAAACGCCACTTATTGGTTCCGGTCCGAGTAGTGCAGCCCCCCCCCCCTCCCCCCTGCCCCCCCCCCCCCCGTTTTCTTCCACCCCCGCCAAATATCTAACAAACTAATTGCGAGTACAGTGTTGACAGAGTTATCCTGTAACTCCTTACCGTTGAAGAGTTGACCTTCAGCAGAGCCACTAAATTAATACAATCAGGTGTGAATACTGGTGCAGTTTTCTCAAGTAAAAGTAGGAACACACACGGGTAGTTGATTGACGCTTTGTTTTGAAGTAATTTGATAATAATACAAACTCACATCGTGAAACGTTTACCACGAAACTTTGCTTTATATAATAAACCAAAATTTGTGCGAAACTAAAATTCAATTATATAATTATACGAGTATGTTTCGTGGGATTGAAACTAAGGAACTTTACACTCAGTGGGATTATCATAGAATAAGTTGGTCAAGTAGTTTAAGTACCGTGATTTCGGGGTCCTGGTTTCTATTCCCGGGTCGGTATGTTTGGAATTTTTCAAACATAACTTGGGTTTGTGATCGCCTATCCGTATTTGGCAAGCGTGGTGATTAAGCCTAATCCCATCATAGTAGCGATGACTTGATTTCTATGATGGAGGCATTTGCCCTGCAGTGGGACAGTATACAGGCTGATACTTACTATACTTTTTATGTTCTCCCTCACTTTAGCGTGTAATTCCCGGTTGCGTCGCTGTCGCTTTGGAGCCCAGGGTAGGTACGCTTAGACCATGATTCAGGATTGGAGTCTGGTATTTACAATGAAGCGACTGTCGTCTGACCTTCGTAACCCTTTACAGAGTAACCAGACCAAATCATGGTCACACGTTTCAGAAACTATCCGAAACTTTCAGGTTTCTTCACCATGTTTTCCATCACTGCCAAGCTAAGGTTATATGTACATAGATTTAAAAATCTAAAGGTGCTTGTTGAAATTCTAACAATGAATATGGGTGGCGCGTTCAGAATCTCTGAGTTGCTATCGCTACATTGAAACTTTTGTTGTTGTCTCATAAATTCGATTCGAACCTACGACCTATAGTTAAGAAGGCCTACGTTTTTATCCACTGAGCTACCATCGCTCAGTAACTGGATTACCCCATAGCAAAGTTGATTACGCCGTGTGGTCCCCGGCAGAGTAGAATAGGCCACCCTCACTCTTACCGAGGTGTCGTAAAAGGCGACTAAGGTAAAGCTGATGGCATGATCATCAGCACCCAGAGAAGGAAAACGCTGCATTTATATCAAAACCCTCGCCAACCCGTCTGCCAAGCGTGGAGAGTATGACAATTTCCCCTCATGTGATTGAGGGAGGCCCGTGCCCCAGCAGTGGGAACTTAAATGGGCTGACGATGATGATGATGATAGTTGGTTACATGCTGTTGACTGATTCTAGTTTGAGTCGTAATAAAATGTCGCAGTAACAATCGTATGAACACGCAAGAAAAACGTAGGCTCGTTTCCCGAAAATTCAAAAAATGTTCATAATGTGTTTGCAAAAATATCTCTTATTACTTTTTGAAGCGAACATGTTTTCGGAAACGTATGAAGTTTGCTCGCGTCGACATTTGAGATAAGTTTTCCGTACTCATTCGCTTTAGAAGAACTCGGAGCTTCGAACTAGTTTAACTAACTACCTCAAACTTTCAGTGTCTTTTTGAACATGAAGCTTCAATTGATGGCTAGTTCATGGTATATCAACATGAACTCGCATGGTAGCATTAGGTATACATAATAGAAATTCGTAAAGTTAGTTGTTAAGTTTTCTTCGCGATATCTTTTTTCTTACTGGCATGCTAGTGTTGTAGAAATACGCATGTGCATTTGTGAAATCCAGCGGGTTTGAACCATTACCATTTTTTTGTTGTTTGTAACATTTTTTCTGTGAATATTTTCCTTGTATTTTTTAAGTTTTTGTTCATAAATGTGTTACGCCATTTTCTCTAGATAGCCTGGTCAGGCTACTGTAAACTGTCGTCTGGTACATTGGTATTCATATATCAGAGCTATGCACATGTGACGAGTGCGCAACTCACGAGCTGCTCGCAAAGCGCTCACTGCACGTGTTTTTTTTTATGGGCGTATGACTACCTACCATTATCTCAGCGGTGGAGAAAAACATTCTGAGGAAATTTATTCGTTTCTATTAATTTGTGAAACTTCTAACCATGATTCAGTTGGCCTGGTTCCTTTATTTTTATGTTATAGGTGGCAGACGGATTACCTGATGGTAAGTGATAATCGCACATGGACATCACAATTTACAAGGGTTGCAAATCTCAGACGATAGTCGCTTCATTGTAATTACCTGACTCCTCAAGCCCTGAATCATAGTCTAAGCGTACCCTGGGCCCCGATGCGACAGCTTTAGACGCAACCGGGAATTAAAGGCAAGCTAAGATGACGGACTGCAAATCACACTGTAAAACTGTGTTTAACCGTGGGAGAGCCACGCTTCGGCATGGGCCGGCTCGACCGGAGTGATACCACGGCCTCACAGAAAACCGACGTGAAGCAGCACTGTGCTGTGTTTCGCTGCGTGAGTGAGGGTACCGGAGGCCCAATACGGGGGAAGGGGGGGATATAAAGGATGGCAGCGCACTTGTGACTCCATTGGTGTAACGAGTGTTAATGGGCGGTGGTAATCGCTTACCATCAGGTGATCCGTCTGCTCATCTGCCACCTAAGCCAAAAAAAACACTTTAAAACTATTAAAAAGTTGTTATGTAAGTTTTTACCATAAAATGCTAAATATTACTTGTAAGTAATCACATATTTAACATACATTACGCTCAGTAATCACTCTAGCGCCTCGAAGCTAAAAAGCACGCCATTCGTTTATAATATTAATCGAGAAAAAGCTGCCACGCGAAGTATTTAACTTTTATTGCTCGTAAATGCGGTACGCCATTTTCTCTAGATAGCCAGGTCAGGCTACTGTAAACTTGAAAAAGTTGAACATTTAGAGAAAACAGTCGTCTGGTATACTGGTATTCATATATCATTTGTGAGCCAGGAGCTCTATTTTTGATTCACTCGTATGATTTAGCGTCGTCGCATGCGACGTAAGTCACAAATTTATACCATATACCAAAACAGTACCTTTTGTATAATTATCTACAGGCGTCTCGTGAGTGCGCGATTGTGAAACGCGGCGCCATAAAATGACGCAGTCTATATACTCCCTAAACTCGCAACGCACGGGCAGTTCATTATCATCATCATTTCAGCCAATAGACGTCCACTGTTGGACATAGGCCTCCCCCAATGTTCTCCACACAGATCGGTCCTGTGCCGCCTGCATCCAATGGATCCCCGCGATCTTCACCAGATCTTCGGTCCACCTTGTGGGGGCCGCCACGGCTGCGACTTCCTGCATGTGGCCTCTATTCTAGGACCTTTCCGCCCCAACGGCCGTCTGTTCTCCTCGCTATGTGCCCTGCCCACACGCGCAGTTACCCACAGGATATAGTGACTACAAGTGCAGTGGTATCCCGTTTTGTAGCAACACGAGGATCTCATTAGATGCTGAAACATTTTTGAGTCGTAGTTATGCATTATCTTTTAGTGGGAAACAGTCTTATGTGCCGCTGTCAGTTGGAAACATCGATATACACCGTTGTTTTTTTTATCGTTTACATCCCTATAACCACATAACATGTTTTTTTTTATGTGAGAGGTGGCAGATGAGCAGACGGATCACCTGATGGTAAGCAATTCCTCCGCCCATGGACACCCGCAACATCAGTGGAGTCACAATTGCGCTGCCAACCTGGAACCTGGAAGAGGAAACTCTTCCCCCCCATTGGGCCTCCGGTAATGACGGTCTTCTGTGAGGCAGTGGTATCACTCCGGTTGAGCCGGCCCATTCATACCTAAGCGTGGATCTCCCACATTTAAGTGTATCGTGAATGAAGTCTATTTAGCACGATAGATCAACAAAATAGGCAAAAAAAAAAATTGCTGTTCCATACATTATTGCCGGGTGGATATTCTATTTAATATGGAACAGCTGTCTTTTTTGTGCTTATTTTGTTGATTTAACGGAATAACTCTATGCACACCAAAACTTAAATCAACCAAAATTTAATTCGAACTATAAATTTAATTTGTAATTGGTATTTTTTGGTGTGCAAAAAGTTAAGTACAAACCGTGCGGATAAAGAATGGGATCAGAAATGGCGGCGCATCTATTCACTTCTCGCTCGCACACTACTTGCGTCTAGTATAGACGCAAATAGTGTGCGAGCGAGAAGTGAATAGATGCGCCGCCATTTCTGATCCCATTATTTATCCGCACGGGTTGTAAACAATTTATAAATTTTGAAGGAACGTTAAATACAACCCATTTACATATAACAAGCGATAAGTAGTCCACTTCACATCCGCGCTTTCATTTGGTAATTTTGAAGGGTAAACTAAATATTTTCATAAAGTTTCGCAAACATTACATAAAATATCTGATTACTTAGATAAAACATAATTTTAATTTTGTTCAGCGGAAATAAGTTCCAAAAGTTTTCAACCCACACCATAGTTTAATGATTTTCAATAATTAATTGATGTAATTTTAGAATTCGAGTAATTTAGTACTGTTTGATTTGACTGTTGACGGTTTTGATAATAAGGATTGTCGTAACCGGAAACGCATCGATAATCGATAGGCGTGAAAACCGATATATTGACTTATCGGTTGACGGGCGAACGGACAGTTCGATTTGAGCAGCCGTCTGGTACGGACGTTTCGAAAAAGGCCTCGTGTAGTAGGTAAAGTCAAATTCCCCCTCCCCCCCCCCCTCCCCCCCTTCCCTTCTCGCACCATCAGCTGGCGACGCCCTTGGGCTTAGCAACATTTTAGTTGGCGGACGGCAGAATAGTATAAGCCCACACATTAAATTTCTAGTTATGACTTTCAATGATTTCTGAGATTCTATAGATAACAATGTATGATATATTGCGAAGTATAAATAGTTGTCAGATTATTTTATAGGATATCATCAGAATCAGCATCAACTCTCATCGTGTTATTTGATGCCTATGACCATGACCAAGTATTTTGATGATGAGCGATGGTAATATCCTCCAACCGATTTCGGTTAAGGTGGCTACTCTCAACGAAGAACCACTTACGCAGTATATACCTATGTATTGCAAAAAATATAAATATGTAGTTGTAAGGTTATGTTAAGGGATATCATCAGAATCAGCATTATCACTCAACATGCTCTTTGATGACCAAGACGTGACCATGCATTTTAATAATGAGCGATGGTAATATCTCCCTACCGATTTTGGCTAAGGTGGCTACTCTCAACGAAGACCCACTTACGCAGGATATATTATAGTGCTCAAGTGTGTGCGTAAACACTAGTGCACTCTTATTCCGATGGGACACCAGTATGACACGACCGGAGAGGGATCGGGCGCAGGGCCAATGGCTTAAAGTGCTTTCCGAGGCACGGGGGTACAATGCCCCCAAGTTCCAGATTCCGGACTGACACTAAGAATCAGGAACAAATTTTGACCTAACCGGGGGTCCCGACCGGGACCCTAAGAGCAGCCGTCTCTTTAACGCACGCACGGTTGACGCACTACCCACTGCGCCAACCAAGTGCCTAATAACGTTACTTCCTGATACCAAAACTACAATGTCACAGAACACCGTCTGCTTACATTGCATAGTCCTAAACACTACTAGTGATACTGCCTAGCGCGTAAGTTAACGAACTTTTCAATATCAATGTCAGCTAGAACCGACCTTCCATTTGTTTGCATAGAAGAGACATAGAAGGTCGGATAAAAATTTTGAGCAAAAATCGGGAAACCAGTTCAACGATGCTACCCTCGAAAGTACAGTCGCCGCAATTGTCATCCACACTAATGTCTCACTAACTGCGGCAAACTCCGTGAATTTTAAACGCATCAGGCTATTCGCTAACGACGTCCGAGTTGGGGTAAAAGTTCAATTTATGGCCGAAATCAGTAATGGACATCGTTTGATCTATTAGCTAAGTACCTTATTACATATTGGTACCTATCTATACTCACAGTGAAGACCCGTTGACAATTAATAAATTTAAAAACATGACGTGGCCCGTGATTTATGAGTTAGATTTTTTTTTCATGCTAGAAGCGACAAACGAGCAAGCGAAGTCACCTGATGGAGAGTATTCAACGCCGCCCATGAAAATCCGCGAAATCAGAGACATAGCTAAGTATTGTGTCTTTTTAACATAGAGTACGCTCTTCTCTTGATGGTCCCTAAGTCGTAGCCGTCGTGTAGTACTGAGGTACGTGGTAGAAAGTCCCGCGAGAAACGCACAGTATTAGACCGCCATCCATCGAAATGATGGGGATGGAATAACAATCGCTTGCGATTCATAAATATTTGCATTTAGTATAATAATTTACGACGAAAATATACTTAAATACATAATACAACATCCAGGCATGGAATGCCCTCCCAGCTCATGTGTTTCCTCCTTCATACAATCCGGGGTCTTTTAGGCGGGGCGTGAAACGGCATCTCAGCAGGCCATTAGGGTGAGGATGGCAGACTCAATGGGTACTTTGTTGGTTCTTCTGTGCCTGTCAGCCTCATTTTTGGATTTCACGGCCGCTTACCATCAGGCGGAGTGAGGTCATCGTGATTGGCCTTTCTATAAAAAAAAAATCCAGACACTAAACACCTGATTTACAGATGCGACCTGGTGATCTTCAAGAAAAGGGCTTATTCCTTCTTTAGGAGCCGAAAACGTATATGTGATACCTCAGGTGTTGTAGATGTCCATGGGCAGCGGTGATCTTTCACCAACAGTTGTGCCATCTGCTTGTTTGTCCGCTAACGTAAAAAAAAACAAACACATGCGTTCCTTACTCGAATGTTCATCTACTTCACAGCTATGACATTATCAAACCAATATCATGCACACACACATACACGGATTCACGTTTACACTTTCCCACTTTTCGTTTCAAATTGCTAACTAGAGTCCACGCCACGAAAGAAATACCGCGACCAAACACGGAACTAAAATTTCGGATTCCTTGTGTCCATAGACATAAAAGCTCAAATTTGAATGTAGATGGCGACTGAAGCGCGCTTTTCAAGGGAATCTAACAGGGACGGTTATAATTTGACCAGCTTTTTGGAGTAGACTTCAAAGAGACAAACAGGGTGTTAGGAAACTCGGACCGGTTCATTTTTGCCTAAATATTAAATTTCCGGGAGCCTCTTTGTGGTATTCACACCAATTTGGATAATACTCGAAATAATGAATAATAAAATAGAGGGAAATACGTTTTTGCAGGAATTATACCGAATTTTGTCTTGGAAGTGGCTTTCTTTTAATTTTATTGTAGGTATGTTATAGGCTCACTCACTCTTACCGAGGTGTCGTAAAAGGCGACTAAGGTAAAGCTCCTGGCATGATCATCAGCACTCAGAGAAGGAAAACTCTGCATTTACATCAAAAGCCTCGCCAACCTGTCTGCCAAGCGTGGTGAGTATGGCTATTACCCCTCATGTGATTGAGGGAGGCCCGTGCCCGAGTAGTGGGGACTTAAATGGGCTGATGATGATGTTATAGGCAGCGTTCGGGAAACTACGCAGCATATTTTCGGCCCATCTACCGCAGTGTCTCAAGACAAAAGTTTTTAATGTAATGTGTATGTGTTGCCAGTGTTGACATACGGAACCTAAACGTGACCGCTTACAATGTGCCGATTAAGAAGGCTCAAGGTCACCCAGAGAGTAAAGGTGAGGGCTATGCTCGGAATCTCCTTGCATGATATCAGAAATTATAAGAGCCCAAAAAATTGCATGCCTCAAGTGGCAATGGGCAAAGCACATAGCGAGGAGAACAGACGGGCGTTGGGGCGGAAAGGTCCTCGAGTGGAGGCCACGTACAGGAAGTCGCAGCCGTGGCTGACCCTCTACAAGGTGGACCGACGATCTGGAGAAGGTCACAGGAATCCATTGATGCGGGCAGCACAGGACCAATCTGAATGTAGAACATTGGGGGAGGCCTAAGTCCAGCAGTGGGCGGTTATTGGCTGAAATGATGATATGATAGGTTTATTCGCGTATTGCCTCTGTTCGTTTTAGTATGAATAGCCCTTTGAGGTGACATCCTCCAACCAATTACGGCTACGGCGGTTAATCTCAACGATCAGCTACGTACGCAGGATATATTATAGTGCTCAAGTGTGTGCGCAAACACAGGTGCACTCTCTATCCCCTTACCCTCATATTTCAATGGAACACCAGCGTGACACGTCCGGAGAGAGATTGGGCGCAGGACCAACGGCTTAACCTGCTTTCCGAGGCACGGGGATACAAGTCCGCCAACTTTCGACTCCGGGCTGACACTAAGAGTTTCTTACCGAAAACTGGGGTAGACAATTTTGGTCCGACCCGGGTATCAAACCCGGGATCTCTTGCGCAGCTGTCGCTTTAGAGTGCGACCCACTAACCACAACGCCACTGAGAAATTCGAAGTAGACTCCCATACTACATTACCACTAAGCTCTATGTCTAACTTCATATACCTACTGCGCCACGATAAACCTTTTCCGTGCAAAATATTTAAAAACACTTCAATACCTAGCCACTGCGGTTTCGCCCCATAGTTAGGAACCTCGCATTATAGAATGTTCTCAATTACGGCACCGCTCTGAACCGCAAGCACTCGCACCGTGTTTATCGCGTCGTTTACGACCAATAAACGTTACAAAACTTCGCGTGCCGCAGTTTAAATCGATTTGCATTTTTAAACAGGCCGTGAGTGGCGTGCGTTTAGCAGACTGAACGCGCCAAGTGTGCCGCAGAATTACTGGCCACATAATGGATGGATGTAAAAAGAAATAAAACAACAGCCTGTTTTTTAAGTTCTGAGATATTTGAATTTGGAAAATGGAATTGGATTTTTTAGATTGAAAATGTTTAAGAATGGAACACGGAAAGCCATTTGTTTAATTAAAATACAACTTTTTTTGCAGACTCGTGAAATAGCTGTTCTTATTATGCTAGCATCTACTTGTCTTTTCGCTCGTGTAGTGTATTGTGTTGGAAAATCCAATAGATAGGTATCTTTCTCTATTCGTATTAAAGTATGTAATAGACTGCGCCTTTATATATTCATACCATAACACCCTTATTACAAATCGCGTACTAAGAATAGTCTCGATACAAAATTTGTGCTAGCCTTTTTTGACATTGCGTATTTGAACGAGATGACATTAGCTTTAGTACGGTAATAAGTTTAGATCTCGATTTAGAATAAGGTGGTTAGAGACGAAGCTTGTTTCTCACATTATAAGTTTTAGCTTTTTAGTTCCTGTAATAAGCTAAAGCAGACATATTTTACCATGGGAGAAGCAAAGTTGGCAAATAGGCTGGCTCGACCGGAGTGATACCACGGCCTCACAGGAAACCGGCGTGAAGCCGTGTCTGTGCACTTTACTGCAAATAAAATGAGTATCAATCCAAGTGAAAGGTCCAGTCTACATGCGGTGGTAATCGCTTAACATCAGGTGATCCATCTGCTCATCTTCCACCTATCGCATAAAAATCGATCGATATCTGATAAAAATAATGTTTGATAACTAAAACCCGACTGCAAAAAAAAACACGCTCTAAAAAGTACGAAACAAGAACATTGTCTCTGCTGATATAATTATGCCGTATCGACGTGGTCGTATGCCACATTTTATTATTATAATGAACCTGTTTTGCTACAGTAGGTGGCATACGACCACGGCAATACGGCATGATAATTTCAGCAGATACAATTTTCTTGTTGTTTGTTGTTGGGTTTTAGTTTTAAACTTTATTTTTATTTAACATATATTTAGTTATGTAAATGAAATGTGCTAAAAAAGCTCGTTCATTTGATACCCCACACGGTACCACATACATACCTACATACGTACAGATCAAAATCATAACCCTCCTTTTTGCTTCGTCCTAGTCGGGTAATAATAATAGATTGCCTAAAAGATGGAAACTACCACTACCACTAAAGTAACTAGTTTATTAAAAACTTGGTTGTTTAATAGAGGGAACAGGTGTGGCTTTCAAAAGGTTATTAACGACTTCGAAGGCAAGGCCCTGTCAATACGGTTCAATTTGGCGTGGATACCAGGTTAAGTATGACCACTAACCTGCCGAGTTCGGTCGACAGAAGATAATCTATTGGAATGACTAATGTTCGGACTACCGAAATTGGGCCTTTCAAAAATTTATGAAGATGGCTTCTATTTTAGGGTGATGTTTTATGTGTTTTTTTTATAGGTGGCAGATGAGCAGACGGATCACCTGATGTTAAGTGATTGCCGCCGCCCATAGACACCCGCGACACCAGAGGAGTCACGCTACCAACCTTTAATCTGTATCATGTCTTCACAGAACTCAAAAATCAAACAAAGGTATACCCACTCACTAGACATTTTTTTTACAAGATCGTTAATAATATCCTCCAACCGATTACGGCTACGGCGGCCAATCTTAACGATCAGTCGCGTATGCAGGATATATTATAGTGCTCAAGTGTGTGCGCAAACACAAGTTTTTCAATTCTCTTACCCTCATATTCCGATGGGACACTACTGTGACACGACCGGAGAGTGATCGGGCGTAGGACCAAGGGCTTAATGTGCTTTCCGAGGCACGGGGTTACAAGACCGCTAGTTTCCAGACTCCGGGCTGCCACTAAGAATTTCTGACTGAAAACTTAGGTACAAATTTTTGGATCGAACTCGGGACCTCTTGCGCACCCTTCGCTTCAAAGTGTGTCCCACTAACCACTGTGCTACAGAGACAGTCAACACAAGAGACCTTACCATGTGTTTGAAATACTACCCTCGCTATACTAAACTATTGTTCTGTCTCTTTCACATGCACTACAATGAAAGGGACAGAGCGATAGCTTTCGATGGCGAGAACAGTTTTTCAAACTTATAGTAAGGGTACTTTTTTTTTATGCTAATCATCCGCCGCCCATTAACATCCGCGAAATCAGAGAGATCGCTAATGCGTTACCGGCCTTTTTAAAAAAGTGTACACTCTTCTCTTGAAGGTCCCTAAGTCGTAGCCGTCGGGAAATACTCCCATAGGTAAACTGTTCCACAAAACTGAGGTACGTGGTAGAAAGTTTCGCGAAAAACGCACAGTATTCGACCGCCATCCATCGAGATGATGAGAATGGAATGACAATCGCTTGCGTGTGGTTCGATGTAAGAATTCAGATGCAGGGAGTAGATCAAACAGTTCCTCAGAGCACTCCCCATGATAAATGCCATGCCCCATGGTACTGATCTCACACAAGATCGTTACTCATATGAGAAACGGTAAGTGAGTGAGGTTTCACCGCGCTTCCTTTACAAACTTAATGTGAGTGAAAGTAACATGCAACTTTAGCTGCCACTTCCGATGTGCGGCGTTACTTCCAAAGTGAGAGTTGTACTAGTTGCACAAGAATCAAGAATGTGTGAAGTTATGTAGAACATTTTTTTTATATATATCAAATAGGTTTGCACTTGACCTCATCTCACCGGATGGAAAGTGACAATAAGGTCTAAGATGTAGCGTGCTTACCCAGAAGAAGCCTATTTACTCTCGACTTAAAGACACCCAATTCGTAGCTCTCTGGGAATACAGAAGCCAGCAAGTTGTTCCATTCCTTAGCAGTTCGTCCCAAGAAAGAAGAAGTGAAACGCTTAGTACGAGCTGGTGGAACTTCCACAGTGTTAGGGTGGATTCCTGTCGTCTTCCGCAATGCCCGGTGGTGGAAAAGGAGAAGGTGGTATCAGGTCGTGAAGCTCATTCGAACACTCCAAAATGTATCCTATAAAAAACCGATAGACAGGCCACTCTACGTCGGTGAGCGAGGCTTTGGGATTTACCCTCCACTAATTCTGCGCCACAAACTTTCTCAATCGAGTCGAGGGCAGCCAGCTGATACTTGACAGAGCCATGCCATAGGTGACTGCAATGCTCCATGCACGAACAAACTTGAGCTTGATAGAGTTTGAGAACCTGTTCCGGCGTGAAGTATCGCCTTACCTTGCATAGAATACCAAGTTTTTAGCAGCAGTGGCTGCCTTGGCCTCAATAGAGCGACCGAAGTTAAGGTTGAAGGTTAGGTCTATACCTAGTAGACTCATAGTGTCTGTAACAGGCAAGGACACGCTTAAAACCCCCGATAAAAATTAAAAAAGTCCAAAATTAAATTGAAACTGCTGTTGACTGTTCTAAATATACTGAATAAACGTTTTTGGATAAATATTGGCGACGCGACAATATTTAACTTATCATATTTCTTTAAAATAGTCCAGGAAGAAAAAAACAAAGATGAAATTTAGGTTAATCTGTTTCTGACCTAAATGCGACAGCAAGATACAAAGGCGCAAATTTTTAATCTTTT
Organism: Marasmia exigua; assembly: GCA_019059595.1. Lineage (NCBI taxonomy): Eukaryota > Metazoa > Arthropoda > Insecta > Lepidoptera > Crambidae > Marasmia > Marasmia exigua. The sequence continues at coordinate 5,307,034 of CM032477.1, read as the reverse complement.
AACACCCCTCTTTTCACTGGGGGTTAAAATACAATACAATGAACAATAAATGTGAAATATACAATGAGTGACCGCGCGAGAGCCACGCTTAGGTGTAAATAGGCTGGCTCAATTGGAGTGATACCACGGTCTCTCAGCACTTGCGTTGTGTTTTGTGAGTAAGGGACTCACTTTGTGAGTAACTCCTAGGGATGTCTAATCGGGAGGAATGGGAGTTTTTTTTTATGAGGAAAGTGGCAGATGAGCAGACTGGATCACCTTATGGTAAGCGATTGCCGCTGCCAACCTTTGCCCCTTTCCCCCGGATTGGGCCTCCGGTACCCTCACTCACGCAGCAAAATACAGCACAGTGTTCTACAAGCCAGTTTTCTGTAAGGCTGTGGTATCACTCCGGTCGAGCCGGCCCATTCATGCCCGAATTGTGGCTCTCCCACGGTCAGTCATTGGTCAGTTAATATATTGGCAGCACACTTGTGACTCCACTGTTGTTGCAGGTGGGAAATTGCTTACTATCAGGCGATCTATCTGCTCAATTGCATCGTATAAAAATATAAAAAGAAAAGTCTATCGTCCTCATCTTGGTGTATAATAATATAATAATAATAATTCTCACAACATCTCATACGTTGACCTGATTCCGTACTAAGTAGCTTAAGCACTTGTGTTACAGATATCAGACAACAGAGAGAAACAAATATATACTTAAATACATATATTACACCCAGACACCGAACAAACACAAGTGTTCATCGCACAAATGTTTGTCCAGGGTGGGGATCGAACCCACATTGTGAAAAAGTTGGCGATTAAAAAGAGTAACTGGCAAGTTTCTTGCCCGATCTTCTCGACCAGAAACAAACCGGTGGTAGAATCGCATTATGTTTATTTACATTTTTAGTATATTTTATGTATCAACATATATATGTATTAACCTGTAAATTATTACTAAGTACTTATAAATAGTCTTAAATCATTCAAATGTATGACGATTTGTAAGTGCTGTGTACAAGCCTATGCAAATAAAGAATTATTTGATTTTGATTTTGACAACCTTTGGCGTAAGAGGCAGGGTCACTACCAATTGCGCCATCCGGTCAGTCAGTCCGGTCAGTGTATAGTTTCCGGTTGCGTCCAACACTCTGGCAACCCCAGGGTACGCTTAATCATGATTCAGGATTTGGGGAGTCTGGTAATTACAATGACGCGACTACCGTATGACCTTCGCAACCCTTTAACAGGGCAACCAGGCCAACGGAATCATGGTTACATGTTTCAGATACTACGCGTAACGTTTTCCATCACCGCCGAGCTAATGGTAGAAATACGCACATAAATTTGAAAAATCCAGAGGCGCATGCTCCGACCTCCCGCATGGAAGGAGCGTTTTAATCCACTACCATCGGCTGAGCTGTCATACCAAAAAGCGCTTACGTATTTATTTTAACAAATTGAACATAAATGTATGATACTTGTATCTTTTCTTAATAAGACGAGCGACAATATAAGCCGACACAACAAATTTGAAATCGACGTACTTACGTTAATACCCTCCTACAACTCAGGGGCCTTAGCCCGGGGTAACAAACGAGAATATACCTGTCGTATTCAAACAAAGGAGACACATCGCGCGTAAAAGGAAGAGGAACTCCGTTTCAGTCTAACGATAGGTTCACGCTAACGCCACAGGTATTTTATTACACGTATGTCACGTCACAATTACGGCGGTGCAATCGAAGACACTCCGAAATTTGGTGGCGATTAAATTCCTTTTACCCCATCACGCGTCGCTTGCAAATTAAGGTGTGTTACGACTTCTGTTTATTGCACATTATTCCTGTTATTTGCGAGTGTCGCGTTGGGAGGTTAACAGTTTGGTGAGATGCAGTAAAGTAGGATATGTGTATTTTCGAACGCGTTATTTGTGGGACCTACGTTAAAGACTCTGTGACACCCATAGGTTTGTTACGGCACGTAACTATATCTCTTAGAATATTTTCATTGTATTATGTATTACCTACCTATTTGTTTATTTTGTCTGTTTTCGTACTCATCTTTGTTTGTAGTTTTAATATGTGAATGTTACCTTTATTTTCTAATAAGTGTTAATTGTTAAATTAGGTATTGTGATAGTGGCCACTAAAATGTTTCTTTCTTTTTTTTTCTTTCTTTCTAATGGTCGACGTAAGTATAGAGGATGTCTGAGCACTTGTAGTAAATTGCTCACATTATTACTAAATATTGATTTCTGCACACTCAAGGTCACCGACAGATATTCGTGTCGGAACTTTTATCTATGGTTGTGTAACTGTTTCAGCTGCCTTTACAGGTTGAGTTTTTAGCAGTCAACAGTGTTTGTGCTGGTCGTATTTTATTTTGCGAATAGAAAAATACAACGATTTTTAGGTAATTCTCGCTCGCACACTATTTGCGTCTATACTCGCACTCGTGGGGTGCGAGTATAGATGCAAATAGTGTGCGAGCGAGAAGTGAATAGATGCACCGCCATTTCTGATCCCATTCTTTATCCGCACTGGTTGTACTGGTATCTATTTATAATTTTGTTAGATTTTAGGAGACACGACAGTTCTTACCCAGGTACATAACTATAATGAGTCTACAGTGCAACAAGTATTTTCGACCGATGGAAAAAAAATTACTAATGCAATTTCTATAGGAAGCGACACTAAATTTTACAGTTAGTATCAATGACATCCATTAGGGATTCTGGTGGCAGGAGTGCGGGCTGATGCAATTCAAATGTTTTAAATTAGTATCTAGTAATTTTTAGTGAACAAATTTGGTGTGTATTTGTGCAATGAAGTACTGTGAAGTGATTCTAATAATAAGTATAGTTGAATCGTATCGTTTTTAACACTGCTATTGTGTGTCGAGTGAGTAGTCACGTGACAACTTGGAAGTTTAAAAACCCGCAATTTTGTTTGGTGTTATCGACAGAATCACACTATAGACACACTACAGTAGTGTTTTACTCTGTTATAGTGTGTTGAGTGAGTTGTCACGGACAACTTCCTTGGACCTAATAGAGTCTTAAACTCCACGAATGTTAGAGTGGTATCGCCGGAATCCGTAGGTCGATAAACGTAAACACCGGTGTTTTATCGAGTTACTGCCTTTGACTATTGACTACCCACTTATTCTCAAAAAGTTAATTGACATTGGCAAGATATCTTCGGGTAGAGCCATGATATAAATTAAAAAATACATTTATTAGCCAAAAAAAACTTTTCGCATTAATGCGGTTTTTTCCAAGCATCATATACCTATTTGAGGAATTGAAAATGCCACTTACGAAAATTTTACGTTTCTTGTCTACCTACATCTTTTGAATCTTAATAGCTCGTAAGAGAGAAAGAGTGAGAAATGAAAAATCATCAAGCTCATAAGAGATCAAGAGTGAGAAATGAAAAAGATGACTATCTTCATAGTCGTCTCTGAAATGCTAATCCCAAAAACTTCACTGTTAAAGTTTTCACTGTGTCTGAGGTAAGACGTCAGTTTGACTCAAATGATTACCATATTGTCTGTTTCGTGCAGCGAATGTTGCTGTAATTGTTCTGATGCTTGTTATATACCTATTCCCAGATGAACACAACTGGGAATGTATCGTTTGGAAGCAGAACATTGTACTTACTTACTTAAGTACTAACGTCACTGGCTCAGCTACCCGAACCGAGTCTTGTCCTCCGAAACAAGACTTTTAATCTTTAGCGACAGGTATTATGTTCGTTTGTAAAGGGACCTTTTCATTGTAGGCCATCCATGCGTAACCCTGGCTCCAAACCTATGGTTTTGGACGCAATCCGTTGTGATGGTAATGATGAAACCATAATAATAACCGTAACCACAACCATGTATAGATAGATAAGATAGATAGATATACTTTATTGCACAAAAAAAAACACAACTTTAAAAGGCATTACAGAAACTTAATTGTACAATTTCGGCGGTCTTATCGCTAGAAGCGATTTCTACCAGACAACCTTCAGGCAAAGGACATTTGATAGTAGAGGAGGGGTAGGTGGTGCAATATTGAAAAAGGGAAATAAGAGTGAACAGTATATATATATTAAAATATTTATAATGCTAATACATAAATAAACAAAATATTATATACTAATAAATAAATATGTTATGCTTGGATAAAATAATATAAAGTACTAGATATACATTCATATAAATTAGTATCTTAGACGGACCATCGACTACTACCGATGATGTATATAGTTTCTCAAATTCGTGGGCACCTGCAATTTTGAACATAGTGATTCTAAACGTGTAACCGTGATCCAGTTGGTCTAGTTCCCCTGTCTAAGGGTTGCGAAGGTCAGAAGGTGGTAGTGATTTTTATTATGTCATAGGTGACAGACGAGCAGACGGATCACTTGATGGTAAGCGATGGCCGCCGCCCACGGACAGCCGCGACACCAGTGGAGTCACAAATGCGCTGCCAACAATTAGCCTCCTTTCCGCAGAGTGGGCCTCCGGTACCATCACTCACGCAGCGAAACACAGCACAGTGCTGCTTCACCCCGGTTTTCTGTGAGTGATATTGTAATTACTAGACTTCTCGAATCCTGGATCATCGTCCAAACGTACACCGAGCTCCGAAGCTACAGCTTTGGACGCTACTGGGAATTACACGCTAAAATGAAGAGGACATTAAAGATAAACCAATAACCTCTAATCTCTTTAAGCGTACTCTTAGCTTGAAATAGGATAAATAAATATTTTACAACATCACATACATTGATCGGACTCCGAGAAAAGTAGCTCAAGCATCTGTGTTACGGATATCAGAATCAACAGTGGGATTACAAATATATACATATAATACTTTTCTTTTGTAAATACATACTTATAATACATAGAAAACACCCAGACCAATACAAACAAACATGTTCATGCACACAAATGTTGGTAATGTGCGGGGATCGAACCCGCAACCCTTGGACCAAAGGCAGCGTTCACTACCACTGTTCCAAACGGGTTTTCAGTCAGGATAACCAGAACAATTCGATTATATTTGGGACTTTTTCAGAACCAATTTTAGGAACTATTCAAAGCACAGGTTTATTTTCACCTAATCGCAAAACTCTCTAGCATTTTTATCGTAACTGTAATACTATAAAAAAACACATTTGAAGTACCTACTTTTTGTCTCCCATTACGCAGTCTCCTCTCGAAAATATAGCTTGACATATAATCTCATACATTAATTTATTCCCCCAAACATTTAAACTCCATACCAAAAACTCGCTCAAATGCCCTTTAGCACTTTTTAATGTCACTCGAAATGGAAACAAACATGCTCCGGATCCCGACGTACGTGACACAAAATTCCCGAAATGTGCGTCAAGTCCCAAGAACAAACCAGGCCCGGGGCGTGACGAACAACTTCGAACGACCCTAATTATCACCAATTAAAATTGGGATTTAAATTTAACGCTTTGTTGGACTAGGGCGTTTCCTGGACCCAGGGGTTGTGGGTTTAATTTAGGCTTCGACTGTTTAGTTCCGTAGTGATACGACTGATAAAAAACTTCCACTCCCGTACAAGATTCACCAATACCATCATCTTAGCGTGTAATTCCCAATTGCGTCCAAAGCTGTTGTATGTCACCTCGTAGCCTAGGGTACAGTTGGACCATGATCCAGGATTCGGGAAGTCTGTTAATTAGTCTGATAGTTTCACCAATACCATAGTTAAGAATTGCCGACGACTAGGAGATCTATTTTTGATTCACTCACCTCGAGTCGGACGCATGATTTCTACTGATTTTCGTTCGACATCCGATATTTAACACCCGTTGCAGTCGAGTAGACCTGGCTAAAAAGTATATTTCAAAAGATTGGAACATTTGCATCTGTATCAGTGCACACATGCGAATTTGGAACATAAATTCTCGGACAGCCCACTGCTACTCTTTCGCTCTGAATTCGGACCATTCGGCTCACTCGGATCATTCGTATCATTCCGCTTATTCAAATCATTCGGCTCACTTAGATCATTCAGCTCATTTGGATTATTCCGCTCATTCACAAACAAAAGTTTTACTACAAACAGCGACTACCCCGCAGTTTGTCCACAACAGATACCTAAAGAAACACACATTTTAGGCATTTAAATAAAAGCACTTGTGACTGAAGTTATCCCAGTTTTCAAAGTTTTCGGGGCCTTGGGCAGTCAGGGAGGCATTAGGACATGTACCAACAAGTTCTATCACGCCCGCCGCAGTTCACTCCCGTCACGTTGAGTTTCGTATCACGTACCAAGGGATAAAATGATCTATTGTCAGTTTAATAACAGTGTAATATGCTTACATCCTATTCATAATGTTTAAATTAATTACATTTACGTGTCGATTTTCTGATGATGTTTTCGCTCACCACCAACCTAATGGTACAAATATGCACGTAGTTAAGGAATCTAGAGGTGCATGCTTGGATTTGAACCTACGACCTTCAGTTAAGAATGGTCACGTTTTTATCCACTGAGCTACCATCGCACTATGTTATTACACACAAAAGGTCTGTCTGTAGCAAAACAATACCGCTGTTTCCGCAATAAAGCCCCAAAACTGCAGACACAAAAGTTTTTCCTACAAACAGCGGGCACCTTTTAGCTCTTAAAATAAAAGCACTGCTGAGTAACACAATTAACCCCAGCCTCCTGAGTGTTCGCGTCCTTGGCCAGTCCGGGCAGCATTAGGACATGTCCCAACAAGTTCTGTCACGCCCGCCGCGACTCGCTCGCGTCACGTCGAGTTTCGTGTCACGTACCAAGGGAAAGATATTATGTGAAATAATATTATGTGTTTGTCTTACATCGAGCGCTTGTGAGTATGAAATCGGCGAGTCTGCGAAAATGTGTTGCAGTCTGTGGGAATGTTCGATATTGTGTTTCTGTTACTTAATGTGGTCGGTGTATTTCATATACACTTTGTACCTTATGTTAGTTAGACGGAGAAAAGTAATTTATTTGGATTTACACCCCTAACGCGTACACACAACACTAGTCAATCTGTCACATTATGCCAGTCAGTCTTTTTTCGCGTGCGAAATTTGATTGTTAATAATTTGCTGGATTCGATCAATCTTTATCCGTGGATAAATCTATGGTATAACCAGTGAGTTACTACTACTATAGTTGGGCCAGTATAAAAGGCCACATTTAACACTTCAACAAAGTTCGACAAAGCAACCTTATAACAACGGTCATTTAATCTTTCTATGTTATAAAAACACAATTACTTAACATTTTAAAAATTATGTTCGCATTATATATTTATTTCAATAAAGACAAAAACGATAATTTCACGATTCAATTTCTCTGTTAAACTATTTATTAACTTATTAAACGTTTAATTTTCTAGAGAATTGAACGTTGGTACAATGTTGTGTGTGTCAACCTATTTTCTTTTTAGACTCTAGTGATGTTCCCCAAATAATCGAACGAATTCAATGATTAAACTCTAAAATATGATATATTTGTATTGTACAAATTGTAGTCGTATCTATTTGAAAAGTAATAAATAAGACCTTAACCTTCAGATGAATAAGGTCTTTCCAATACCAGCGAAAAATATATATGAAATACAGACTACCTTAGATACTTCTGATGTTGTCTGATTACCGCCTGAATAGCATTGACATGCCCCTGATTGAAGTGGGTACACATGGAGGAAAAAAAAAGAAGAAACTAATTCAATTAACCTCTGCTTTTGCTTGTCCCTGAAAGAGATGGATAGAAATGTCAGTTCAAGTTAGTCTCGCATTCCGATTTTGTTGTATGTTAAATGAACTTGGCTTGGCACACTTTTCCCTGTATTTAATGTATATTCGACCAACTCGACAAGTGAGGTACCTTGCACGTTTTAGGTAACATGATCAAGTTAGTCTGGTTTCAGAAAAAGTTTCTGAAACGTGTAACCTGCACGTTTCAGAAAAAGTTTCTGAAACGTGTAACCTGCACGTTTCGGAAAAAGTTTCTGAAACGTGTAACCATGATTCAGCTGGTCTTGTTCCCTCTTAAAGGTTGCGAAGGTCAGACGGCAGTCGCTTCATTGTAATTACCATACCTCCCCAATCCTGAATCATGGTCTTAGCGTACCCTGGGCTTCAAAGCGATAGCTTTGGACGCAACCGGGAAGTACACGCTAAGATGAAGACAAAGAAGATCAAGTTGGTCTGGTTCCCCTGTTAAGAAGATGCAAAGGCCAGCGATCAGTCCCTTCATTGTAATTACTAGATTTCCCAAATCCTGAATCATGTTCAAAGTGACAGCTTTGAACGTAACCGGGAATTATACGCTAAGTGCGAGACCCACTAAGTGGGACTAAATGGGAGACACGCTAAGTGGGAGCCTCGACATGAATGGGATGGCTTGACCTGAGTGATACCATGGCGTGTGTTTCGCTGCGTGAGTGAGGGTACCGGAGGCTAAATCCGGGGGGAATGGAGAGCTTGAAGGTTTTTTCGGATAATAGACTAATGTTTGACCACAATCGCACCTGATGGAAAGCGAAGATGAGGAAGTCTAGGATGCCTGTTCATTCTTGCCTCAAAGATGTCCAGATTAAAGTTGTCAGGAAAAACAGACCTCGGCAGGGAGATACATTCCTTAGCCGTCCACATTATAAATTATAGGTTGGCAGCGCCTTGTGACTCCACTGGTGTTGCGGGTGTCCATGGCCGGCGGCAATCGCTTACCATCAGGTGATCCGTCTGTTCATGGCCACCTATCACAAAAAAAAAGTTGAGAGCAAGTCGGATGGCTTCTGTTTACTGATACACCCTGTGTATCACGTTGTTTGGCATGCCAAGATCCACTTAAGATAGCTCTGTCACAAAATGCTAACAAAATCTCAGCTCAAATATCTTTGAGACGTCGCTTTAATCTATGTAAGACGATCTTATTTCCACCCTAAATAACGTTCCATTGTACGTGTTCCTGTTCCCCACGTGTAAATCACGTGTAACTGGATATTCATACATAATATGGTTACACGGTGGCGTGGGTAATTATAAAAATGAGACGCGTCAAAGGTAAATTTGAATAATACATTGTATTTCATAAAGTCCTTGAGTGGAGACCGCAACTCGGTAAGCGTAGTGTAGGACGCCCTGCGATACGATGGGATGATGACATTCGAAGGCTGGCTGGTGTGGGCTGGATGAGAGTGGCTGGAAATCGGGAGCAGTGGCGTGCATTAGGGGAGACCTATGTCCAGCAGTGGACGAGTGTGGGTTGCTGATGATGATGATGATTGTATTTCATAAATTTTTCCGAGTGTGTAGGTATTATATTTTGTATGGGACAGTTGATGCTTTTTCTTTTATAAGCGATAGTAGCTCAGTGGACAAAAGCGTGGAGGGAAACAAGGTGGTTTAGCGATCAAATCCACGCACGCACTTCTCATACCAGCGTCACAGTCCCGTTCCAAAGCCTGAGGTACATTTGTAGTTGATTTGGATTGACTTTGGGAAATACATCATTATCATCATTTCGGCAAATAGACGTCCACTGCTGGATATAGGCCTCCCCCAATGTTCTCCACACAGAGGTCCTGCGCCGCCCGCATCCAATAGATTTCCGCGACCTTCACCAGATCGTCGGTCCACCTTGGGTTCTCGGTCCAATCTTCGTTCGACTAGCCTCCTTAAGCTTTATACGCCTATTCAGCAAGTGTCTCCAACTCCTTCACTCTGCCTGCCATCAGGCTCTAGAACTCGCTACCTGATGTCATCAAAAAGTCCTCCACCAAATTTTCATTCAAGCGTTCAGTTCGTGATCATTTTCTCCGCTCTCTAGCAATTATTTAACTTTTTTTTTCCTCTTTTTTTTACTGCTGTGGCAAGATGTATTGTGTCTGTTTCAACTCTTTAATGCTTACAATGTAGGTTAACCGGTATTCGTCGTTTTTTTAATATATATTTTTATAAGCTAATTGTAGTATACGTAGGTACATTATATTATATAATCATGTTTGTATATTTAGTCATATTATTTATTACTCACATGTTTCTGCATCGCCTAGTGGTTGACTGGTAGAGAATGCGGTATAGTATTAAGTCCGCCAATTGTACTTTATTTTCTTGTGTATAATACAATAAAGAATAAATAAATAAATTATTTTAGATCGGGTTTTGTAATAAAGGAGTGTAACATAAACAAGACCCAGAGAATCATGGTTATGTACATCTGACAAAGTTCCCGCTAGGACACTTTATTTCATCGCAGTAAGGTCGAAAAGTGGCCAACCACAAATACACGTTAAAGTTGGATAAATCTATGAGGATTCCGTTTCGTTTCTCTGAAGTACAGAACCTTAAAAATACACTACGGAAGCGTGAAATCCAATCTAAAAGCCCCATTCATAGTGTCACGATTAGTATCTACTTTTACTAGTTAACTACTCTAATGGATTTAGCTTACTTTCGTCAAAATAACCCTAATATTTCCCTCATGTTGCCAAAATTGTTCCTCATTCTAACCGACCCTTTACGACAAATGAAGGTCTCCTATACATCGAGTACACAGGTTTTACTATTCATGTTGACAGTCCGTGCGTGCGAGCGATGGGCGGACCAGGTGGCTTAAGGCGACCGGGAGGGCACACTAGCGACGCTAATCGATTTTAATTTTTAGCTACTAAACCGGATCTATTTCAAATAATTTCAGGGGCTATCTCTCAGGCAAACACCTATACTATTTATTTAATACTTATAGTTAACGGTTTGGTCTGCTTTTGCACTCGAATTTTGGATTACCGCTAAAAGTGGCCGCTTTAGGCGTCAATCAATTTTTCCCGTACAAAAAGGACCCAACATTTGTTCATGGTTGTTTAATAAATAGTTTAAGTGTTTGCCGAGAGATTGTAATCCCGAAAATAGTTTAAAATAGATTCGGTTTACTAGCTAAATATTAAAAACGATTGGCGTCGCTAGTGTGCCCTACCCGTCACCTTAATTTGAAGCCGTCCCGTAATGGACGAGAATATACTTATCACATTCAAATAAAGGAGACACACAGTGCGTGTGAAAGAGAGGGAAACTCCGATCCGATCGTAACGTCTGCTTTAAATTAGGCCCTCTGATTCGCATTACGGAACATCCTGTGTAGCGGTTTATCCGGATTTACATTTTAATTTCCTTTGATAAATTAAGCTATTAACGGTTTTGAATAAAACTATTAACAAATTATCCTTAATTGTGTGCAGTTAATAATGCTTGTTCCGATAAGGATTTTAAATTAAAACAATCATTAATTACAGTCACCTCTGGGACGGTTTCGTCCAGTATCAGTTTGACGCTCTGGACTCAATAGAGGGACGTGCGAAGAGGCTCATCGGTGAAGACGCACTCTCTGACGATTTAAAGGTTGGCAGTGCACTTGTGACTCAACAGACGATCCGTTTGGAACAGTGGTAGTGAACGCTGCCTTTGGTCCAAGGGTTGCGGGTTCGATCCCCGCACAGTACAAACATTTGTGTGCATGAACATATTGTCTGTTTGTATTGGTCTGGGTGTTTTCTATGTAATATAAGCATATATTTACAATTACAAAGTAGTCATCATCGGTCATCGTCAGCCCATTTAAGTCCCCACTGCTCGGGCACGGGCCTCCCTCAATCACATGAGGGGTAATCGCCATACTCACCACGCTTGGCAGACGGGTTGGCGAGGGTTTAGATATAAATGCAGAGTTTTCCTTCTCTGGGTGCTGATGATCATGCCAGCAGCTTTACCTTAGTCGCCTTTTACGAAACCTCAGTAAGAGTGAGGGTGGCCTATTCTACTCTGCCGGGAACAACACGGCAAATTAGTATATGTATTGTAATCCCACTGTTGATTCTGATCGGATAGTTTCTGAAACGTGTAGCCATGATTCAGTTGGTCTGGTTCCCCTGTTAAAGGGTTGCGAAGGTCAGACGGCAGTCGCTTCATTCTAATTACCAAACCCCCAATCCTGAATCATGGTCTAAGCGTACCCCTGGGTCTAAAGCGACAGCTTTGGACGTAACCGGGAAATACACGCTAAGATGAAGAAGATTGTAGATATCCAAAATTTTTGAAAAACTATCCGAGACGTCCTCACGACGTTTTCTCTTAGCGCTGACCTAGTAGTAGAAATATGCACATAGATTTGAAAAATCCAGACATGCATTCTCGGATTCTTATGCACTGAGCTTGCATCTCTCATACAATTACTCTAGTACATATCTTTGTGAAATGAAATAAGAAAAAATAACCATGCCTCTGTGTAGACAATAGCCACTTGGGACTTTCAATGAGGGTCTGGTTCGTAGTGGGAGACGACCCTCTAGGGTTTTTTACTTAATGGCAAACATTTCTCCTCATTCGGAGCTTTGTCTCTGCCAATGTCACGTCGTAATTGATATAATGTTTTTGCCGAGATGGAACGGATGGGAGGTCAAGGAAAGGTCGGATTCTTATCTATACTGGTTCGATAGTTTGACTGGCCGGATGGCAAATTTGGTAGTGACTTCGTCTCATACGCCAAAGGTTGTGGGTTCGATCCTCGACTTGGTCAAACATTCGTATGATGAATACTTGTGCGTGTTCAGTGTCTGGGTATAAATAGCCATGCACAAATGTTGGGTCCGTTTTTGTACGCGAAAAATTGATTACCGCCAAAAGCGGCCAATTTTAGCGTAAATCAATTTTTCGCGTTTGTGCACGGACCCAACATTTGTGCATGGCTATTTAATAAATAGTATAAGTGTTTGCCGAGACATTGTAACCCCGAAATTGTTTAAAATAGATCCGGTTTACTAGCTAAAAATTAAAATCTATAGGCGTCACTAGTGTGCCCTACCCGTCACCTTAATACAAATCTACTGGCGCGCCATGGCGGCTCTAGTTACCCGATGCCTCGCCTTAATTAGGTAGTAGACTTTATTATGAGAAGAATAAGAGCGCTTATTTAAAACCTAGCCGGGACTGTCATCATAATATTTTGGCTCTTACACCGTTCGTATTTAGTTCACTCCACATGTTTGTCTACACGCCTTATGAGTATATTAAAACACAGAGGATCGCGAAAAGTTTTCGTCCAAAAACATCCTAATCCTCACAAACAAACAAATGAGAAATGGCTGCTTTTGCCCGCACCCGCACCGTGCAGGATGTATCCGCATAGTAAAATGAGAAAGTATTTGATATCCTAGTTTGTTTTTGAACATAAAACTGAATAGGGAAAGTTGAAGAACAAAATGCAAATCATTCAAATGAATTATTGCAGTTCTTTCTTACAATATCGTTGTTCTACTTATAAAAACAAAGTTGTGTTGGCTACACCATTTTTAACTCAAAAAAAAAATGTCGTAAGATCTGTCGGTTGTTTCACTATAGCACACACTGTTATATTATTGTCGAATAAATTATAAGCCTTGGTTGCCTGGTCACCTGGACAGGATATAGCTTGGATAGGATAAGGAATCGATTGATACCTCATTAATCAAAATCGGCTGGGTATTTTAGGCAGAATAAGGAACTCACATTCTAGACTGCTAAAATCATAACCTTTTCCTTTTTTGCTTTGCCGAAGTCGGGTGAAAAGAAATGGTTCGATTAAAATTACCTTCAAGAATCCAACTTATTGCGATTTTTTAAATCAATTTATTAAAATCGCGTTAATTAATGTTGTGGACCGATGCAACCTGCAAACCTTCTAAAAAGGGCGTATTCCTTTGTAAAAAGGCCGGCAGCGCACGTGTGACTTCTTTGATGTTTCAGGTGGTGGTAATCACTTACCATTAGGTGATACGTCTGCACATCTGCCTCTTATTTCATAAAACATCTTTTAGGCATTGAATACTAGAATATCTATGAATATTTCGAAATTAACAAGAAAAATATTTGGCGGAACAAAGTTTTTGGGGCAGTCAATAAATGGTCATTTTTTACCTGGCTTATAAACTTCACAAGGAAATTATATTGATGAAAGGAACGTGTTCATGTTTCTTTGGAAAAAAATATTGATTTCATCAGTGGGCTTAAAAATATTCGTTGATACGAGGGTCATGCCAATCGAAACTATACATTCAAAAATTATATTACCTTAAGATGATAATAATTAGCCATTATTGTACCTACTTCCAATGACATGACTCGGTATTTATGGTGCGCCACGTGTACTCTCAGGGCTTAAGCTGAACATCAGTATTTTGCTCTTTGACTGTGACGTTGAACAAAAACTCCACTGAGCTTTGGCCCACTTGCACTGCTGCGGCACACATGCAGAAAATTTAGGAAAGGGTTCCACACTCTTTATTTTACAAGGTATTTTTATTTCAATGTTTAAAATGTTGTATATGCATGTGTGTCCTTTGATGCAATAAATTAATTATCTATCTATTTAATTTGATAATATACGAGAAAACATCACAAAAAATGTACACTTAAAACCTTAGATTAAATCAAAAAAGCAGTTTAATCTAAGTTTAAAACTTAACATTTTTCAATACGTCCAAATCTTTCTATAAGTTTTGAATAAGTATTAATCCAGTGGTTTTTGGTGTTTTTTATTCAGTGAAGTTCCATAATGTGATAATAATACAAGAATCATTGAATTGTATCGTTTTTAACACTGTTACTGTGTGTCGAGTGAGTTCTCACTTTGATAACTTGCTTGAAGTAATTAATTGTCTGAGTATTTAGACAGATGACTGCCCACTTTATTAAATATTTTATTGAATTTGGCGAAGTTAATAGATAAGAAACAACTATATTAAAAACATTCCGGTGTCAAACCAATGAGTAAAATCAATATTATCATCATCATCATTCAGCCAATAGATGCTAACTGCTGAACATAGGCCTCCCCAATGTTCTCCACACATATCAGTCCTGTGCCGCCCGTATCGAAGGGATTCCCGCGACCTTCACCAGATCGTCGGTCCACCTTGTGGGGGGCCTGCCACGGCTGCGACTTCCTCTACGCAGCATCCACTCGAAGACCTTTCCACCCCAACGGGCCGTCTGTTCTCTTCTTTATGTGCCCTGCCCATTGACACTTGAGGCATGCAATCCTTAGGGCTATGTCTGTGACCTTAGTTCCCCTGCGGATCTCATCATTTCTAATACGATCACGCAAGGAGATTCCGAGCATAGTCCTCTCTATTGCGCTCTGGGTGACTTTGAGCCTCCTTAATTGGCAAATTGTAAGCGGGCACGTTTTGGTTCAGCCGCCGACAGCCGTTGGAGCCGTAAAGTCCTTGAGTGGAGACCGCGACTCGGTAAGCGTAGTGTAGGACGCCCTGCGACAAGATGGGATGATGACATTCGAAGGCTGGCTGGTGTGGGCTGGATCAGAGTGGCCGAAAATCGGGAGCAGTGGCGTGCATTAGGGGAGACCTATGTCCAGCAGTGGACGAGTGTGGGTTGCTGATGATGATGATGTCATCACTGGCAACACACACGCATTAGAGCCTTTCGTCTTGATACGTAGATGGGCCGAAATATATGTGACTCAGCAGCGTGATAGGCCTGTAATTATTTAATTGGGATTTCTCACCTTTTTTGAAGAAAAGCCTTACCATGCCAGAGTGCAAGGTGCAGAGTGCAGAGGTTGAATAGCCTCTGAAAGGCTTTCAGGACAGTTCGTTCACTTACTTTCAGAAACTCCGATGTGATTCCATCATCACCCGGTTCCTTGCCGTTCTTAAGCTGTTTGAGAGCAATGCTAATCTCGTATAGGCTGACGTCCGTGATATCTTTGGTGTAGTGCCGGGTTAATTTGGCTCTCCGCTCAACGGCCTGGATGACAGGTGCGCGTGATATCACGTAAAGCTGTCCATAAAAGTTTTCGATCTCGGCCAAAAGCTCAGCGCGTGACGTGACAGTGTGGCCATGCTCTGTTTTCAGCTTGGTCAGCAAGCTCTTTACAATAGCGAGATCTCTAGCGAACACTTTGGAGCCTTTGTTCTATAGCCTCTTTAATACGGAACGCACTAAATCGGCGTATGTCCCGAAATGAGCAAAATAACAACATACATATATACAAATAACTTATATACAAAGTCATGCGAGATACACCACTACTAATTTATTAGTGAGCTACTATGTTTCAGCTACTGCGGCTTCCAACCCCTGTATTTATATGTATAGGGTGTACTCACATTGTCCGCACGTGCGTGTGGAATGCGGAAGGGCGCTCGGCACTAGATTCACATTACCGTCGGATTGTAGAGAAACATTTACATATTAATGTATCACACATTCATTACATTGTATATCCTAACACGCAACCTTTAAAGTACAGTTTTCAAAACCTCGTGGCCAAAATATGTGAGCATTCTAAACGAACATAATTACTAAACGCGATCCTGATAAAAATAAAGTGATTTATTATTGGAAACAATGCAATTATATTTATTAGTGTTTCAATTAAGCACTATTAGGGTATAACATGCCTTGAGCGTGTTAATTGGCATACAAATTACGAGTTAAAATTGGACACTTCAAAATATTGCTTTTATATTCTGATTTAGTAAATATTTTCTAATAACTTTCTGTTCATTTTAATTTGAACTAGTATTCAATAGAAAGAAAATGAATTACTAAGGCTGTAAATATATAATTATTATAAATATTAAAAATGTTATCCATGATAAATATGATCGCTCAGATATTTATGACATATTTGCTGAATATAATTTACTGAAAACGTTTTAATAATTTTAATAAAATACTAACTTAATATATAATAAACTTAAAATAGCCGTGTGGTCCCCGGCAGAGTAGAATAGGCCACCCTCACTCTTACCGAGGTGTCGTAAAAGGCGACTAAGGTAAAGCTGCTGGCATGATCATCAGCACCCAGAGAAGGAAAACTCTGCATTTATATCAAAACCCTCGCCAACCCATCTGCCAAGCGTGGTGAGTATGGCAATTACCCCTCATGTGATTGAGGGAGGCCCGTGCCCCAGCAATGGGGACTTAAATGGGCTGAAAATGATGATGACTAACTTAATTTAATTTATGGTTGCCGTAAAGCAGCATACTAAGTCACTGGTCGTTGCCTATGGTCGAATGAAAATAAAATTCAATTCAACCGACAGTGACACTCGCATTCGAATGTGTCAAAATAATATTGATGTTTCTAGCTTTTTGTTATTCATACTAGATCTATGGTTAATTCTGATTAATGACATTTTTTGAGTTTTGCTATCCATATTTTAACGTGATCTTTAAAAGAACTTTCTTTTAATTTGTATTAAACAGTTTTACGAATATGATAGAATCACATTTTTAGTTACGAGATTCAAGACGAATAAATGCGTAATATTTTCACTATCTCATTTAGTAATAACACGGTACCTCCACAACATTTCATCATTAAATAAGATGCTTGGAAACGTATCCTTAAAAGAAAACGTATATAAGTAAAAGTTGTTGTTCACTGTACCTTTCAGACTGTCAACTCTAATATACACAGATAGGTATTTTTTTTATACTACTTCTAGACAGCTTTTAGTTGCGTTAAAGACATTATTAAAATATGAATGTATAAAAACTTGAAGGCAAGCGTCGAAATGTTTGATAAAACGTGTTTATATTAGGTTCTTATGTACAGTAAATGCAATAAACATAACGACGAGTGCCTTTGACGAGTGGTCCTTAAGTGAAAGGAATAAAGTTCTAATTAACTTGTTTTAGTTTAAATAATTTCTCAAGACCAGTGTTTTTCAGTCTGACTTGTAGAAGTTATTATTGCAGACTAACCACAGTCTGTTGTATACTTATAAACTGTAATATTGTAGATTCAGATTGAAACTTAATTAATTATACCAGTTGTATTTTTTTTATTGCGAATAATAACTATATAAATAGTTTTTATTAATATCCCTACTCCAGTCAAAATAGTTGTTTCACGTAGGACTAATTCGCATAGAGCTGAAATTGGTTATAAATGAAATATCAAAAGTCCGCGTCACTTTTGCCTTACCACCACCACCAACGTCCACGTCCACGTCCTCACAGAAAACCGGTGTGAAGCAGTGTATGCGCTGTGTTTCGCTGCGTGAGTGAGAGTACCGGAGGCCCAATTTAGGGGAAGGGGGGTTAAAAGGTACGCACCGCACTTGTGACACCATTGGTGTTGCAGGTGTCCATGGGCGGCGGCGATTGCTTACCATCAGGTGATCCGTCGGCTCATCTGCCACCTATATCATAAAAAAAAGTCAAACGTAGCTATTTAAGACTTTTTAAAATATTCTCCAAATTTGCGATAAAATCACTTTTTATCGCTAAAATAAATAAGAAACAGTTGATCAAGAGTTGTTCTGAAGCTTTTTTTGCAAGACTCACCATTGTGATATTTGGCGCTGTTAAAAGTTAGAAAATTCATATCTACCTCTATATTAGCGTAAGCTGACTGACCGCTTAGCTGCAGGCAGACGAGCAGATAGATCACCTGATGTTAAGCAATTGCCGCCATCCATGAATACCCGCGACACCAGTGGAGTCACAAGTTCGCTGCCAACTTTTAGGCCCACTCTTTCCCCTGGATCAAATCATATCATCATCATCATCAACTTTTCAGCCAATAGACGTCCACTGCTTGACAGAGGCCTCTCCCAATGTTCTCCACACAGTCGGTCCTGTGCCGCCCGCATCCAATGGATTCCCGTGACCTTCACTATATCGTCGGTCCACCTTGTGGAGGGTCTGCCACGGCTGCGACTTCCCGTACGTGGCCTCCACTCAAGGACTTTTCCACCCCAAAGGCCTCTGTTCTCCTCGCTATGTGCGCTGCCCATTGCCACTTGAGGCATGCAATCCTCATAACTTGCTTACTTATTTGACTGCCTCGGTGGCGCAGTGGTTAGTGGGTCACACTTTAAAGCAACCGCTGCGCAAGAGGTCCCGGATTCGATCCCCGGGTCAGGCCAAAAATTTGTAACTAAGTTTTCGGAAAAAAATTCTAAGTGTCAGCCCGGAGTCTGGAATTTGGCGGTTTTGTACCTGCGTGCCTTAGAAAGTACGTTAAGCCGTTGGTCCCGTGACCGATCCCTCTCCGATCGGGTCACACTGATGTCCCATCGGAATATGGGAGCAAGGGAATAAAGAGTGTACTTGTGTTTGCGCACACATTTGAGCACTATATATAATAATAATAATAATATAATAATAATTCTCACAACATCTCATAGGTTGACCTGATTCCGTACTAAGTAGCTTGAGCACTTGTGTTACAGATATCAGACAACAGAGGAACACAAATATATACTTAAATACATATATTACACCCAGACACTGAACAACCACAAGTGTTAATCGCACGAATGTTTGTCCAGGGTGGGGATCGAACCCACGACCTTTGGCGTAAGAGGCAGGTTCACTTTTTTTTTTTTTTTTTTACATTATAGCGGACAAACGAGCAGACGGCACACCTGATGGAAATTTCACTACCAATTGCATTATAATAATTAATTTAATAATAATAATAATTAATTTGCGATATATCGTGCGTAAGTGCCTGATCTTTGAGACTGGCCTCCTTAGCCGAGCTTAGATTGGTTAGAGGATATTATTATTATTATTTACTTACTTACTAAGCTCATACACTCAGATGCAATCTTTTCAAATCTTTGAAAAAGAAAAATAACAAACTACACATGAAGGAATTCTTCCTTCAAATAAATCTCAACAGTCCTAATGAAATCTTAGCAAGCAACCTCTAACCAAACCCGTCAATCAACAACTCGCTTAGCGCGGCCAGTTCGCAACTCGCAATAAATATGAAACTTGAACAAGAAACAATAAGTGAAGCTGTGTTTAACGAGGGCAGCGGCGACCTCTGAGAGATTTACTCCGCAACTTGCCAACTCGGCCCAGTGGGGCGAACAGCAGTGGGCAACCATCACCTGGGAACGCACAAAAGTGATAAACGTAGGGTACCGAGCCACCAAACTAAATTGGGCGTGGGCCGGTCATGTGTGCAGAAGGATTGATGAAAGGTGGAGCAAGGATGTCCTTGAATGGAGACCAAGAGACATAAAGATGAGTGTTGGCGGACAAACTGCCAGATAGATGGTCCGATGACATCAAGGCTCAAGCTGGAGTAGCGTGGTCCAGGAAAACCAACGACAGAAGAAAGTGGAGAGAAATTGGAGAGGCATATGCTCTGCAGTGGGCAAACACATGCTGCTGAAGAAGAGAGAGAAGAATCATAACGTGGCAGAAACTTAAGAAATAATAATTTCTTTATCGATTACGGCTACGGCGGCCAATCTCAAAGATCAGTCACGTACGCAGGATATATTATAGTGCTCAAGTGTGTGCGCAAACACAAGTGCACTCTCTATTCCCTTACACTCATATTCCGATGGGACACCAGCGAGACACTACCGTAGTGGATCGCGCCCAATCCCTTAAAGTGCTTTCCGAGGCATGGGGGTACATGGGGGGACACTAAGAATTTCTTGCCAAAAACTTAGGTAGAAATTCTGGTCCCGACCCGGGGATCGAACCCGCGACGTCTTGCGCAGCCGTCGCACTAAATTGCGACTCACTAACCACTGCGACATCGAGGCTACCACTGTATAACTGTATAAGTAGATACTCATTATATATTGGACATAACAATCCTAAACTTGGAGAAACAAGACGGTCGTAACAGAACTAAAAACCCATATTTATTACCCATATTTATATTATACCATATTTATATAATTTGAACCGATCCCGTACTATCGAGAAAAGGTGAGGAAGATGATAATCAGAATAGAACGAAAAAATGCATCTTCGGCAGAAAACAAAAGTAAATAGTCCCAAGTTTTGATTGAAATGAGGGAGACACTTGAATGTAAGAATTTAACTTAATTTGCATTTCAAAGGCTAAATGAATTCTTTAACAAAATAAAAACGCATTCTCAAATCCATATATTTTTAGACGATCTCTGTAACGATATCTCACATCATATGGTACGGGTTCGATTCGCGGGTCGAGCGAAAAGTATGTTTCGAAATTTTCGGACACAGCTCGGATTTGTGATCACCAATCCGCATTTGGCAAGCGTGGTGATTAAGCCTAATCCCATCATAGTAGTGATGACTTGATTTCTATGATGGAGGTGTTTGCCCTGCAGTGGGACAGTTCATAGGCTGATTAAAAAAAACATTACAATCATTTGTGTGTATTAACATGTCTGTTTATATTGATCCAGGTGTTTTCTTTGTATTATAAGTATGTATTTACAAAAGAAAAGTATTAAATGTATATATTTGTAATTCCGTTGTAGGTTCTGATATCCGTAACACAGGTGCTTGAACTGTCTATGTCGGAGTCAGATCTGTGTGTGTGTGATGTCGTGTAATATTTATTTATTATATTTATTCAAAATCAAAATCAAAAAAATCAAAATCAAATAATTCTTTATTTGCATAGGCTTGTACACAGCACTTACAAATCGTCATACATTTGAATGATTTAAAACTATTTATAAGTACTTATGTAATAATTTACATGTTAATACATATATATACTAAGAAAAGTAAATAAACATATTGCGATTCTACCACCGGCTCGGAAAGTTGTTTCTGGTCGGGAAGATCCGGCAAGAGACTCGCCAGTTACTCTTTTTAATCGCGAACTTTTTTACAATGGTTTATTATCCTCATACCAAGTCATACAGTCTAATGCAACACAAAATAGAATGAAGCAAATTAAAAGCTAAATATGAGGTAAACCGAAGCGGACCAGTCACCAAAGGTGGCACCTGTTCACAAGTATGACGTATGTGTCAGCCATCATTTCACTCAACCATATTTGAGGGAATGTAATGACCCGCCACATAACGCCACCACCTCAGACACATTTGAGTGAGCATGACTACTTAGGTTCCCCTCATAGGTCACAGAGTACTTAGGTAATCCAATACTAATAAACTGCATGACGAGGTGTACAATAGTAGGTGGTTAGCATCTTGTCAATTGTTTGACTATATTAAATTTGAGTTAGAATTAACACGCGATTTTGGTTAATGGTTTCGAAATAAGTCGTTTCTATACTGCAGATACTTCAGTATACTTTGGCCAAGTTGGTCATGTCGTGAACAGTTGTTGTTGGTTGCTCGGTTTATGTTTTTTTTTGTTTTGAGCAATGCGTTTATCGCTTTGTTCAGAACTTGGGAAGTGCTTTTCGGAAGGACTGGCCAAAAGTTCAAGCTGAAAGTGAAAACTAAACACCGACTCGTTTTTAACAGTGGTAGTGAACGCTGCCTTTGTTCCGAGGGTTGCGGGTTCGATCCCCGCACAGTACAAACATTTGTGTGCATGAACATGTCTGTTTGTATTGGTCTGGGTGTTTTCTATGTATTATAAGTATGTATTTACAAAAGAAAAATATTGTATGTATATATTTGTAATCCCACTGTTGATTCTGACATCCGTAACACAGGTGCTTGAGCTACCTATCTCGGAGTCAGATCAATGTATATGATGTTGTGAAATATTTATTATTTATTTATTCTGATATCCGTAACACAGGTGCTTGAGCTACCTATCTCGGAGTCAGATCAATGTATGTGATGTTGTGAAATATTTATTTATTTATTTATAAACAATGGTTGGCGAATTAAGTCTTGTGAAAATAGGCTTAAGGCTTTAGTTTACCTTTGGATCGCAGACCATGGTTGATTTTCAGTACAGTATTTGAATTTTAGCTGGGTTTGAAGCTGCCTCTTATTTTCAGAAAATGAGCATGAACAGACAGCTGGACCGATTAAGGGATAGACCAGGATAGACATATGGCCAATAAACTAATCCGGTAACAGATTCTTTTATTTCTTTCGAGATAAGGAACCCGAAAATGTATGCTTAGCTATTTCCCCTCTTCAATAGACAGGAAAAATCCTATTACCTACACTCATAACATCGGGGATATCCCATAATTTCCCTTTGGAAATACGTTACGTCTGTATGGTATAGAATAGCAAAGCAAGACGATATTACAACTAATTATAAGAACATATCAAAGAGATCAAAGGCTGATCTGTGGGAACTTTGTCTCCCGCAGGGTCCAATATTTTCCTTTGATTAAATTCCTTACAAGTTCCAAGGTGCTACTACGTCTTTTCGATCTATTCGAGAGTTAAATAACTTAAACTCGTAGGTACTTAAAATACACTATGGATAACACCGATAACAAAATCAAGATATTCTTGTTATTCGTAACAAAATACGAAATTATAAGATAACGGCTAACATCGAATCAATATTCATGATATGAATAAGTCGCACAAAATGATCTGGGGGCACGGCATTGCCCCAGCCAAGTCAAACAAAAAAAGCGGCACGGCCGTACCATCCTTTTCTCGAAGCAATTCTATTTTCGACCCCCCAATAATTTCGTTGTGGATAAAACAAGAAGACTGAATTTTCAGTAACTAATCAGGCATTGTATAAATACGGTATATTTAAAATTTCAGTCAATTCGAACCAGCACCAGTAGTTTAACGGCAGCACTCAAAGACGTCATTTAAGCTAATGTTAATTAACTTTAGTATCACTATAAAGACTACCGATTCGGTAGTTTTTATGCGTATCAAAATAAGTGTTAATATTTTTTCTTAATTAGCCAACTAAGTTAATCAACGACTCTAAGTGCGGCAGTTTGAATGACAACTGGTTAAGGCTTCTGAATTTGACTGTCAGTCACTGACTGACTCACTGACTCACCGATCATCATAAGTCCAAGGCACTTCTAGCAGACATAGAAGCTTCAAATTTTGAATTTAAACCGAATTTAATCATGGGAAAACTTTTTTTTTTTAATTTCGGTCAAGTTTTCTAAATACACCAACTGCATGAATAATCTTATATAATTTGTAATCCCATATAAATGTATAGGATTACAAAGTTACATTTGCAGTTGAAGGTTAAGGTACCGGAAAGAAAAAAGTAGGTGGACTACAAAAAGAAATGATATCCCATAAAAAACAAAACTTGTCAAAAAATCCAAGTCTCGCACACATTTGTTCTACCGTGAAAAGTTGTGAGATCTATGTTACCAAGTCGGTTATTAACTTGGCAATCGGTTGTGTTTTCATGCAATGGCCGAGTCAAATAAATTCAATAACCGATTTCCAAGTCAATAACCGATACATATGATGGATACATATTTACTAAAACATGTACAATATTGATCATTTACACTGTGGAAATAAATAAATATTTCACAACATCACATACATTGATCTGACTCCGAAATAGGTAGCTCAAGCACCTGGGTTACGGTTAACAGAATCAACAGGGTGATTACAAATATATACATATAATACCTACTTTTCTTCTGTAAATACATACATAATACACAGAAAACTCCCAGACCAATGTAAACAACCATGTTCATGCACACAAATGTTGTACTGTGCGGGGATAGAACCCGTAACCATTGGTGCAAAGGCAGCGTTCACTATCACTGTTCCAAACGGGCCGTTGGAAAACCTTAATCTAGAAGAATATTTTATCAAAAAATAAAAAATTTGATTTATTCGTTTCTCTTTACCGTTATTCTGTTAAAAGGAAATCCGGTCCCATAAAAAAACAACCTTGTACTGAATAAATTAGCTCCATTCCCTTTTCTTTAAAATATACAAACATTTTATTTTGTTTTTTGACTTTATTGGCTTGATGTAATTGCCAAAAAGAAGTGCTTCGGTTAAAATTGATTGATCGAACAAAAAAAAAGAAAACATTTTTCTATGTTATACCTTTCAAAAACATTCCTCTGCAGTTTGATTCTTTGGCGCTACAGCGACGAAACTAGCGCCGACAATAGATTTATATTGATTGTGTTGATTATGAGAAATTCCTCAAATGTATATGTTTAAATCCTTGAAGGAAATTATTAACAGTTTTTTGAGGCAAATTTATGTAAGTAATAACAATTTCTTCCTACAAGTCTCAATAATTTTCATATTTCCCTTCAAGTGCTTAAAAATGATTTTCTTTTTAAAATCTCTCATATCGCCGCCATTAATATAAATATACTGGCGATGTTGCACTTTGTTGAGAATGGATTGTATGGAAAGGAATGAAACATTCTAAGACTTTCGTAGGAGATAATACTAAGATATAGAAAAAAAAATCTTCCCAGAGGCAATAGACAACAGACAAGGATGCTCATAGGAGCGTTAACAGGGCCTTATGCAACAAACAAAATGCTGATGAAGATAAACATACATCAAACAGTGATTGCAGAGCATACATGGAGGAGACGGAAACCATGGAACATCTTTTATGTGAATGCGACTAACTAGCCAGAGGCAGAATGTATCATAGCTTCTAGATAACGCTTATCCTAAACCAGAAGACTACAGGCACTTCAATTCGAAAGAAATCATGACACCGATGAAACGAATCTTTCGTGAGTAGGAGTGAGTAAAGGTCGACGTGCCCTATTAAAATGGTCCCTAACAGGTAAGATAAGATAAGATGGAATGCAAAGACAGTGTTATAAATTCAAACTCTTCACTTTACTCAAGAAAAATTCTCAAACTGTAGCCAATTAGCTGACGAACCCCATAAATAACTCACAGATCAAATCAAATATTGACCCACAACCTTGCAAACGACAAAATTACACAAAACAAATTCTGCGAGGCAGAACGTCTTCGTGATTAAAATCATACACATGCGGGCAAACAAGAAGTTGTTGCTCACAATTACACAGACGAAGACAAACACCGACAAGCTAGATGTAACGAAATAAACACATTTAAACTTCCCTTGGGATTAAAAGGGAAACGCGTATTTAGACGGGGACGCGTCAAAAACAACGCGTTTTCTTGTAGTAGCAGGCACCGCAGTTTTAATCAATCAATCAAATAATTCTTTATTTGCATAGGCTTGTACACAGCACTTACAAATCGTCATACATTTGAATGATTAAAAACTATTTATAAGTACTTATGTAATAATTTACATGTTAATACATATATATGTTGATACATAAAATATACTAAAAAAAGTAAATAAACATAATGCGATTACCGGCTGGGAAAGTTGTTTCTGGTCGAGAAGATCCGGCAAGAAACTCGCCAGTTACTCTTTTTAATCGCCAACTTTTTTACAATGGTTTATTATCCTCATACCAAGTCATACAGTCTAATGCAACACAAAATAGAATATTATAGCCAACTAGCTATTGTATTGTAATATTATAGCCAACTAGCTATTGTTCGTGATTTTAATCGAGTTAGGAAGAGACAAAAAGTAGCCTATACTACTCTCCATCCCTACAACTATCTCCACTAAAAAAAGCACGTAAATCTGTCACGGCGTTTACTAATATTATAAATGTGAAAGTGTTTGTCTGTTATAAAATGTAATTTCACCACATTCACACTTGATGTGAAGTGAAGTTAAAGTCTGCTTCTCGAAAAAAATCTTACTTACTCTTATTTTAAAGACGCACAGGTTATAGACTTCAGGAAACACTTCGGAGGATTTAGGATTTTCGTACGACACTCTTAGTATTTCTCTCCAACTCTGTCTAGTTAAAAAAAATAGAAAATAAAATTTCTGCGAAAAAATACCGCCACGAAATAAAAAGTGTAAAATAATATTTTATCTCTTTATACACTTCAAATAACATTTTATAACAGTACACTCGAGAAAAGGTGTTACCGAAGTCGGTACCCAATACTATCTTGTAATACAACATTCAATTATTCAAAAGGTATTAGGCGCCGACTTTGGTAAAATCTTTTCTCGAGTGTACTGTTATAAATGTTATTTGAAGTGTATAAAGTGATTAAAATATTATTTTACACTTTTTATTTCGTGTATTTTGAAGGCGGTTTTTTTCGCAGAAACATTTTTTTTCAAGCTTTTTTAGTGTCTCATTTTTTGGCATCTACTTTAAAACTAAAAAATAATCATCTAAATCAGTTCATAAATGGCAAAGTAATCGGCAAACAAACATAAAAAAAAATAATTAAAAAATATATGCACGTCAAATTAAAAATCTTCTTTTTTTGAAGTCGGTTAAAAAGAGTTTACGTAGCTTAATGCTGGAGCCCTAGTATCCTAATAGCGGAATGGAGCTGATAGAACTGGATCATGTATATCCTCGCACACTCAAGATTAGAGTAAAGAATGGGTTTTTTTATGTGATAAGTGGCAGACAGAGCCATTGCCGCCGCCTATAGACACCTGCGACACCAGTAGAGTCACAAGTGAGCCAACTTTCAAACCCCACTTTCCCCCCGAATTTGGGCCTCCGGACCGTCACTCACGCAGCGAAATACAGCACAGTGCTGCTTCACGCCAATTTTCTGTGAGGCCGTGGTATCCCTCCGGTCGAGCCGTCCTATTCATGCCGAAGCTCTCCCACGGAGAAATAGCGTAAAACTCGCACAACGAGAAACTCCGTGACGGAATCGCGCCTGTACGCGTTTACCTGAACAGTAATTGCTTTACTGTTCTACGGCACTTTAATTGCGATTCTGTATGTAATGCGACCATTCAGGGTGTCGAGGTAAAAGTCGCAGGATTCGGCACAACTTTAAAATTACACACGGACCCATTTCATTTAAATTAGATTGCGTGGAAAGAACAGGCTTGTTCGTACTACCACAGTGTAATGAGCAAGTTAACCAGTGAGCTGACTTTTTTTTATTGCTTAAAATAGGCAGACGAGTATGCGGCCCATCTTATAGTAAATGTTAACCGGTGCTCCGTAAAAGAAGAACTCATTTAAACCTTATTTAAAAAAGGACATGTCGTAGTGATCACGGAACACCTCATTCCAGAGATTGTACTGTAATTGATTTTTTTGATAGGTAGCACACGAGCTGACGGATCACCTAATGCTAAGCAATTGCCGCCGCTCATGAACACCTGCGACCAATGGAGTCACAATTGTGCTGCCAACCTTTAAATCCCCCTTTCTCTTGGATTGGGCCTCCGGTACCCTCACTTGTGCAGCGAAACACAGTGCTGCTTCACCCCGGTTTTCCGGCAGGTTATGTACCTCCACTCAAAAGTCACTGAGGCACAAAATAATTCGACGTGGAACAATTTTTGAAATAAATTTTTCGCGTAAAAATAAATTTTAAAAACTAAAACCCGACTACCAAAACAACACGATCTAAAAAGTACAAAACAAGAAAATTGTCTCTGCTGAAATGATTATGCCGTATCGCCGTGGTCGCATCAACTTCGGGGTTACAACCTCTCGGCAAACACTTATTCTATTTATTAAAAAACCATGCACAAATGCTGGTTCCGTTTTTTACGCGAAAAATTGATTACCGCTAAAAGCGGCCACTTTTAGCGTGAATCAATTTTTCGCGTACAAATGTTGGGGTCGAATTTGTGCATGATTATTTAACAAATAGTATAAGTGGTTGTTGAGAGGTTGTAACCCCGAAATTGATTAAAATAGATAAGGTTTAGTAGTTAAAAATTAAAATCAATTGGCGTCACTAGTGTGCCCTACCCGTCACCTTAAGTACTGTTTCACGTGGATTTCTGCGATGCCTTTATAGGTATCATCATGCTGAATCGTAGGTTAAAAAACCACGGATAGAAAACTCAAAAGTCATCTTAAAGTTTTGCTGCTGGTGATCGTTAAACTGTGGTATTATTTTGCTGAAATCACCTTTGATCTCGGCAAGATATAAGGTTCGCTACGTCTTTGCGGAGATGGAGCACTCAAAATGACATTCTGGCTTAATCTTTTGTAATAACCGCACGCGTCTTTTGCCACGGTTATGGTGATAGCTTTTTTCACCTTTACTTGAAAATGAAAAATGAATTTATTATAGCTCAAATTATATTTAAAACTAGGGTATACAAAATAAATAGAAATGACAAAAGTACATATTCAACAGTTTCCAGGGGTACCCAAACTAAGCTAAGCTTGCATCTTGGGATACCAATATGCAAATAAAAACAGAGTTCCTTAGATCTTACTCGAACATAAATTAAATTAATTCTAGCATTTCTGCAGCAGAAAGCACAGCAGCTGTGCATGCATAGACAAATAAAATAGTTAAAGCAAAGTTTAAAAATAATTGTGTATGTGTGTGTGTGTGTGTGTGTGCGTGCGTGCGCGCGCGTGTGTGTGTGTGTGTGTGTGTGTGTGTGTGTGTGTGTGTGTGTGTGTGTGTGTGTGTGTGTGTGTGTGTGTGTGTGTGTGTGTGTGTGTGTCAATTCAATTCAAATAATTCTTTATTTGCATAGGCTTGTACACAGCACTTACAAATCGTCATACATTTGAATGACTTAAAACTATTTATAAGTACTTATGTATAATTTACATGTTTATACATATATATGTTGATACATAAAATATACTAAAGAAATAAATAAACATAATGCGATTCTACCACCGGCTCGGAAAGTTGTTTCTGGTCGAGAAGATCCGGCAAGAAACTCGCCAGTTACTCTTTTTAATCGCCAACTTTTTTTACAATGGTTTATTATCCTCATACCAAGTCATACAGTCTAATGCAACACAAAATAGAATGAAGCAAATTAAAAGCTAAATATGAGGTAAACCGAAGCGGACCAGTCCCCAAAAGCGGCACCTGTTCACAAGTATGACGTATGTGTCAGCCATCATTTCACTCAACCATATTAGAGGGAATGTAATGACCCGCCACATAACGCCACCACCTCAGAGACATTTGAGTGAGCATGACTACTTAGGTTCCCCTCATAGGTCACAGAGTACTTAATCCAATACTAATAAACTGCAGGACAAGGTGTACAATAGTAGGTGGTTAGCATCTTGTCAATTGTTTGATTAATCAATACTAATCAATTTGTATACAATAATAAATGCTGCTAAGCCTAATTTATTAAAAATGATAAATTATGTAATAATAATGATTCCAGTAAATATTTATACAATTACTACATGTGTGCAGGCACGGAGGTCATCATGTCCATGAATCCTTGTCATTTAAGTAATCTACAATTTTATATTATCCTTTACTCATCAAACAGGTTTTCACGTGGGATTTAAATTTATGCGTTGGTAACTCAATAACATTTTGTGGCAACTTATTGTACATTTTAATACTTTGACCAACAAATGAACTATTAATCTTTTGGAGCTTCAGATTTGGAATCGCGAGCTTGTGTTTATGTGTTATTTCTAGTGTTAAAACCATGACAATCAGATTTTTTAGAAAAAATATCAATGTTCTTTCGCACGTACAAAATACAGTCCAAAATGTATTGGGAAGCTACAGTTAAAATGTCGATATTCTTAAACAGTTCTTTCAGCGAATCGCGAGGCCTAAGGTTGTATATGGAGCGGATGGCCCTCTTCTGCAATACAAAAATAGTCTGTATCTCAGCCGCCGACCCCCACAACAAAAGACCATATGACATTATACTATGAAAATAACTAAAATAAACCAGTCTCGCGGTTTCAATATCAGTCAGATGTCTGATCTTCTTAACCGCATATGCGGCGGAACTAAGTCTTCCCGCCAAGGCTGCCAAGTGTGGCTTCCATTGCAGTTTGGAATCCAGTGTAATACCTAAGAAAATTGTCGAATTAATAACTTCAATATGTTCATTATTCATAACGACGTTAGTGTTGACCTGCTTTACATTGGGCATAGTGAATTTAACACATTTGGTTTTCTTGGCATTTAAAAGCAAGTTGTTGGTTGTAAACCAATGTAGCACTTGTGAGAGGGTGTCATTTACGTCGTCAAACGTATTTTTTCGACGGTCAACGTTAAAAATCAACGAGGTATCATCAGCAAATAACACTACTTCACAAAGATCTTGTGCAAAGTAAGGGAGGTCATTTATGTATATTAGGAAGAGCAGAGGTCCCAATATTGATCCTTGGGGCACTCCCATTAATAAAGGGGCGCCTGAAGAGTCAGTTCCATTGACACTGACTTTCTGAAGTCTATCTGATAAGTAAGAATTTATCAAACTTAATGCATTATTTAGAACACCATAGTGAGCTAACTTCAACAACAATGTTTGATGCTCAA
Source organism: Marasmia exigua (assembly GCA_019059595.1). NCBI lineage: Eukaryota > Metazoa > Arthropoda > Insecta > Lepidoptera > Crambidae > Marasmia > Marasmia exigua. Next base: position 5,276,012 of record CM032477.1, on the reverse strand, counting down.
CGCAATCAAACGCCTTCGAGAGGTCACAGAAAACACCAATTGCATCCTGTTTGTTTTCCCATGCATCAAAAATATACTTGATAAGTGCAACTCCTGCGTCAGTGGTTGACTTACCCTTGGTAAACCCAAATTGTTTATTATGAAGTAAATCGTTAACTTTATAATGAGACAGCAACTGAACGAATATGACTTTTTCAAAAATTTTACTCAGTGCTGGTAAAATAGAAATAGGCCTAAAGTTAGAAGGGTCACTTTTATCACCTGATTTAAATAACGGTATGATTTTGCTGTACTTCATTAAGCTAGGAAACTGACCCTCATCAATACATCTGTTGAATATCGTTGCCAAATGGGGTGCAATAGCTAGTATTATATTTTTTTTAATGTCCACTGATATTCCCCAAAGATCTTCAGTTTTTTTCATATTCAGATCTTTGAAAGTTTTAACTATTATCTCGGAGGTTACATGGTAAAATTTGAAAGGCGTTTGACACTCGGCAACATTTGCTTTAAGTAATGAGATAGCAAGATACGAACTTGAATTTAATGTACTTGTTGTTGCCACTGGTATATTAGTGAAGAACGACTCAAATGCATTTGCCACTTCAGTATCAGAGTCAAGACATTTGCCATTTATTTTTAGAGAGAACTTGTGTTGTTGTGTTTTATTTTTACAAGTCTCTTTGTTGATGATGTTCCATGTGATTTTACTTTTGTTAGTTGCTTTACTTATTTTGTTTTTAATGTAGTTAGATTTAGCAACTGCACATACTTTCTTAAAGCACTTAGAATAATTTCTAACATATTCAACTATCGCAGGATCACGTGAATTAGCTTTAATATCATATAATTCAAACAATTTTCTCCTGCTTATGTGAATCCCTGTAGTGGCCCAGTCACTAAATTTATTTTTAGAACAGTTTAATTTAATGGTCTTTTTTGTAAAAATATCATTAAATTCCTTTTCAACAATTTCGAAAAGGCTTTCATACAACTGGTCGACACTATTTTTATTACCAGGCATTAAGGATACCTTATTATAAATATTATCTTTGAATTTATCTATACGTCTTTTTGTAATAGGCCTACATGTAAAACTTGTAGACGGATCATTTCGATGACAGTCGATAACAGCCAGCTGACCACTGTGATCAGAGTTTATGAAATTTATTATAGATTTCTCCCCTACAATACAATCACAGAATATGTTGTCCAAGCATGTAGCTGAAGTGGGGGTGATTCTGGTAGGTTCGTTGAAGAGGTGCACCAGATTGAAACACTTAAAAAGATTCAGAAACCTAACTGAGTTCTGCGAATTCTCCAGGATGTTAATATTAAAGTCACCGCACACGATAACTTGTTTACTAGTTGCACATACTTTTCTCAGGACTTCTTCCATGCTAGTCTCAAATGAGTCGTAATTTGCAGAAGGGGGTCTATAAACGCAGACAATGATATGCTGTTCCAGCTCTGCACACGAAATTTTAATAGTTCGTTCTATAGATAGTGACTCAATATCTTTACGTTGTTTACATTTAAGAGTACTTTTTAACAAAATGAGTGACCCTCCTCTTATTGCAGAGTCTCTCGTGAACGAACTGATAATTTTGTAATTATTAATAGTAACAATTAATTGATGTTTATTTAACCAATGTTCGGTGAGACATAGTACATCAACATTTATTTCTTCTAAAAATAATTCTAGTTCTAGTTCTTTACCAGGAAGTCCCTGTATATTTTGGTGAATAAGTTTTAAATTATCTTCCCTGGTCAATAAATTGCTAGAGGCGTCCTCTATTGTCTTAGACTTAAATTTAAATTGTTTGGAATAATTTCCAAAGTCTGCCTATATATATTATTTATATTAAATGCTAACAAAGTAGCTAGTTCTTTTTTTACATTATAAGGCAAATAAAACTTTTTGCCAGTCACTATCAACTTATAATTATTAAATTTATTTGTGTCAAAAAACACAAAGTTGTCGCTATGACTAGTAACTAAATTATATAATGTAGTATTCAAAAGGTGAATACTGTTATTTTGTTCTGATAAGTAGTGCCTAGAAAATGGGAAGGCACAAACAACTATTTTTTTTACAGCAATCCCTTTTAAACGGGAGAACCCTTTAATGATGTCCTTTTTATTTGAATTTAATCCGTTCCCCAGCATTAATATAATAATTGAATCTTTATCATAATTACAATTTACCACCCTATCTATTATTTGGGTAAGAGATGCATTTGGCATACAATAATTAATTATTTTACAATTGACTTGCTTGTGCAAAAGGGGAGCATAGCCAACTCCAATTGAATCTGAAAATACTAGTACATTATTGTTTGTATTTATAGTACTAGTAGTAGTCATAGTAGGCATAGTACACTTCGGTACATCCCTATTTGTGTCTAAGAGGATATTTGACATATCTGGCACTTGGTACTGGGCAGCTGGGCTGCCACCCTGACTGCACTTACCTTCCTCTGTGCCGCTACTTACAGTGGGAACCTGGGGCTCGTCTGCCTCACCCAGATTGCAGCTGCACTGGGCCATGTACCTGTTTGCAGCGAGGATGTGTTCATGTATCTGTCGCTGGGCTGAGGTATAATTTCCAGTCATTACTTCTAATGACCTCTCCAGACGCTCGAGCTGAGTCTGTAGTTCTCGAACATCAGTCTCGTACCTAAGCCTACTTTCTTTTAATTTTATACTATATAATTCTAAACTATCAATTAAATCTATCCGTTCCTTTCTTAAAAGTATGTTTTGGTTAAAACATTTTTTCCTTTTAATTAATTTATTTGTTTTCGTAATGTATTTATTTATTTTAATATATTTCTTAATTTTATTTTTACTATTTAACTTAGTATGACTATTATTTAGAGTAAGACAATCAATATGAGAGATGTCCCGCCCAGTTGGTGACCCTATCAACTCCTCATAAAGGCTGTGAGTGTTTAAAACCTCTTGACATTGTTTGTCCTCTTCATACAGTCTGATGGTCCTGTTTGCGTCACAAAGCTCCACTTCAAGGTCCTGAATACGAGTTAGGGCCTGCTCGTATGTGTTCCGGCATTCATCGAAACTGCTGACTATTGTGAGAAGGTTATCACGTTGTATAGTGACATCCATAAGCTGTGTATGAATGTCTGCCATTTCCGTTTTTAATTGGGTATTTAAGTTTATTATTTTCATAGACTCCTCCTCATTTTCTTCACGTTCCCTAAGAAGCTGGTTTTTGTCCTCCCTTTGTTCCTTCAGTTCCTCAAGGGCACGCTTTAGTTTTGTTTCCAGTTGCTGAGTGGTGCCCTTGCGAGTCATCATCTTGGTAATGTGCACCAAAAGGCAATCCTGGAATTATTTACAAAGACAGGTGTACAGCAGATGAATTTGAAGTTATTTATGTTATGTATATGTGAGAATAGGTAGGTATGTAATGTAATATTATTTAATTTTAGGTAAGTCAATGAAGTATTTTTAAAGGAAAATAAAATAAGTGTCAAGTAATTACTTATAAGTAAAGGAGGGTAGAACACACATTTTTAAAGAACTTTAGGGAGATAAAATTGAGATATATTTCATTAAAAAGGAATAAAATCGTATTTACTTGGACTGCAACAAGTACACAAACCTCAGTTTTGTTGTCAGATTTACCTATACATATACATGCATAATAGGTATCTAAAGCTGAGACTTTGGGACGAAAACAAAAATTCAGAAGTTCTGTTTATGATATGATATTATAGTATTCAATGATAACAGCACTGAGTACTGTGAAATGTTTTAACACGTAACAAAAGGGACCGTGAATAACCTGTTTGCAAACTCCTCGTAGGTAGGTGTTTGAAGGTTATTGTTTGCATTGAATTAAGTCAAATACAGATGAATTACGTTTTTATCGTTGCACTATTGAAGTAATATGTAATTAAATGATAGAAATAACACTTATACTTCCCCGGTTTGTCCGTTGTCGGTTTGAATCACCTTGACAGGTTGCCTCCGAACAGTTCCTCGGTATAAAAACCAGGAATTATTGAAGCCACAGGCTTGCGCACATTTATCCTAATTAATTAGCCACTTAACACAATAATTGACTTAATTTTAACACAAAGTTTAATGAATTACATAATAAAATTAATTTAATTATTATCAGCTGGCGATTTGACGTGTGACGCTTAGGGTTGCCAGCGCAAAAAAATGTGTGTGTGTGTGGAACATTCTTGGAAAAGGTGCATCCTACAAAATGACTGCGTTGAATATAGGTAACTGTATAAGTATACGAAACGCATCAGACATTAACTATTGTCCAAGATAGATAGACGGTGTATCTTTTTTATGTCATAGGTGGCAGACGAGCAGACGGATCACTTGATGGTAAGATCGCCGCCGCCCATGGACACCCGCGACACCAATGGAGTCACAAGTGCACTGCCAACCTTGGAATCCCCCTTTTCTAGTTTAAGTCTCCAGTACCCTCACTCACGCAGCGCAATCCAGCACAGTGCTGCTTCACTCCGGTTTTCTGTGAGGCCGTGGTATATCGTTAACTGTGATCCGTCTGCTCGTCTGCCCCCCATCTCATAAAAATGTATGTACGAAAAAAATTTTTTTGACGCGGAGCAATATTATATTGATTTATTTAAAACTTTATTGCACAAAACGATACAATAGGCGAACTTAATGTCCAGAGACATTATCTGCCAGTCAACCTTTGGGTCATGCAGAAAGGACTATGGTGCGGCGAAAAGAGGACCTATGTAATTATTACAATTTCCAAAGAATAATGGCAACATAAACTTAATATTATTCTAATAGAAAAACGTTTATACCTATTCCAAATTATATAATAAATAATAAAATACTTATAAATTATACGTATAATAAAATAATACATAAAATTATATAAAGTTTGAAATCTGCAAACAAACTATGTAACAAGGAAAAAAAAGGTCTCTAGGTCCGTACCTTACCTCTGTGGTACCTATGTAATTAAACCATTAAAAAAACATAGATTTAACCATTTACAAGTAAGCTATTTTATCTTTTTAGGTCTAAAACCTTAAAAATATTGTATTTATCAAATTCGAAAACAGAAAATACTTTATATTCATCATCAACATATAAGCCCACATCCACCCACTGTTGAGTGTAGGCCTCTTCATTCTCACGCCACTTCCATCGGTTCCCTGTCGATATTGTAAGAGTAGCAGGGAAACATTAGATAAGGCTGACTTTATATTTGGGAATATCATTTTTAATACCACCCGGGTCATATGGCTTCAACTAATGATGTCCGACTATGGCAATAATGATGAGATATTGGACACAGTTACTGCCCATAATGACTAATTTGCAATAATTTATGAATTAGCACTCTAATTATGAGACGATGTCCTCTTCGAAGGGAGAACTCCAGAGGCGTGGAGTAAGAGTGTGGTCGTCTTGTTTTTCAAAAAAGGGGACAAAACCCTTTTGAAGAACTATCGACCCATTTCCCATTTAAGCCACGTCTATAAGCTGTTCTCAAGAGTGATCACGAACCGTCTTGCGCGGAGACTCGACGAATTCCAACCACCGGAACAGGCTGGGTTTCGGAGCGGATACGGCACCATAGATCACATCCACACAGTGCGGCAGATTATACAGAAGACAGAAGAGTATAATCAGCCCCTGTGTCTAGCATTTGTGGATTATGAGAAAGCCTTTGACTCGGTTGAAATCTGGTCTGTTCTGGAGTCCCTGCAGCGATGCCAAGTCGATTGGCGATATATCCAGGTGATGAGATGTCTCTATGATGCCGCTACTATGTCCGTCCAAGTACAGAATCAGCAAACAAGTCCTATACCATTGCATCGAGGAGTGAGACAAGGGGACGTCATCTCCCCGAAATTGTTCACAAATGCAATGGAGGATATGTTCAAGACGCTGAACTGGAAGAGACGTGGCATCAACATCAATGGCGAATACATCTCTCACCTGCGATTTGCTGACGACATCGTCATAATGGCAGAAACGCTGCAGGACCTACAACAGATGCTGAATGACCTGGCTGACTCTTCTAAATGCATCGGCCTACGGATGAACTTGGACAAAACCAAGGTCATGTTCAATGAACATGTTCTACCGGAACCGATTGCAATTCACGGTGCCGTTCTTGAAGTTGTTCAAAAATACGTATACCTCGGGCAGACTTTGCAATTGGGTAAAAACAACCTCGAGGATGAGGTGAATAGGAGAATCCAGTTAGGTTGGGCAGCATTTGGAAAACTACGTCGTGTCTTCGTATCGTCGATACCACAGTGCCTAAAGACGAAAGTCTTCAATCAGTGCGTCCTACCCGTCATGACATACGGAGCCGAAACGTGGACACTTACGGTACGGCTGGTCCACAAGTTAAAGGTCGCTCAGCGGGCTATGGAACGAGCAATGCTCGGCGTCTCTCTCCGAGATCGAATCCGAAATGAGGTGATCCGGCAGAGAACCAAAGTTATCGACATTGCTCACCGGATTAGCAAGCTTAAGTGGCAGTGGGCTGGCCATATTAGCCGCAGAACCGACAACCGATGGGGTAAACGAGTTCTGGAGTGGAGACCGCGTCTTGGCAAACGTAATGTAGGGCGCCCTCTGGCTAGGTGGGAGGACGATCTGCGCGGGATGGCTGGCAAGAGCTGGATGCGAGAAGCCATGGAAAGATCACAGTGGCGAACAATTGGAGAGGCCTACGTCCAGCAGTGGACTGCGATAGGCTGATGATGATGATGATGATATGAGACGATTCGTGCTATATGGGTATAAAATGTATCTAGTATATTTTGATTTTGTTTAATACTTTATTTCAAAATTGTGTTTGGTTCTTTAGTCGATATTTTAACTACAGTGGCCAATAATTAGTCAGGATGGGAATCAACACGATATTTATTATGTGATACAACATTGTGTACTTACATATTTTGCTCAACGTTTCGAATTAACACGATATTTATTATGTGATACAACATTGTGTATTCACATATTTTGCTCAACGTTTCGGCTACGTTACAGCAACCGTGGCTTGTCGGCTACGTCGAGCAAAATATGTGAGTACACAATGTTGTATCACATAATAAAGATCGTGTTAATTCCCGTCTTGATTAATTATAGTTATAATGCAACGCGAAAATCTAAAAAACTACAGTGGCCAATGTCAGCGTTGACTATATATGCATGACATATTGCATAAGTGTGCAAGCAAATACTAGTGTACTTTACAGTCTATTTTTTTATTATGGCTCTACCCGAAGATAATTCGCCAATGTCAAGTAAGTTATTGAGAATAGGTAGGTAGTAAACAGTCGAAGTCAGTCAAAGTCACAGTCACTCAATAAAACGCCGGTGTTTTACGTTTCATCGACCTACGGATTCAGCGGATATCACTCTAAAAGCAATCGCGGGGTTTAAGACTATTAGGTCTAAGCAAGTTGTCACGAAACAACGCACTCGACACACAATAGCAGTGTAAAAACGATACAATCCAACGATTCTTATTATTACGATCACTTTGCGGCACTTCGCTGTACAAATAAACACCAAATATGTATACTAAAAACCATTAGACACTAGTCTAAAACCTTTGAATTGCATCAGTTCATGCGGCTTGTTTTAGCCCTATCCGACGAATACTTTACAGCATAACCAAGATCAGAAGGCACTTCAGTTACATTGACAGGAGGTGACAATTTCACAATAAAGTAACCATTAATATAAACATATTTTAAGTTGGTAATTATTAGGATGCTTTTGAGAAACCTACATATTTTAATCGTTACGAAATTATGATAGTAAAGGCAGTTGTTCTGTATAATATGTTTCATATACTTAAAACGAAAGTAAGATGAATTTTCAGCATGTTTGTGATCTTACTTTCTAATTAAGGACTCTGTAAAATTTAATACCATCATCATACCTATTTTAACTTTTTTTAAATTCATGAATGATTTATAAATATAAAATTTACAATGTTGCGTTAAAATACTAGCACGTACATCGAGTCCAAAGCTCAACTTGCCTCAAAAAAGCTCGGTATTCTGGCTAAAGTGAGGCAGTACTTTACGCCAGGACAGCTGCTTAACTTATATCAAGCGCAAGTCCAAGCCTGCATGGAGTACTGTTCTCATCTTTGGGATGGCTCAGCCAAATACCAGCTTGAGGCGTTAGAGAGTATTGAGAGAAGGGCCAAGAGGCTAATTGGCGACGACGAGCTTGTGGGTAAGAGGCTACAAAGCCTTGAACACCGACGCAAGGTAGCAAGCTTATCGGTCTTCTATCGGATACATTTTGGAGAGTGCGCCACGGAACTGTACAATGCCATTGGAGCATCTCCGTTCTTCCACTACTCCACCAGGCAGACCCTCAATCGACACCGGTACATGGTAGAAATACCAAAAGTCCGCACAAAGAGGTTTGAATCCTGTTTTCTTATTCGTACTGCGAAACAGTGGAATCAGTTGCCTGAAGAGGTGTTCCCTAGTGGCTACAATTTGGGGGTTTTCAAAGCGCGAGTGAATAGGTATCTTCTAGGTAATCGTGCTACATCTTAGACCATATTATCACTTACCATCAGGTGAAATATGGTCAAACGCTTACCTATCTACAGTAAAAAAAATATATATATTGTGGCTTCTTTAAGTAGAGTCTTTTGTTAGGCCGTGGTATCACTCCGGTCAAGCCAGCCCATTCATGCCACAGAAATATTTGGAGGAAAATCTGGCTACACTGCTGATATCGGTGATATTTTAATCTGTTTTCCATTAGTTCCCACTTTTGCCGAGTGCCAAAAGATCGTAATCGGACGATACTCTCTTATCCCGATGAAACACCAATGACGATCGGACAGAGATTGCGGTGAGGTTATACCATAAGCTTAAAATTTTCACCTCATTGGTAATCCCAATTAAGGCACCTAATGAGTTATTAATCCAACTTCAGTAATTGCTTAATGTTGAATGAACGAATTTATTTTCTAAATTTTAATTTATATTTTGCTCATTAAATGGTATGGGAAACCACATATAATCTCATTTATAAGCCGAAGTATTCAGAAGTTTTGACCGTGGGAGAGCCACGCTTCGGCATAAATGGGCCGCCTTGACCGGATTGATACCACGACCTCATAGAATACCGGCGATAAGCAGCACTGTACTGTGTTTAGCTGCGTGAGTGAGGGTACCGGAGGTTCAATCCGGGAGAAAGGGGGGTTTAAAGTTTGGCAGCGCACTTGTGACTCCACTGGTGTCCATGAGCGACGGTACACCCATCAGGTGATCCGTCTGCTCGTCTGCCACCTACAACATAAAAAAAAGTATTTCGCCTTCGTTGTACATAGCCTGTATAGGTAGTCAACACTTAAGCGATCTCTGTAATTTCGCGGATGTTCATGGGCGGCGTTGGTTACTTTCCATCAGGTGACTTGCTTGCTCGTTTGTCGCCTCTAGCAAAAAAAGAAAATCAGCGACAGGAAGTACATCGAACAGCTGAGGAGCTCCTCAGAGCAGAGCGGCTGAACACTATGACGTTGTAATCGATATATTTAATGTTTGACATGAAATCACTAAATAAATAAATAATTGATTAAGGAGGCTCAAAGTCACCCAGAGAGCAATGGAGAGGGCTATGCTCGGAGTCTCCCTGCGTGATCGTATCAGAAATGATGAGATCCTTAGGAGAACTAAGGTCACAGATGTAGCTCAAAGGATTGCATGCCTCAAGTGGCAATGGGCAGGGCACATAGCGAGGAGAACAGACGGCCGTTGGGGCGGAAAGGTCCTCGAGTGGAGGCCACGTACAGGAAGTCGCAGCCGTGGCAGGCCTCCTACAAGGTAGACCGACGATCTGGTGAAGATCGCGGGAATTCATTGGATGCGGGAGGCACAGAACCGATCTGTGTCCAGCAGTGGACGTCTATTGGCTGAAATGATGATGAAATCAATTTGTATAATTTTGTCAATTAAAAAATTTTAAAAGAGTATCTGGCAAGTTTTTTCCGGTGCTTCTGGTCAGAATAAACTTTCCGATTCCGGTAGTAGAAACTACAAATTTATCATGGAAATTCGAACAATGAACAGCTGTTCGTCGCTCGACGTTACGGCGACGTTCGTCGTTCGATAATTTTATGGTTTTTAGTAAACAAACGTTCCTGCTCATCTAACAGTCACAAAATAGACAAATAAAGGAATCTGGATTTTATATGCGCGCGCACAGTGATCTTGGCGTGGTTTGGTGTGAAACAGAGACACATTATACGGAACGTGTGGGGTAAAGACACGATACGATATACTGCCTAGCACGTATGTCAACGAAATTTCGTGCAGCAGCCTCCAATTTTCTTTGACCGTTCACGTCTTCTATAACAGCCTGGCCCACCTTCAGCTTTGAACTTCTAGGTCAAACTAACGATCCCAATTAATGTAATGAGATATCGAACGGGCGACTATCGGGAATCTGCCAGCGTAACGGAATCATATTAAATTTTGATGCACGCCCTTTTCGGGTGGTCGGCACCGTTATGCAATTATGCACCCATATTGCTCCGGGTTGAAATCCATTAGCAATAATTTCAGATGTGTCCGTGTGGCGGCGCAACGGTGTGCGGATATTTTAAAATTATTTAATTATAAAATTCGGCCATTTTTGCGGTAGGGTTTTTTTTAGAATTTTCGGGATGTACGAGCTTTCAGGGCGAAAAGCAATCTGCTGTGAAAAGTTCACATTACACTAACTAAATTGGAGATTTGACCGCTGTTAATTTACACTACGTATTTACCACGCTTCGGCATGAATGGGCCGGCTCGAGCGGAGTAATACCATGGCCTCACAGAAAACCGGCGTGAAGCAGCACTGTGCTGTGTTTCGATGCGTGAGTAAGGGTACCGGAGGCCCAATCCGTGGGAAAGTGGGGTTTAAAAGTTAGCAGCGCACTTGTGACTCCACCGGTTTCGCGTGTGTCCATGGGTGGCGGCAATCACTTATTATCTGGTGATCCGTGTGCTCGTCTGCCACCTATCACATAAAAAAACGTCCGATATAACCCGGATCCATAAAACTCGAACTAACAGAAATCGATAATTGCTTTTACAATAGACCCGAATCTGACTCCAATCCAAGCAATTCAGGAGGTCTACTTTGAAAAGAAAAAAAACAGGATTGATTCTTCAACCGCTTCCCCTTTTACATACGCGGTCGTGAATTCGTTTTTAGAGTAGGCTCCCAGGGGTCAGATTTAGTTAGGGAGATCTATTTTCTCTGCGATAGATATTCACAGATGGCGAAAAGACATTGGATGTCAGTCGAATCTAGTGCGTTACTGAGGTGAACCATAAATAATCAATTAACATTTTTGCTTCCTCATCAGTCCTGCGCCTGATCCCTCTTTGGTCATGGTACATTGTTGTCCTATCGAAATATGAGGGTCAGGGAATATAGGGAGTGCACATTTGTTTGCCAGTCGTGTGGCCCCGGCAGAGTAGAATAGGCCACCCTCACTCTTACCGAGGTGTCGTAAAAGGCGACTAAGGTAAAGCTGCTGGCATGATCATCAGCACCCAGAGAAGGAAAACTCTGCATTTATATCAAAACCCTCGCCAACCCGTCTGCCAAGCGTGGTGAGTATGGCAATTACCCCTCTTGTGATTGAGGGAGGCCCGTGCCCCAGCAGTGGGGACTTAAATGGGCTGATGATGATGATGATGATAATGTATGGAACAGCTGATTTCTTTTCGCTTATATTGTTGATCTAACATGCTACATGAACTATACCTATCATGGCGTTTTCGAGACGTGAACGATAAAAAAGTAAAGGTGTTTAATTGAAAATGTAATGAGTTTTCCTTCAAGTTTAATGTGTCACAGAAACGTTTAAAATAATGAACCACTCATACACAAACTGAGGCTACTTATCCAGAGTAGCTTATAGTGATCAAGTATGTGCGCAAACATAAATATATTCCCAGACCCTCATATTTCGGTAGGACAACAACGTGACAAGACCATCGAGGGAGGTGCAGGCTAACATGCTAAATAATAATATAATAATTCCTATAATAATAATAATTCTCACAACATCTCATACGTTGACCTGATTCCGTACTAAGTAGCTTAAGCACTTGTGTTACAAATATCAGACATATACTTAAATACATATATTACACCCAGACACCGAACAAACACAAGTGTTTATCGCACGAATGTTTGTCCAGGGTGGGGATCGAACCCACGACCTTTGGCGTAAGAGGCAGGGTCACTACCAATTGCGCCATCCGGTCAGTCAAATGGACTTCATTTACGTTACTTGAGGTTTTCGGGATGTGACGGAAAAAAACAGTGTATATCATCCCTTATCATTTTAAATCCCTCTTTTCCTCTATACGCAGTTGATTGTACTAACTACACTTTTCCAGATAGCATTTACGTGTTTCAGGCTCCGTTTCCATCGATTTCATTGCAGTTTCATGAGAGTCTGTTGTTGTTTCAATTTAGAATCCGATTTTCAATGTTGTTAGGGAGTTCATTGAATGCATTTTTTAATTTTCGAACTAAGTGAGATAGCTGTTTTTTATGAGATAGGGAACAGACGAGCAGATGAATCACCTGATGGTAAGCGATTACCGCCATCCATGGACATCAGAGGAGCGAAGTTCAGACGGCAGTCGCTTTACTATTTACCATTTTTTCCTAAATAATATCCCTTTTGTACGCCGTGTGGTCCCCGGCAGAGTAGAATAGGCCACCCTCACTCTTACCGAGGTGTCGTAAAAGGCGACTAAGGTAAAGCTGGCATGATCATCAGCACCCAGAGAAGGAAAACTCTGCATTTATATGAAAACCCTCGCCAACCCGTCTGCCAAGCGTGGTGAGTATGGCAATTACCTCTCATGTGATTGAGGGAGGCCCTTGCCCCAGCAGTGGGGACTTAAATGGGCTGATGATGATGATGTACCCCGGGCTCTGAAGTAATAATGACTAATTTAATTAATACGAGTATTATTTGATTTAGCAGTCTCATCTTATCTGGTGGTCAAATAATTTTAACAATATTTCCACTGGATATTCTAAATATCGACAGCTCATGTCGAATCAAGCACTTACAAATTCGGTTAGTAACGTGTTCAGTGGTCTAATTGGTAGAACAACCACCTGGATTGTGGAAGATGTAGGTTCGAGACCCGCCTGAACATGAGATGCAATTTTTAAGAGTGCTATTTTCTTAAATATAAATTGCAAAAGATTGCAATAAAAAATATCAACTAATGACTTGGGATTCAACCGAAATTAACATGCTGAAATAAGATAGTATCAATTTTGTAATTCAAATATTCTAACTTCAGATTCTAAAATACCAAATATCTATTTCACTATTGTCCTCTTACAGGAGATTTTGTGAGTCGAAAGAGGATCGATGTTGTAATAGATTCAAAGAGTAATAAATTTAATTAAAGTGTTGGGGTGAGGGTTGGAACGGGTTCATTGGACCCCAGGTACGCGTAATATGAGTAGTGGTGCCCAAATTGGAATTCACATGTTCACATAAATACAACCGTTTAAATTTTGCATGGAAAATAAAGCTTTTAGAACGTTTCAGAGAAAATGGATATAAATAGACGGAAAAATCATAAATACACGTTCAAGCGAGCAGACAGATATATTAGGTGTCAGAAGCACAAGACTTTGTGGAAATGATAAACTGTTCGCTTACACCTATGACATTGTAATCAATTTATTTAATGTTTGACATGAAGGCATCGGAATCATTTTTTATTTTTATTTATTTATTTACTGAACTTAATCTATTATTACTGGCTGAGACCCAATAGACAAGCAACCCATTAAAAATAACTATTATATAAGTACATATTTATACAGTAACTATTACCTACTTAAAATCATATTTATATGGTACCTATATATAACTTATAATACAATCCTTTTGCATTTTAACTATAACATAAAACATACAATAACATCCGTGTGAATTCACTCAAAGAGCAATTAAATAGGTCAATTTGTTGTGACAATTTATTAAGAGTGTTCAGTGTAAGCGTTAACGCCGACTTGCCGCGGAGGTCCGTGCGCCCGCGCGGCACGGCCAACAGTGCCAGGGCAGCCTGCGGCGCCGTTCGACGTACCTGTCCGGTGCGCATAGTACAATCTCGCACAGAATTGTTGGATTGTATTTCTTGCCTATAAGCACCTTAAATAAATACAGTGCCAATGCAATACCAGGAATACAAGGAATCCTGATAGCTGTACTTGACAGTACCCCCTAAACTTCACTTTAGAAAAATAGCCTTCACTTAATAATACAAATGTTTTATCGGAAGTATTTATCGTTAAATACCGATAGTAAGATTTAAAAAAGTTTCACATGACTGGCTTCCTCAGCATACGAGTACATTTAATATGATAAATGACTTTTTAAATAATGACTAACTTTTTTATTAATATACCAATCAATTTAATAGATTAAGCGACATTGTCATATCTAAAAAATAATCTATAATGTACACAAACTGAATTCAATATGAATTCAATATTCATTAAATATTTCAATACTTTTGATTAATCAAATTAAGTATGCTATTGTTCCTATAAATTTAAAATATAATAATAATAATATCCTGCAACCGATTACGGCTACGGCGGCCAATCTCAACGGTCAGCCACTTACGCAGGATATATTATAGTACTCAAGTGTGTGCGCAAACACAAGTGCACTCTCTATTCCCTTATCCTCATATTCCGATGGGACACTACTGTGACACGACCAGAGAGGGATTGGGCGCAGGACCCACGGCTTAACGTGCTTTCCGAGGCACGGGGGTACAAGACCGCCAACTTCCAGACTCCGGGCTGCCACTAAGAATTTCGTACCGAAAACTTAGGTACAAATTTTTGGCCCGACCCGGGGATCGAACCCGGGACCTCTTGCACAGCCGTCGCTTTAGAGTGCGACCCACTAACCACTGCGCTATTGAGGCAGTTTGGGTCATACATATAATATATTTATAATTAATGTACTACGAGTATGTACTTACATATAATAATAATCGCGTTTTGTCCCGTGTACATTAATTATTTGTATAATGCAACGCGAAAGTTTAAAATCTTTCATAATATATTTTTAATAATATATTTTATTGCAAAACGTGTGATATATTTTTTAAAAACCATATACTTACCATGTTTAATACAAATAAAGATATTGTATTGTATTGAAATCAATTTGTATAATTTTTGTCGATTATAAAGAGTAACTGGCGAGTTTCTTGCCGGATCTTCTGATCAGAATCAACTTTCCGATTCTGGCGGTAGAGTCACATTATCTTTGTTCATTTCTTAGTAGGTATATTTTTGTGTTGCATCCATGAGGTGCAATACCAGTGGAGTGACAAATGCGCTGCGAACCTTTATACTCCCCTTCCATCTGTATTCCGGTCCTCCGGTACCCTCACTCATTCGACGAAGCACACCTCATTCGCTGGCTTTACCGTTTTCTGCGAGACCTTGGTACCACTTCCGCCAATCGAGCTGGCCCTTTTATGCCAAAGCATAGATCTCCCACGATCATACTCTCCTCTGCTAATTATACAATTTTGCCTCGATGGCGCAATGGTTAGTGGGTCGCGCTTTAAAGTGACGGCTGAGCATGGTCCTGGGTCAGGCGGAAAATTTGTACCTAAGTTTTCGATAAGAAATTCTTAGTGGCAGCCCGGAGTCTGGAAGTTGGCGGTCTTGTACCTCGTGCCTCGGAAATCACGTTAAGCTGTTGCTCCTGCGCCCGATCCCTCTCCGGTCCTGTCACAGAAGTGTCTCATCAGAATGTGGTAAGGGAATGGAGAGTGCACTTGGGTTTGCGCACACACTTGAGCACTATAATATATCCTGTGTACGTGGCTGATCGTTGAGATTGGCCGCCGTAGCCGTAATCGGTTGGATGATATTATTATACAGTTTTGATTTGTATATGAGGATTATTTAAAACCGGTCTTTTAATTGAAAGCACCAAAGTTTTCCGATGAAATAAAAAATATTGGACAGTAATCCGAGCTTTGTGCGAAGCTAAAATCTATTTTGTATTAGTTAGTAATTTGATTGATTTTATTGCTTGTCGGTATTTGCTTTTAGAGTTATTCAAAGAGAAATGTTTTTATACAAAGTTTTGTAATAAAATGTTTTTGTTTTTATTAAAATAGTTTTACTTTAAATTTTATTAAATAAAAGAGCGATAATAATAGTGGATAAGAATTTTGACCGTGTGACAGCCACGCTTCGGCATGAATGTGATACCACGGCCTCACAGAAAACCAGCGTGAAGCAGCACTGGGCTGCGTTTCGTTGCGTGAGTGAGGGTACCGGAGGTCCAATCCGGGGGAAAGGGGTTTAAAGGTTGACAGCGCACTTGTTACGCCGCTGGTGTCGCGGGTGTCCATGGGCGGCGGCAATCGCTTACCATCAGGTGATCCGTCTGCTCGTCTGCCATCTATCACATAAAAAAATGTCAGTGGCGGTGATAGCTTGAAATTTAATCTTTGAAACTAAATAATTGTAGTCTAAAAATAATACAAAATTTGATCTACATAGCAGTACTAGCGCTGCAGTGGAGAAAAGCAAAACTAAATTGGTCTGATTAACTGATTGATCTCTAAATTTGACCCATTCGAAATGACTGATAAATCTTGATCAGTAATTTCAAATGGGCTAACTTTTAATAGGTACGCCAAGCTGTAAAACTAGAGTGATTTTAGTCCATACACCTATCGACCTGGGCATCCAATTTTATGCCGGAGCTTAACGAACGCTCTAGGCATCCAATTAGATGGCTAATTTAACAAGATGGCTATGATTGATAAAAAAAGTCTAATACCATATCTAAGCCCATTCCACCACCGGACAACAAGGTGCGGCGAGGGGTTTCATCCATACGTTGTTGGCTTACCCCCTATCCGCACGCAGCGATTTCCTTCCACGTTCATAATGCGGACAGCTAAGGAATGGAACTCCTTGCCAAGGTCTGTTTTCCGGACCACTACAATCTGGACATCTTTAAGGCAACAGTGAACAGGCATCTTCTAGGCAAACGCGTTACATCCTAGACCTCATCGTCACTTTCTATCAGGTGAGATTGTAGTCAAGCGTTAACCTACCATTCAATAGAAAAAAAAATACAACGAACTAACTTGCACGTACACACGGCTCAAATCGAGTTACCCTTGTTGACCTTAGGACCGTCCTTATGTCTGGGCCACAAGTGCTATTTTTCCACTGCAGGGGGGTAACTTGATCTGACACTGACTGTACATAAAGTCGTGAATCGAACCTAGTTTCGACCTAAACTGATAATACGGACACTAATCATGTTCATAAAATAAACAACATTTTCTTAGTAGTATTTCGTCTGATTATAGACCAGGAGCACGCGATACAATATGATGTCATGTCCGGAGCACATTAGGTTTCACCTCTCGACAGTTCAAACAATAACTGTAGATTTTAACACGATTGTACCGTGTTTTGGCTATGTTGCTCTGCTAGTAGTATGGAATTTTATAAATAAGCTGTTTGGTTCATAAGACTTATAAATATCGCTTATAAATAAATAAATATTTCACAACATCACATACATTGATCTGAATCCAAGACAGCGGAATTACAAATATACATATAATACTTCTCTTTTGTAAATACTTACGTATAATATATATAAAACACCCAGACCAATACAAACAGACATGTTCATGCACACAAATGTTTGTACTGTGCGGGGACCCTGCAACCTTTGCATTAGAGGCAGAGTTCTCTATTACTGATCCAAACGGGTCGTTAAATCACTTGGGAACTAACACTCATTTGGTTTTTGAGTGGCAAACTTTTCCTTTTTTTGTGTGATAGATGGCGCATGACCAGACGTATCACTTGATGGTAAGGGATTGCCGTCGCCTAAAAAAACCCGCAACATCTGTCATAAGTACGCTGCCAATCTTTAAGCCCCGCTTTTCCCCCGGAGGCGGCCTCCGGTACCCACACTCACGCAGCGAAACAACACAGTGTTGCTTTACGCCGGTTTTCTGAGAGGCCGTGGAATCACTCTGGTCCAGCCAGCCCATTCATGCAGCAGAAGCGTGGCTTTCCCATGGTTAAACTATCATCATCATCATCATCATCATCAGCCCATTTAAGTCCCCACTGCTGGGGCACGGGCCTCCTCAATCACATGAGGGGTAATTGCCATACTCACCACGCTTGGCAGACAGGTTGGCGAGGGTTTTGATATAAATGTAGAGTTTTCCTTCTCTGGGTGCTGATGATCATGCCAGCAGCTTTACCTTAGTCGCCTTTTACGACACCTCGGTAAGAGTGAGGGTGGCCTATTTTACTCTGCCGGGGACCACACGGCTTAGGTTAAACTACACTAACAGCAAATAGACGTGGCAGCCGCTACGAATTGACGCCACGAGTATTTCGTTACTTTATTTATGAACAGCAAACAGTTACCAAATAAATATGTACATGAGACATTACGCACCTAAACCTTTCTTTATTATTACAGCTAAATCCTTCAGACAGCGGCAACGCTTATGGGTATCTATTGGCATAAAGTGGAACCACAAGTAATTTAATTATAATATCCCTTAACACGCTGTCCACGTGTTATTAACTCGAGTCATCGCAACCTTTTTTTTTTTATATGTGAGGTGGCAGACGAGCAGAAGGATCACCTGATGGTAAGCAATTCCGCCGCCCATAGACACCCGCAACACCAATGGAGTCACATGTGCGCTGCCAGCCTTTACCCCTTCCCCCATTGGGCCTCCACTCACACGGCGAAACACAGCGCAGGCGCTGCTTCACGCCGGTCTTCTGTGAGGACTGCCTCACAGAAGACCGGCGTGAAGCAGCGCCTGCTACCACTGGACTTGATACCACTGGGTATCACTCCGGTCAAGCCAGCCCATTCGTGCCTAAGCGTGGCTCTCCCACATTTCCTGCTAAAAATATAACTAATATAACAAAAATTTTCGAAGTCGGCGCCTATTCTTAAGTAAATCAAAAAAGTGTTTGATATCGAAATTATGTGTTCGAATATGTAAGATCTAAGTGTGGGAGAGCCACGTTTCGGCATAAATGGGCCAGCTCGACCGGAGTATTACTACGGCTTCACAGAAAACCGACGCAAAGCAGCACTGTGCTGTGTTTCGCTGAGGGTGAGGGCACCGGAGGCCCAATCCGAAATTGTGACTCCACTGGTGTCGCGGGTGCCCATGGGCGACGCCAATCTCTTACCCGTGACCCGGTGATCCGTCTGCTCGTCTGCCATCAATAGCAAAGAAAAAAGATAAGAATGTTGGTACATACTTATATTCTTTTAAATGATAGGTGCTAGACGGTGAGCTGTTGCCGCCCATGGACACCCGCAACACCAGTGGACTCACAAGTACCAACCTATACGGTATAATTCCCCGTATCCTCCGGTACCTTCACTCACTCGGAAAAATATAGATGATTTTCCCGCCGGTTATTAATGACCATCACTCTCTCGGCGAAACACAGGGTAAGCATAATTTCACGCCAGTTTTCTGAGAGGCCGTATGCCGAAGCGTAGGAGAGCCACGTTTTGGCAATGAGCCGGCACAGTCCAATATTCAGTTTGAATCGCATATTTGTTTCCAAAAATCACCGGTTTCATTTTAAAACCTGCCTTTGAGTCTACTTTTAGCCCAAAACGAAAGCAAAAAGCAATTTTAAATTAACAGGCTTCGCTTGGCAACTCAGCCGCCAACAGGTAAAATATAACAAGATATTTTGCGATATCCCTCCTATATTTTTTAAATTTATCCCCTGCTCGAACCCTATTTACCCGGCAGTAATGAAATCGGTCACAGATTAAAAACGGCCAGAGGGATCATCATAATTGATTTTTTAGACACGAGTACTTCGATGTATTTTAACGACTACGTAAAATCATTTTCATATTTTCTAAACTTCCTTTGTTGAGAGGAACGAGTTTACGAGGAAAAAAGTGACGCTTTTGTTGTTTACCTGATTTTTCTTGCATTTTTTGTTTGATAAGAGCAGATAAGTAAGTTTTAAAAATTGTGAGTATTCGTAGAAAGTTTTTTTATCGTGCTAAGCTGCTCTTTCTACAGGGTTATATGCAAAACTGCAACAACCTCACATGAATCTTTTTTTTTAAGTTACAGGTGACAGACGGATCACCTGATGGTAAGCGATTGTAGATATGATACATTTGATAAATTGAAAAAAAAAATCCCTGACCGTCGGTGAAGTTCTTACACCACGTAACTCATTTTAAGCAACTTTTCAGGAAAGCCAGAAAACTGATCCGAGACTTACGTGCTATTTCCATTAGTATTTAATTGTTGACTTCCGTTTTGTTACCTATTCACCTTTTAAAAGGTTTTGAAGGGCCGTAACTGAATTCTGATTGTAAAAAAACGACCCGTCTTCCAAGTCTCTAAGGAATGGTATCAAAATGTCAAAACTGCCACCAATAAATTATTAAAAAAAATATGAAAACAAAATGTGACTTACGTGATCATCTCACAGCGTAGATAATTTTATGACTTCCGTGCTGTAATTTTTTTGTAATTTTAAAGGTTTTAATTGGTCGTATCTTAATTCTGATTGGGCGATATTACGCGTCTTTGGATTCTCTAGCGAATGGCATCGAAATGTCAAAACCGCCAAAATATGACTTACGTGGTGTTAGAACTTCACCGACGTTACGGTCTTTACCTATGAAATTTCCGATATTTTGTAGACCTAATAAGAGGTATAAATCCTTTAATAAGCAAACAGTCACCAAACTAAAATTTTATTTTGATTTAAGACTATATTTTAAGGTTTATATTAAATAAGTAGAGATAAATTGTATTTGTAATGCAAGAAATAAACTTGAAAATGAATATTTTTTTTACTTGGCAAAATTTACCTTTTTGTACAGGACAAGAAATAAAAGAGGATACTTTTCTTAATCTTCTATTTTCCAATTGCAATAGTTTCTATGATCTATAAGTACCGGCGTCTGTGCTGTCCGTAAAATAATGAGGGTTTTCGCGTGTGAAAAATCCGCTAGATGCACTATAGAAGTGAGATCCACATACAGTGTGATTGGTTATTTTTAAACGTGATCTGTCAAAATGACAATTTGACAAACTAAACAACCAATGCAGTTAATGCTGGACATCAGTCCCACAGTACGCCATCTAGCGGATTTTTCACACGCGTAAACCCTCATTGCGGAGTCGAGAACTCCGTCCGTCTTCCGTGCATTCTGCGCATGATTCATGCGCTTGAACACTTTTATATCAATAATAACTCTTTAATTAAAATATACTTTTTCTTTTAAAAACTATCGTACACGTACCTAAAGCACAGTAAATATGCAGTATAGTTGGACCAAAATAAAGGTCACATTTGACACTTCAACAAAATTCGACAACGTAACCTTGTCATAACGGTCATTGAATTTATCAATCTTTTTATGTTAAAAAAGCACAATTTCGTAATTTTTTAAAGTTATGTCTGCATTTATTTATTTCAACAAAGACAAAAAATTAATTTCACAATTTAATTTCTCTGTTAAAGTATTTATAAACTTATTAAAAATTTTTCTAGAGAATTGAACGTTAGTACAATCTCAACCCATTTTCTTTTTAAGCTCTAGCGATGTACCCCAAATAATCGAAAGAATACAATGTTAATCGTGTAGGAATATTCATCTATAAATGAAAAACCACATTCTGATAGATATAAAATGCATTATTCTGTTGTTTAAAAATAGAAATACATTCATAACTTTCTAAAAAGAATAAAGTCTGTAGACACAATAAAAAACGCTTTGATTTCGAAAAAAAAGAAAAATGCTGGTTGTGGATCGATATCTAGAATCAATATCCTGTTTCTTTTCAATAATTTTGATTTACATTTCTTCAAATAAAAGTACTAATTACTTTTTTTCCATTTTTATAGTATTCGATTCACGTTTGTTTGAAGCACATATTGATTATTCACTTTAATCGAAGTTTTTTCGAACTTCGAACTCTATGAAGCTAAAATTTAGAAATGGCAAATATGGTTTATTAGTTAGGCTCGAGTGTAGTAGCGTTAATAGTTAGGTACTTTACAAATTAAAATAACGTTTATATGGAAAATACAACTTCCGAGAAAAACGCCGTACAAATCGGCAATTTTATAGGTAAAGACTTAATAACAAGTCAGCCGCTAGAGTTGGAATGGAAATGCTAATATTTTTGAGTTTTAAATTTAAATTGCCCCCATACAAAAATGTCTTTACAATTGCGAACTAACAAACATCTATGATGTGGTTGATGTTTTCAAAATAATCCATTATAAACAAAAATCTGGTTGATTTTTTAACAAGAAAATAAGTATATTTGGGGAGTTGCCACACTAGCGCGTTTTCAAAGCGGAGAGAATCCGTTGCGCAGCCGCGACTTGAGCGCTGCGCAGCCGCAACGTGTTCGTTGCGTCGTGTCGCAACTCCCTCACTGTTTACTAACCTCTTTCTATGAAGTTCAATACCATTATAAATTCCAACAGCATTTGGAAATTCCAATTTATGCTCCAAAAACCGAAGTACAAATTCTGAGAACACAGTCTATTATCCCAACCTGTCCTAGTTCACGGTACATTTTCACCTGATCCTATATCAATTCGTGCACGCATGGCCAAATTTAAATTAAAATTTAACCCTGCCGACGCCTATAGCGAGATTTATTATGTTTAAAAAGGCCAATGTATTTTTGAAACTCCTACATTTGTTCAGTTTTTTATCTTAGCATGGTGCATTTTACAGATTTGGGTTCTGTACATGTTTGTTCTTTGTGTCTTTGTTTTTTAACCGACTTCAAAAAAAAAGAGGTTCTCAATTTGACATGTATATATTTTTAAATACTCGATTGTGCAATGGGTTTAATATTAATGCGACTCGTGTAAAATATTTCGTTTCATAAATCATATTTATGATCTGTGCTTGGTTCGCTTTTCCTTTTTTTATCACTTGATTATGACCGTGGGAGAGCCACGCTTCGGCATGAATGGGCTGTTTCGACCGGAGTGATACCACGGCCTCACTGAAAACCAGCGTGAAGCAGCACTCCACTGTTGTAGCGGATGTCAAAAGACGGCGGTTACCATCGCTTACCATCAGGCGATCCGTCTGCTTGTCAGCCACCTATCAAAAAAATACACCTTCACAAGTACTTTGAGAAAGAGGTCGATCGAGGAATCCAACTCGGCTGGGCAGCGTTCGGGAAGCTACGCAGCATATTTTCGGCCCATCTACCGCTGTGTCTCAAGACGAAAGTCTTCAATGCGTGTGTGTTGCCAGTGATGACATACGGAACCGAAACGTGGCCGCTTACAATGTGCCGATTAAGGAGGCTCAAAGTTACTAAGAGAGCAATGGAGAGGGCTATGCTCGGAGTCTCCCTGCGTGATCGTATCAGAAATGATGAGATCCGCAGGAGAACTAGGGTTACAGACATAGCCCAAAGGATTGCATGCCTCAAGTGGCAATGGGCAGGGCACATAGCGAGGAGAACAGACGGCCGTTGGGGCGGAAAGGAGTGCAGGCCACGTATAGGAAGTCGCAGACGTGGCAGGCCCCCCACAAGGTGAACCGACGATCTGGTGAAGATCGCGGGAATCCATTGGGTGCGGGCGGCACAGGACCGATCTGTGTGGAGAACATTGGGGGAGGCCTATGTCCAGCAGTGGACGTCTATTGGCTGAAATGATGATGATGAAGTACTTCGAGGTACTTTATTTGAGGTATTTTTCATTATATCATACGGAACCCCAACACCAACCCCATTTGTGGAAAAATTTAATACAGAGCTTTTGGAGGTCTTATTTGTAACCGGATAATGTGTTTTGTTTAGTTGGTAATAGGGTTGTCTGCCTCGGTGGCGCAGTGGTTAGTGGGTCGCTTTTTAGAGCGACGGCTGCGCTTTGTGTCCCGGTTTCTCTCCCCGGGTCGGGCCACCTGTACCTGAGTATTTTTGTTTAGAAATTCTCAGTGTCAGCCCGGAATTCGGAAGTTGATGTCTTGTACCCCCGTGCCTCGGTAAGCACGTGAAGCCGTTGGTCCTGTGCCTGATCCCTCTTTGGTCGTGTCAGGCTGGTGTCCCATTGAAATTTGAGGGTAAGGGAATAGAGAGTGCACTCGTGTCTGCGCAAATACTTGTGCACTATAATATGTCCTGCGTCGATCGCTGAGATTAGCCGCCATAATCGAAATATCGGTTTGGAGGACATTAATAGGGTTGTAACCAAGGAATTCAATTTGGACGGAAAAAATTGAACAAGGGGTAGACCCAGAAAGGTTTGCTTAAGGTCGAAGGGCTGACATGCATCCACCACACTAATCTGATTCAACCGAATACGGCTACGGCGTTCAATCTTAACGATCAGCCACGTATGCAGAATATAATATAGTGCTCAAGTTTGTGCGCAAACACAAGAGCACTCTCTATTCCCTTACACTCATATTCCGATGGGACACCAGCCTGACACGACCGGAGAGGGATTGGACGGAAAGCACGTTAAGCCGATGGTCCTTAAACGGCTTATAGTGCGACCCACTAATCACTACGCCACCGAGGCGGTCACAATTTTTTTTTATTAGAATAGCCAGACATTTGGCCACAATCTTACCTGATGGTAAGTGATGATGTGGCCGAGGATGGATCATGCCTGTCTAGTAACAGCCTATTCACACTTTTCTTTCACTACACTGTATGCGAAAGAGCGTGCAAGGTGGAAAAAGTAGAGTAAGAAAGCCAACCCCGGGAACACACCAGTTTGGGACGAAACCAGGATTTAACGTTGCGATGATGCTAATGACCTGATCGATTTTGAAACCCATATGAACTATAACTGAGTAGGTACCTATTTCTAAATCAAGCCTAAGCGCGACGCAGGTCTGTGCATGCAATAAGTATGTAAATGCATAATGCATCTAATTTGGGTCGCTAATTGGAGGCCTTGGGGCGTGTTATTGTAGCCTATAGCTATTGTACGGCATAATTGCAATGGTTATAGCTAAAGTGACTTTACGATGATTTTAGTCAGTTTTCGTAGAGAGCGCTATGCCCTGGCGTTTATGACCTTGGCTTATTTATAACATATTTCCTGGATTCGCCGGGTAAGGCTAAAACAAGCCATGCGGCTTGTTTTAGCCTTACCCGGGCTGATGCAATTCAAAGGTTTTGAATTAGTGTCTAGTGGTTTTTAGTGTACAAATGTGGTGTTTATTTGTGCAGTAAAGTGCTGCAAAATGATCCTAGTAATAAGAATCGTTGGATTGTATCGTTTTTAACACAGCTATTATGTGTCGAATGCGTTGTCTCGTGACAACATACTTGGACCTAATAAAGTCTTAAAACCCGCGCTTTTAGAGTGATATCCGCTGAATCCGTATGTCGATAAAATGTAAAACACCGGCGTTTTATTAAGTGACTGTGACTTTGACTGACTTCGACTGTTGACTACCTACTTATTTTCTATAAGTAACTTGACATTGGCGAATTATCTTCGGGTACAGCCATAATAAAAAAATTTTTTTTCCTTCTCCTTGTCATGATCAGGTATGCGTATATCTTGCATACATACCGATATCTCCAACATTTTTTCAAACATCACATCTTTTTTTTTATATTATTGCTGTGCCAGAATATATTTTACCAATGTCAAGTAACTTATTAAGAATAAGTGGGTAGTCAACAGTCAAAAAAATTCAGTTACTCAATAAAACGCTGATGTTTACGTTTTATCGACCTTCGGATTCTGCCGATACCACTATAAACGCAATGGCGGGTCTGAAGACTATTAGGTCCAAGCAAATTATCACGTGATAATTCGCTCTACACACAATACTTATGATACAAACATTATACAAATGAACAGCTTTGTTAACTAAAAACCACTAGAAACTAATTTAAAACCTTTGAATTGCATCAGTCCACGCGGAGTGTTTGACACCTATCGCCAGAATCTTATAACATCAAAGCTCTCGTAATTATGACTATCAACGCCACAATTTTTCTAAGCTGTGACGTCCTAGTGACGTATATTGCTTGTTAAATATACGTCAGCAGAGTTAGTAAACGTTTTAGTGATGTGACATACGTTTTCTACTAGCGTTATTTTTTTTTAGATGCAAACAAGTAGTACGCGGTTTACCTGATGGTAAGTGATGATCACCGCCGCTCATGTATATTTACGAGATCAGAGAAGTTGATGATGCGTTGCCGGCATTTTAGAAAGAAACACACCTTTCTCGTTCGCAGTTCAATTCGTTACTCTCAGGATACATAATACTGTTGCAGGCAAAGCATTCCTCAAAACTGAGGCAAGTTGCAGAAAGATAGAAGAGAAACGTAGATTAGGTATTGGATCACCATCATCTATATTGTGAGGATGGAACGACAATCGCTTGCGTCTGGTAATTGATTTAATAAAAATCTAGGAAATTGATGTTTGGCTGTCTGTACCTAAGAGCTTGGCTTTTAGTAAATGTTTAAACACACATAGTTTAATGACCAATACGCGCGGGCTCATGTTATCGAAGCGACTCTTGTATTGGAACGTATTTTGATTTAAAAAGTAAAATGTCAAACTAATGTCAGATAATGCGCGATAATGCAAAAAAAGCGCCCCCCATCCCTCTCTTTTCTGATCTCGGTTAGGCAACACATCTCTTTGTACAATTCTAAATATAAATTATAAAATAAAACGCTGAAGACCTCAAATATATTTTTACTCAACAAAATATTTGGTTGAATATAGGTTCGTATTAGCGGGTTTTGGTATAGAAACAATTTGGTATAATCCCATCACTAAACCAGCGGTATAATTCAAGCGAAATTGCACCTTATGCTGTACGTGACGGCTGCGACAGATGTAATTGCTCACTGGAACCATTCTTGTTTTATCTCTCTCTTCTTTATGAAGTTGAATGGGACAGCCGTAAGTCAATTTCTTAGCCGAAAGTAACGTTCCTCCGTTTTGATGCGGAGCAGGGCTCATCCTGGGAATTCGCTGTCATGCTAATTATGAACCTTCTGTGGTTTATTTAAGGCTCTGTTTTCTGTTCTCAAATTGTAGAAATATTAATTTCTTAAATCATACTATCCAGTTATTAAGCTTTGGTAAATTAAATCTTGCATAAATCTTCTTTTTATGTGATATCTGGCAGACAATTCATCTGTTAGTAAGATATTACCGTCGTCCATAGACACGCGCCACACCTTGCCAATCATTTACCCTCGGAATGACCCCCCGGTAACCTCACTCACTCAACGAAGCACAACTTAAGCACTGCTTTACGTCGTTTTTCTGTGAGGCTTTAGTCGAGCCAGCCCATTTATGCCAAAGCGTGGCTCTCCCACCGCCGGTACAATTGTAACAATTATACCGGCTGGTATAAGTATTACAATTATACCTTCGCTTAACGCCCTGTTCGTCTACTAGTTTAAGTACCGGGCCGTGATCTCGGAGTCTTGGGTTCGATTCCCGGGTCAAACAAAAAGTATGTTTACAAATTTTTCGAAAATTGCTCGAGTGTCTGATCACCAATCCGCATTAGGTAAGTGTGGTGATTAAGCCTAATCCCATCACAGTAGCGATGACTTGATTTCTATGATGTTGGCCTTTGCCCTGCAGTGGGACAGTATATAGGCTGATACTTTACTACGCTAAAGTCAGATTATTTCCTGGATCTGGTTAGTTTCTTGTTGCTCATAAAGGTAAAATAAGTTAGTCATGCTTACCTTAATTGCTCTGAGATTGTTGCGTTCTTATTAGCACTTCAACACAAAAAGTCATTGTCCAAAACTCCCGAGACGCTTTCAATTCTCACATCTCATACGTTGATCTGATTCCGTACTAAGTAGCTTAAGCACTTGTGTTACAGATATCAGACAACAGAGGAACACAAATATATACTTATATACATATATTACACCCAGACACTGAACAAATACAAGTGTTCACCACACGAATGTTTGTCCAGGGTGGGGATCGAACCCACGACCTTTGGCGTAAGAGAGACAGAGTAGAGACAGAGTAGGTGAGCTGCATCACCATACGAAAATGCAACATCGTCAACCACGACCACTCTGTGAAGAGTGAACGACTAAAAGAGAGGCGTGTTCTATATTACAGGCCATTACACTCTTATGGTTGAGTGAAATATTGCCCGACACATTCGTCAAACTTCGTAGAGTCGCTGATGGGAGGAATATTTCGATAGTAACTGTATAATGATAGAGGATCTCATAGAATCAATGTGCTTCCATAAGAATAGACCAAACACGTATGTAGCATACGCACTGCACACTGGGTTCCTTTTAGTACAAAGGGAACAGACGATCAGTGGCTTTGCTACTACACCTGGTTCAGACCTGCAAGGCCTGCCGATATGGGAAATCGATGTTCTGTATCGAGAAGGTACGCAGCAACAACACCATGCACACACGTACCTTTAGTAGATCGTTTGACGGTTCCACCTTCGGGTCAGCCACAAGCACCTCAGCTTCTAGGTTCGGGATCTAGCACATCACAGTTCCATGGACGTCGGAACACGCACAAGCACACACGCTTTAACAGTTTTCTTTCGGCGCGTACGCCATTAGGCTGTGTCCTTTCCGGGCGTCGGCGTTCAACTGCCCTCTGGTGTGCCAATAATGAAACTATTGACACGGAATGCATGTACAAACCATAAAAATGGTTGCGAATTGCTTCTGCATCATTCGCCAGCACAGAAACATCGATTTATTAACGATTTTAAATTTCGAACATTAGAATTCCATATTTGAAACTTACGAAGTATTTACGAAGAAAGTGCGATGACGGAACAACGTAAGTTATAAGTGACCTGCTAGTGCCCGGGATAGTTGAGTATGCGGATGATAGCACAGTTGTTGATAGATATTTCTACGGGGCAAGAGCCAGCAGTGAACAGATCCATGTCTAGTCGTGAGTCCATGGTAGAACGTTTGAACAACACTCTTAAGGTAATCTCCGATTGGGGTGATGCCAACCTAGTGTCGTTTAATGCTAGCAAAATGCAGGCGTGTCTATTCGTGACTGAGAACATTCAGCTCCTAGGTATGCAGTTGACATCCAAACTAAACTTCGGCCAGTACATCGAATCCATAGCGCAAACAGCAGCTAAAACTTGATATTCTCTCGGAAGGTCCAGGCTGTTCTTCACACCGGAGCAGCTTCTACAACTTTACCAAGCTCAAGTCCGAACTTACATGGAGTACTGCTGTCACCTTTGGGATGGATCTGCCAAATACTAACTGGCTGCATTGAAATCGATTGAAAACCGAGCTAAAAGGATTGTTGGCGACGTCGATCTTTTTGACCACAACTTGTTAAGCCTTGTACACAGGCGTAAGGTAGCGTGTCTTTCGGTCTTTTACAGGTGGCATTTTGGAGCAGTAGTGCGAAGGAATTACATGATCTAATTCCACCGGCCCCCTTTCATCATCGGGATACAAGACGGAGAAGGGGTTACCACCCTTATGTGGTAGAAATACCGGCAATCCGTACCAAATGGTTCTAATGTAGATTTATGTTGCGTACGGCTAAGGAATGGACTTACGCTATGATCTGAACTTATTCAAGAAAAGAGTGAATAGGCTGTTACTAGACAGGCATGATCCATCCTCGGCCACATCATCACTTACCATCAGGTGAGATTGTGGCCAAATGTCTGGCTATATATTCAAATTAAAAAAAATAAGAATATAAAACAGCGCATTTAATCCTCTTCTAGCATTATAATTATCATTGTTCGTCACGCTTGATTCCGCTCGAAGCGGCGTTATTAAATAATTCTGCATACGCACAGGTGTGGAAGCCATGTTGCGTTGCTAACTCGCCCTGAGGCCAAAAGTGAGCTTGTGTGTAACCGTCCCATTTCACTTAAGGCGCGAAGACTGGGGCTATTAAAGCCTTAGAATAGATATTTACTTAATAACTACCATGTACCTTATTTTTTAATTTAGATATGAGAAAAGTAGACCAATATTAATGGCTGCTAGTAACGACTTACTTACTTAGTGTTGCGGGTGTCCATGGGTGTCACTCAGCTGGCCCTACTAAAAATCAGCGTCATGACCTTTTTCAGGGTCATGACATAGGCTGAGTGGGGGCCATTTATGTTGGAGGTCACAACACGCAATATATTATTTGCACTGCCTGGTTATTTGTACTCATTTTTTGTTTTTCCTTTGTCTTGTTTTCTTTTTTTTCTGTATCTATTTTTTTTTGTTTGTTTGTTCTTTTGTAACTAATGTTGTACTCGTATGTAGTGTTGTGATGTCCAAAATAATATTTTTTTCTTTCTTTCTTCCTTTCTTTCTTTCCATGGGCGGCGTTAATTGCTAACCATCAGGTGATCCTTCTGCTCACATCGCTTCTATCACATTAAAAAAACTTAGCCGCTAAAACTTCAGTTACTCCGTGTCCGTTTGCAACAGCGCCGAAGTATCGGAAACCCAAAAATAAGGTACATCATAGAAATCTTGTAAATAAAGAATATTTAGTATTCTAATTTTGGTGACCCCCCTCATCTTAGCATAATAATAATATTCCCAGTTGCATCCAAAGCGGAGCCCGGGGTATTAAGCTTGGACCAAAATCCAGGATTCGAGAAGTCTGGTAATTACAATGAAGCGACAGCCGTCTGACCTTCATTGACAGGCATTGTTGCGCTGTCTAAGGATAGGGGAACGCAATACTTTTGGACCACAACTTTATTTGCGCTAAATTAATGTAGGAGTAAATATATGCTGATGAATTAATAGGATACTAAATACTAAAAATATGAAAAAATATATAGCAAGGTCTGTCGCAAACAATAGTACAAAGGAATAGTTTAGTTTGGGACCGGGAAAATGTGTGTAATGTTGTCTCAATTTATTTATTATTTTTTATTAACTTGTGGATACCACAGGGTCATCACACAGTTTGAGAAAATAAACGTGCCGTGTAATAAAAGATAAAAGATAAAAAATTCTTTATACAATTTAGGTCCACACAGAACACTTATGAATGTCAAAATAGGTACATAATATCTACCGCTGGTTTGGAATGTCGATTTCTACTGAGATGACACCAGCAAGAAACTCAGTAGTTACTCTCTTCAAATATTGATGAGGTTACAGCAGAGTTTCAATCGAGAAAAAAAGTACAATTATGAAAGTTAATAGACTACTATGAATAACGACTCAAAATATTAATCAATTAACTTGACCAAGAATCCTTATCATTTAAATAGTCTTGTACACTATAGTAACCTTTCTTCATTAGGCAGGTAATGATCTACGGAGCCATGCAGGCTTTTTATGGGCAATGAAAACTAATGACTGCGCCACGTGAAGGTGCTTTGGAGAGGCATATGCCCAGTGATGATCAAAAAAATTGATTGGTAGGCAGTTTAATGAGGCCCAATGATGATCAAAAAAGTTGAATGGTAGGCAGTTTGATCACGCTCATAATTTGTTTGTATGGTGATGACCAACTTACCGTAAACCATTTAATAGAGGCTGTATTAAATGTAGTTACATTTAATACAGCCTGTATTAAATGGTAAATTTAATGGTGCTTAAATAGTTATTTAAGCTACATTTTATATAATATAAGCCACGTCTTCTACCCACCATTCTAAACGTTTGTTTTACGAGTTTTGGAAATTCGCATGGAACAATTTTAACTTTTCATACAAAGTCAAGTCAAGTTATGTGACTTGGATATTCTATGGGGAGTTGAAAAAGTTGTGACGAATTTCCAAAAGTCGCAGAAGAAACCTTATTTAAAATGGTTTGTAGAAGACGTGTTTAAATAGATGAATTTGTTTACCGACACACCTAGTATAATTAATGGGGGACAGAATAAATAATACACCCCTGGTTTCGAGTATAAGTACTGTAATTATAATCTTCGTGCTACGTCTTTACGCTTTTCCTAGTTGTCGGCCATTCGTCTTCGCGTCTTTGTAATCTCCCATTTCTTTTCCGTCTTTATCTTGCTTTCCGCGATCTTCATTTTTTTATTCTTCGTTCGTCGTTATAACTTAGTTTATCCCGTCTCTTGCGATGTTTATTTTTTATCCATCCCGGACGATGCCCCTAAATGTGGGACAGAATAAATAATACCGCAGGTTTCGGGAATAATTCTTCTTCTTTATTTGCACAATGTCTTAGTACGTCTTTTCGTCTTCAGCCGTCGTCAGCCATTCGTCTTCTATCTCACTCTCACACGTCATTCTATAATTCAAACATCGATCGTGTAAGAACGTGCCTTCCCATGCATCTACTGCCTCGGTGATGTAGTGGTTAGTGTGTTGCACTCTAAAGCGACGGCTGCGCAAGAGGTCTCGGGTTTGATCCGTGGGTCGGGCCGTCAGCCCGGAGTCCATAAGTTGGCGGTCTTGTACCCCAATGCCTCGAAAAGCACATTAAACCGTTGGTCCTACGCCCAATCCTTCTCCGGTCGTGTCATGCTGTTGTCCCATAGGAATACGCGTGTAAGGGAATAGAGAGTGCACTTGTGTTTGTGCACACACTTGAGCACTATAATATATCCTGCGTACGTGGCTGATCGTTTAGATTGGACGTCGTAGACGTAATCAGTTGAAAGATATTATATACCATGCATCTACCGATCACCAATCCCACATAAATCAAAGGCATTATTTGAAAATATGATCCCATAAAAAACAAAAATTCAAGTCTCGCACTCAGTTAAATATTTGATTCAGCCATTACTTGAAAGCACAACCGATGGCCAAGTTAATAACAAGAAACTTTAACAAGATGTCATTCTTAAACTACTGGTTCAAATTGACTGTAATTTTAAATATACGATGTTTATACAATGTGTGATTAGTTACTGAACATTCAGGCTTCTTGTTTTATCCACAACGTAATTACCTGGGGGTTAAACATAGCCTGAACTGCTTCGAAAAAAGGATGGTACGGCCGTGCCGCTTTTTTTGCTCGACTTGGTGGGGGTTGCCATGGGGAGCGCCATATTGGAAACTGTTCTTACGGTTTCAACAACGCACTATCCAATATCAAAATAACCCAAATGTAATATTAGACGTACATATCGTTGTGTTTTAGAGGGTAGGTTCATTATTATAGGCGATAGATAGATAGATACTCTTTATTGCACAATATACAAAACTTAAAAGCTAGGTAAACAGAGATACAATGTACAATTTAGGCGGTCTTATCGCTGGGAGCGATCTCTACCAGACAACCTTCAGGTAAAGGACATTAGATAGAAGAGGGGAGGGTGGTGCAATCCTTTTGATTTTGAATATTGATTAAGTAAATTTATATTATAAATACATATATCTAGATAATAAATAAATAAATAAACACCTCTTTTTTAATTCAATTTTTAGTTTAGGTACTTTAACCTTGTGTTATGTCAGTCCCATCGTAACCTAAACATTATTATTACAATTTAAGAGATATAGTTAACTACGTTACATGATATATTTATATTAAATAGACACTATATACGTACATTGTTCAATCATCGATGAAGAATCACTCACACACTAGTTTAGCCGCGTCTGATGCAGGTTCAGCCAAAATAGATTGGAATACCCCTAAGTCAAAGTGTTTAAGATGCAAGTTGTTCATCAGTGATCGACGCTGTGTTTCATTTTTGACACACTCCATCAACAAGTGTTGCACATCTTCCACTTTATTACAGACATCACAATTTGAGGCGATCTTAATAGTGTCGGTTACCAAATAACTTGTAGTATATAATTTGAGGCGATCTTAATAATGTCGGTTACCAAATTACTTGTAGTATATAATTTGAGGCGATCTTAATAGTGTCGGTTACCAAATTACTTGTAGTATATAATTTGAGGCGATCTTAATAGTGTCGGTTACCAAATAACTTGTAGTATATAATTTGAGGCGATCTTAATAGTGTCGGTTACCAAATAACTTGTAGTATATAATTTGAGGCGATCTTAATAGTGTCGGTTACCAAATAACTTGTAGTATATAATTTGAGGCGATCTTAATAATGTCGGTTACCAAATTACTTGTAGTATATAATTTGAGGCGATCTTAATAGTGTCGGTTACCAAATTACTTGTAGTATATAATTTGAGGCGATCTTAATAGTGTCGGTTACCAAATAACTTGTAGTATATAATTTGAGGCGATCTTAATAGTGTCGGTTACCAAATAACTTGTAGTATATAATTTGAGGCGATCTTAATAGTGTCGGGCTACCAAATAACTTGTAGTATAAAATTACGTTCAAGTATAGAGGTAAGCTTATTTGTATGTATTCATCAAGTGATTGTTTTGATTGCATACTCGGGTAAGTACCAACAAATACTTTGTGTAGTAAGTAAACTTTCAGCCTATAAATTGTCCCACTGCAGGGCAAAGGTTTCCATCATAGAAATTAAGTTATAGCTACTATGATGGGATGATGCTTATTCACCACGCTTGCCGAATGCGGACAAACCCGAGCTATGTTTGAGAAATTCGCTCGACCCGGAAATTGAACCCTGGACCCGGTCGGTACACGACCCAATACAGAGCCATAATTATTTAAATAATTATTAGGTATCTCAAAAATTAAGAGATTACTCGAAACGTTTACATTTTCTCACGATTTTACCCCTCACCGCCGAGCGAATAAATTAAAAAGCTAAAGGTATATGCTCGAATTCGAACCTAGATCCTACTGACCACGACCTTGTGGCAGGCGCACGATATTCCAATGACGTACCGACGCACTGGTTCCCAGGACCCTGAGATCACGGCCCGGTAATTTAACCACTTTTTTTTGTTCTCCCAAGCGATATGCATTACGATACCCGTCCGCCGGGGGGTGGACGGGCTATGTAGGACTCCCCCCGCATGACGGCGGGGTCTACCGACTAAAACCTCTGGGCACTCTCTCATCGTCCAAAGTGGGGGATCGTGGTGGTCGGCAGGAAGCCATGTGCACAACCCCCGACCAACAGGACGGAGCAGGGGCTTTGTATAATAATCTACAAATAATAAAAAATCATTTATTTCAGGCAACAAGCTACATTAAAATATTTCATTGGCCCATATAATAAATACCTTACTGTATAGCACACATACATAATAAAATAAAATTCTCATTTTTTTTATAACATTTCTACGTGCGGCGCGTAGAGTCAGCTGGTAGCCGTCCTCGAAACTTCCGAAAAACGACTCCCTGCGGCCAGAAGTCCTCCGTAATACGGGCCATAAAAGTAAATACTAATAAAACATTTGCATAGTAATCTAATAAACCTTTTGTCAAGTGATATTCTTATCTGTTCTCTTCATCTTAGCGTGTAATTTTTTGTTGCGCCTTAAGATGTCGCTCTGGAGCCCGGGCTACGCTTGGACCATGATTCTTGATTTATGAAATCAGGCAATTACAATGAAGCGACTGCCGTCTGACCTTCACAAGCCTTGACAGGGGAACCAGATCAATTGAACCATAGTTACAAGTTTCAGAAATATCCAAAATCCAGAAGTGCATGCCCGGAGTCGGATCCGGACACTCTGTATGGACACATTCCATATCATAATATACTTTTAGGTTCAGAAGTGGAAATGACAATAAAAAGACAGTTTGAACGAACGGTTTTAATTTGAACTTAATCATTTTACAAGAACATCAAAATATGGAATTATAAATTCCAACAAATATCATTTGAAACCACTGAAACTACGATTGCACACTTCCTATGAATTTTACATAAGAAAAGTTATTAATGGACTAAACAATAATCTGAACATAGCTTAGACAGTGAATGCCTCATCCAAAAATGATTGAAATAATGTCTCGCATGACTGATTCCTAGATCCGTGCGCTCTGAGCGCCGACAAGCAAATCGGCTCGTCTATTTATGGGCTTCTTGCTGTCCGTAGCGGCTCGGGTGGGGGTTCCGCTAACAATACATTTATTATATGGATAGCGTCTTTTTCAAAGTTAAATGAGCTCACTTTAGGTTTCATAAATTTAAAATTTAATCGTTTTATTGCCTAGTTTTTACGTATACCATAGTTAACAACTTAACCTTTTGATAATAATATATCCTCCAACCGATTACGGCTACCGCGGCCAATCTCAACGATCAGCCACGTACGCAGGATATATTATAGTGCTCAAGTATGTGCGCAAACACAAGTGCACTCTCTATTCCCTCACCGATTCTACATGAGCTGTTGATAGATCTAATTGGTAGAACATTCACCCGGATTGTGGAAGGTGTGGTTTCGAGTCCCGCCTGAACACGAGATGAAATTTTTAAGTGTAAAATATACTTACCTATATTCACTTTTCTAAATGATTGTTATTGAATTACATTATTCTTATTCTCATTACCATTGTCAAATATTACTAAATAGTACTGGAATCTAGCTTCCCCCATATGGGTATGTACTTGAATTTAATTAGCCTGTGTATGTATACATGGTTATTAGTTTCCGCGCTCGATATGGTATAGGACCATTAATTAGAGTTGAGGTTTAGTTGAGAGCCTCTCGATGGATGCACGAGGGTCCTAAAGGAAAATCCAATCGGAGGTAATTAGACAAAAGATGCGTGGAAATATGTGTGGCGGTAGTATTGTAGTTTCGATTCATGATGACTTCAAAGAGAATACACCCAAGTACAGAAATTAAGATTATTTGGATGAGCTTAGGATTAGTAAAATCGATTTATGATGACTTCCATTGAGAATTAGAGTATTAAAACTACTGAGATTTTTTTTCATATCATATGTGGTAGACGGGTAGACGAATCACCTGATGGTAAGCAATTGCCACCGCCCATGGACACCTGCGACACCAGTGGAGTCACAAGTGCGCTGCCAACCTTGAAACCCCCCCTTCGCCCTAGATCGGGCCTCCGGTACCGTCATTCACGCAATGAAACGCAACACACTGCTGCTTCACACCGGTTTTCTGGGAGCCGAGGTATCACTCCGGTCGAGCCGGCCCATTCATGCCGAAGTGTGGTTCTCCCACGGTTGAAGAGTTTTTGTTGGTCTCTTCTCAGTAGAAATCGACTTCTGACATTGACAGTTTTGAGCGGATGCGCGGCCCCTAAAGCAGATCCCGCTGAAAATCAGCGCCCTGGCCGGCCAGATCAGGAAGACCAGGGCAATATCCAACGCGTACGCGAAAAATTGATTCACGCCAAAAGCGGCCAGTTTTGGCGTCAATCAATTTTTCGCGTACAAAAACGGACCCAACATTTGTGCATGGTTATTTAATAAATAGTATACGTGTTTGCCGAGAGGTTGTAATCCCGAAATTGTTTAAAAAAGATCCAGTTTAGTAGCTAAAAAATAAAATCGATGGGCATCGCTAGTGTGCCCTACCCGTAACCTTAATCTTGTCTTTCGTCCACTTAAAATCTCGAGACTTTTTTTCCATGTATTTGATCAACATGATGAATAGGACATGCGATTTGATACAACTCATGCGTAAGTGAGGGCACCGGGAGGCCCGATCTGGAAGAAAGGGGGTTTTAATGTTTGGCAACGCACTTGTAACTCCACTGGTGTCGTGGGTGTCAATGGGCGGCGGAAATATCTTACCATCAGGTAATCTAACTGCTCGTCTGCCACCTATCACATAAAAAATATCTTGATTATCCATACCTATCTTAATTTTTGAATCCAGTAACGTCCTACTACATCTTCGACAAAAGCCCTTGAATTCTTGAAACCCCATCAAATCTCGCAAAATGAGCTATGACGTCACTGTCGCAAAAAATCTTACCTTCCAAGTAAACAGCGGCTGAATCGAGACATACAATATTCAAGAGAGAATCTTGGTCGACTCCTTGCAAACAAAGAAGCGTACCTATGACGCTATAACAAATACGTGCTCATGTACAAGACGAGAAATTTACAGCCCTGACATTAATAATTTCGCTCCAACGACTCTCTCCAGTTTGATTTCACGTGAATTCGTTTTGCAAAGGTAAAAAGGAACGTACGAGGTACTCGATTTCAAGCCTTCATGCAAATGAGGACCTTGTGTCGTAAGTTCAAAGTGCAGTTTGGAATGGGAGTGCGATATATGATGGATGTGTAGGGAATACTTCGACGCATGAAAGAGATAGGAAGTGAAGTGTGTCATTACTGATGGGTGTGGAAAACAATACGTTGTATGTACGTGTGTGTGTCCTGGATATGTTTATCATGTACAATATATCATCAAATTGTTTTATCTCGGCAAAATCGAAGAGCGTCGTTTTCTAACGTATTATTAGAACGTAGGTAATGGTAAGGATATATCGAATATTAATTCGACTACCAAGATAAAAATTTAAATCTACCGTACTTTAATTGACTGTGGAAGACGTTTAATTGACGTTTTTTTCATGAATGGGCCGGCTCACCCACGGCCTCACAGAAAACCGGCGTGAAGCAGCACTGTGCTGTGTTTCCGCTGAGTGAGTGAGGGTACCGAGGCCCAATCCGGGGGAAAGGGTTGTTTAAAACTGTGACTCCACTAGTGTCGCGGTTGTCCATGGACAGCGGCAATCGCTTACCATCAGGTGATCCTCGTCTGTCACCTATATCACATATAAAAAAATTTACATGTCTTCACTCTCTCTATTTCACATGATTGCTTTTTAAATTTTTATTCTGCAAGTCAGTGACTGGCGTGAAGTAGCTTATGATAAACTTTTGCAAAGGTCAGGTGGTAGTCGTTTCATTGAGATTACCAGACTCACTAATTCCTGGATCATGGTCCAAGCGACTCCTGGCTTCAAAGCGACAGCTTAATGACGCACTAAAATTATATGGAAAAATAAATACGGATTCGGCGGGTAGGGCTAAAACAAGCCGCATGGGCTGATGCAATTCACAGGTTTTAAATTAGTGTCTAGTGGTTTTTAGTCTTCAAATTTGATGTTTATTTGTGCAGTGAAGTGCCGAAAAGTGATCCTGATAATAAGAATTATTGTTGAATTGTATGGTTTTTAACACTGCTATTGTGTGTCGAGTGTGTACTCGTGACAACTTGCTTGAACCAAATAGAGTCTTAAAACCTGCGATTGCTTTTAGAGTGATATCCGCTGAATCCGTAGGTCGATAAAACGTAAAACACCGGCGTTTTATTGAGTGACTGTGACTTTGACTGACTTCGACTTTTGAATTATCTTCGGGTAGAGCCATAATAAAAAAAAAAAAAAATTAATAAACCTTATTACATATTTATACATTAACTTTACACCAGACCGTAAATTCCCGAAATTATAAAATAAAAATATCACATCGGAGAAACATATTTAAAAATACGTCAAATATTATTTCTCTTCGCTTCACCGATTTTTATCCATTCATTCTTCTGTGTTACAAGTGTTGTGATATATCTTAAGTGACATATCGAGATTGGCTGCGCCGCTCATTTTCAAATCCCGCTCATCCCTAACAGGGAGGGTAATTTTTTCCTACCTTTAGGGAAATGTTCTTTTTACGTCAACGCTGATATTCGTTTGCTTACCTGGTTATTAGGAGAATTCAGATATATTGCCGTTTACATTGCCCTAGCATTGAGCAAGTGATGTATATCTTTAGGGATTTGGTGAGCGCGTTTAGATTTAGTAGATTTTGGAGCGTGACGTCAGAGCGTAGATATTGAATTCGAAATCTACCGCAGGAGAACCAAGGTCAAAGACATGCCTGAAGTGGCAATGGGCAAGGCATATTTTTTTTGTAATAGGTGGCAGATGAGCAGACGGATCACCTGATGGTAAGGGATTGCCGCCGCTCATGGTCACCTGCGACACCAGTGGACTCACTAGTGCGCTGTCAACCCTTAAACCCCCCTTGCCCCCGGATTGAGTCTTCGTTACCTCACTTGTGTAGCAAAATACAGCACAGTGCTGCTTCTCGCCGGTTTTCTGTGAGGCCGTGGTATCACTCCGGTCGAGCCGGCCCATTGCGAGGTGATCAGACGGCGATGGGGCAGAAAGGTTCTCGATTGGAGGCCGCGTATAGGAGGTTGAAGGTGTGGCAGGCCGTTACAAGGTGGACCAACAATCTGGTGAAGGTCGCAGGAATTCCTTGGAAGCGGGCGGCACAGGACCGATCTGCGTGGAGATCATTGGGGGAGGCCTATGTCCAGCAACAGCTGATGAACCTCTCCAAAATCAGGAAGGTCCTCGATGCGTTTTAATCATTATTTACCAGGCGATTTAAAAAAAAAACATTAAAATTGAAATAGCATAATTTAATACATCGCTTTGTAATTCTCTTATCAGTGCTAATTTTCCCAGTTATGGGAAATGAAAATTTAATCAGGGGAGACAGAGGCAAATTGAATGAATGAATGAATATACTTTTATTGCACTCAAAATAAAGTACGAAAACTTAAAAACTAGGTATTACAGGATGTGTACAACAAAGCCGGCCTTATCACTATGAGCGATCTCTTCCAGTTATATATATATATCACAAACATTGATCTGACTCCTAGATAGGTAGCACAAGCACCTGTGTTACGGATATCAGAATCACCTCATGGTGATTTGCCGCCTGCCATCGCCACCCGCAACACCAGTGGTGTCACGATTGTCCATTTCATATCCTGAAATACCAAGTCTTAACTTTTCATACTGTAGTTTGAGTGCATTAAAAGTATATTCATTCATTTATTCATAAAGTCAATTTTTGCCCAACCTGGGGATCGAACCCGGGACCTCTTGCACAGCCGTCACTTTAAAGTACGATCCATTAGCCACTTCATTAAGTGCGACGCGCTACCACTGCGCCATTGAGGCAGTCATCTTGTATCATACTCCACTTTCACTTTACATCAGGTGGGCCGTCTGCTCGTTTGTCCGCTATAATGTAAAAAAAAACACATGAAACACAATAAAAACTTTTGACTTTGTAGCTCGTCCTTAAAATTCGAAGTAAGCCTATGTTACGACTCTCCTCGGTTTCCCCTATCTCGTCAGAGTGCGTATAGGTAGTGAAAATTTAATTATACTGTTCAAGGTATCTCCTTAGTCATGATATTAACTCGTGATTATTCATGGCGGAAAACCATGTTGAGTTGTAAAAGAAGTTTGGGACAGATAAAACTTGATGAGGAAAGGTTTATCTCTGCTTGCTAAGAAGTTCTCTATACATAAATAAATCAAGACATTATTAGATATGTAATTATTATCCTGTAAACCTGGTCTTAAACCAAGGATAAGATAAGAAACAAATTTATTGACCACAACACATTATACATAGAACAAAGAAAAAAATATATAAATGTCGAATTGAGAACCTCCTTTTTTTTGAAGTTTGTTAAAAGGAAACTGACCGGTTAAGAGTAGAATAGGCCACCCTCACTCTTACCGAGGTGTCGTAAAAGGCCACTAAGGTAAAGCTGCTGGCATGATCATCAGCACCCAGAGAAGGAAAACTCTGCATTTATATCAAAACCCTCGCCAACCCGTCTGCCAAGTGTGGTGAATATGGCAATTACCCCTCATGTGGACTTAAATGCGCTGATGATAAAAAGGAAACTGTATAACAATAACAAGGCCTTAGTCTAAAAGGATACTTTGGTGACATTTTTTTAGGCTACGACCACTAAATAGTTAAAATATAGGTATAATTTTACTTATTATTTTTGTTAAAAAATATTTTCACACAAAAAAAAATATTTATTATTCTATTATATATATTGATTTCAGTCAGGATAAATAATTTATTAATTTTAATATCTTAAAATTTTCAGTACACCGTTTTTCAGAAGTACCTTAGGTCTGCATAGCCCAATACCTAGAATGTGCTCGAAATATAATGAAATTACCTATATTACACCCGATATAGATATTTTTCACGACTCCTTTACAGGTTTTAAAAGAAAACTGCAGAAATAAAAACTTCTATTTAAAGCAAAACCATTGTATAATCTATATTTTGAAATATTATGTTCACATTTTGTAATGTAAGTAATTGATTAATTACGCGTTGTCTATTGTATACTCATCAATGCCGTGTTCGCCTGTAATTGTATGATAATATGTACACTTGTTTCAAATATGAAAAATAAATGACTTTTACTATAAAGACATAAAAAGACAAGACAAGGTTCAGCATTCCCATTTAATACTGTGTTGTCTTTGTCTATGTGTACGTTTTGTTTTGTTATAGGTAGTGATTTCCCTAAAAAGAAAACTCAATTAATTAAGAAATCTACTCAAATCACCGGTCAATTCAATAACATACTGAATGTGTCTCTACTCACTTGACATTGGCAGAGTTGACTGCGTCTTTGACGTACAACACTACTAGCCATTAAAAAAAAAAAAAAAAGGTTCAGCATCAGAGCTGCAACTGCCACAAACAAAGTAGTTGCAGCGCTGATTTTCAAGCTCGACCTAGGGTAACGCCTTAACATTAGAAAATAATCATTTGGAGATTGATATGCAATACTGATACAAAACATTTTACGTTCGTGCACCGGTGCTACGCCACCCACATGCAGTTCGCGAGTAAGCTAATTTTCGTGAAGAAGAACAAGTGAAGTGCAAATCGTACGCCACACGCATGCCTTTTACAAGCCTCGCATGAGTTTCGCTGAAGAAGTGTTGCACCAAAAATTGCAGTAACTAACTGCATGCGTGCAACTCAAGGGCAAATCGTGAGCGGCTCGGGAGCAGCTCGCGAGCTGAACATTCGCGGCGCGTTCGTGAGATCTGCACGCATCCTTAGTTAAATTGAACTGGTTGAAATAAGTTACCAATGTTCAAATATCACCAAAATGTTTTTTTTAACAATAGATTTTTTTTATCTGATATGTAGCAGACAAGCAGACGGATCGCCTGATGGGTATTATAGATTGCCGCCGCCCATAAACACCCGGGACACTAGTGGAGTCACAAGTACGCTGTCAATCTTTAAACCCCCCCTTTCACCCGGATTTGGCCTCCAGTACTCTCACTCACGCAGCGAAACACAGCACAGTGCTGCTTCACGCCGGTATATTTTGTAGTTCTATACTGAGTATACAATCCTATTGTACTTGCGTTAACGCACCTCGGGATAAGACTAATTAAGCTCCCGACACCTGCTCGGCGACTAAGACGGATCACAGAGGATATTCATGGAACGCATTTGTGCCGTACGACGTGTATGGATTTACTAGCTAAGCACTGTGATTTGGAATTATTAATTATTAGAAACGAAAAAGACGCGATTAGTTTAACCAATCATATAAATGTGCTACATTCAATTTGTTGTAGGGATTTTGTGGGATATTTTTGATTAAGTAAGTAAGCTTAACAATAAGAACGCACTCTCTATACAGGGGGTCGTGGTGAAAATCCAAGCTTTCTACTCTGGATTCTTCAAATAAATGTATATTCCCCCACAAGGTGGACCGACGATGTGGTGGAGGTCGCGGGAATCCATTAGATGCAGGCGGCACAGGACATTGCGGGAGGTCTATGTCCAGCAGTAGACGTCTATTGGCTGAAAAAATGATGATAATGTTAATGTGGATATTTCTACCATTAGCTCAGCGGTGAAGAAAAACATCGTGATAAAACCTGCTCGTCTCGGAAATTTTCTCAAAATTGTGGATACCTACAATATTTGAGATAATGATTCTGAATATGTAACCGTGATCCAGTTAGCAAAGTTCCTCAGTCTGATGGTTGCGAAAGTAAGACGGCAGACACCTTATTGTAATCTCATCGTCACTTTCCATCAGGTGAGATTTTGGCCAAGCGTTAGCCTACAGTCCATAAAAAAAAACTAGAATCCCTAATCCAGGATCTTGGTTCAAGCGTACCCCGTACTCCTTTCACCTTTGTTATTGTGATTTTATGATTTAAGGGTTCCGTACTTCAAAAGGAAAAAACGGAACCCTTTTGGGATCACTTTGTTGTCCGTCAGTCTGTCTGTCAAGACCCTTTATTGTTATATTTTACTATTTCTTTCAAGTATCATATTTACATTTTTTGAAATTTGGTTTCTCCCACTTCTCCTTTGATTAATTTATATTTTATGTAATGAATTAATGTAATAATGTTATTTATCGCACAATGTATACATAAATTGTGCGATAATTTAAATTAATTTATCAATTTAAAATATTAAGATAATTTAATTTCATTTATCTTAATATTTTTAATTGTAATTGCTATTATAATTTTATTTTTTCTCTTCCTATAATTAATTAGATTTTGTTTGTTTGTTTTACATTTAATTTATTTTTTTTACATTTTATTTAATTATTTTTTTTACTATTAAATATTTATGTCCGTGTGTATGTACCGCGAGTGCCTTTCAAGGAAGGCCTCCGCAGAATACCAGCCCCAGTCGGTTTCGTGGCTAATGCTGAGCGGAGACCTTTTAAGTGCCAACATTATAATTGCTTTTCTTTATGTTTTTGTTGTTTTTTATTGGTATCTTAATAAATAAATTCTTATTCTTATTATAAATTCTTTATCTCAAGAACGCTTGAACGTATCAAGCTGTTTTTTTTTATTCTGTACACCGCGTGATTAGTACGTCGTTGCACATAGCACCATCACACTTTTACAATAAACACTGAGGAACTGGTTCGCTGATAGAAAATATTTTTACAACGAATAATCATAATCATAATCTTTATTGCGTTATGTGGTACAAGTTGATCTTAAATTAAACATATCCGCACATAAACCCTCTAAGGGCACAGCATAGTAAATAACAAAAAAATACATATTAGTTCAAATATTACATGATTAAAATAAAATAAGTTACCTCAATTTACAATTAATTAGGAACAATAATTTACTATAATAATACAATAATAATATAGTAATTAATTAAACAAAAACAATAAAATTTCATAGGAGCTAAGTCATGTCAAT
The DNA here is from genome assembly GCA_019059595.1 of Marasmia exigua. Lineage (NCBI taxonomy): Eukaryota > Metazoa > Arthropoda > Insecta > Lepidoptera > Crambidae > Marasmia > Marasmia exigua. Next base: position 5,231,030 of record CM032477.1, on the reverse strand, counting down.
GATAAAATTAAAATTTGTCATCAAAATATTCTGTTATCGTATAATATAAAGAATAATATATAGAAAATTATAGTTTGAACCGCATTTAAAATATTAAAGTTGCAAATAAATAATTTAATCACTATTGATTACGCACAAATTGAAAACAAAATTAAATCTCTTGTTAAATAAAATACTTAAAATAAAATGAAATTACACTTTACAGGTTATAAAAACATCCGATAATCGTTTTCACAAATCATGTAGAAAAATACTATGACAAAATACAGAATATAAAACTAGGCTGCCCATTCAATGACCGGTTAAGAGTGAATTTCTTATTTACATTATGTATTTATTTACACACATTTGTTCTGAGGGTAGAAAATTTATTCAGGTTTGACAATCATTGTCAAAACAACAAAACATAGTGATTTGTTCAAGGAATTGTAGTGTTTATATGAAGTATTGCCTCAGACCTCATCGTCGCTTTCCATCAGGTGCGATCGTGGTCAAACGTTAGCATTAGTATGGACACATATTGTTGCGTTTGTATTACTATAAAAAGTCGCAGTGTATAATTTCCCTATTGCACCTATGACTTGATTTTTTCAATGCAAGCATCACAAAGTACATTTTGTTTAATTGTCCTCTTAAAAAGGGATAGATAAGAAACAGAATACAGAAAGCCACAGATCAATATACAAATCTATAATTTTTTTCCACTAATTCTCACCTTTATGTCAAATCTCCAATATCATTTGAAGAAATTCGATTCATTTTAGTAACCTAAAGTATAGCTTGTCTGTGTGTTCCAATTAAAAATCTCGGTCACTCATCTTCCCACGTCATCACTAGGTCCAGTCCCGTCACCTAGCGAGGCGAGAATACAATTAAATTATAAATTGGCTTGGCTCCACTAGTGATGTTACTCGTACGAATGCCTTAATATATGGGCGAACATTCATCACCTCACAACATGAGGACAGATCCCGCATTACAATGGTGCGTCATAAATGTAGTTAAAACAATAGTTTCCACCTGATTCCGCTACGACATCCAGTCTCAACGATCAGCCACGTACGTAGCTCTGTCTATCCCTTTGATATCATATTCATATGCAGTAAGGTATCAGCCTATAAACTGTCCCACTGCAGGGCAAAGGCATCCATCATAGAAATCAATTTATCGCTGCTATGATGGGATTAGGCTTAATCACCACGCTTGCCAAATGCGTATTGGTGATCACAAACCCGAGCTATGTTCGAAAAATTGGAAACATACTTTTCGCTCGACCCGGAAATCGAACCCAGGACCCCGAGATCACGGCCCGGTACTTAACCCACTAGACCATCAGGGCGTTATTCATAACGTTGCGGGGGTCATCCGCACTGGCAATTGTGACGACGTCACTCTTGCACTGCGTCCTGCACTAATTACTTACAATTAATTAACAATTTCAAACTTCTTATGAGAAAAAACTAATTACATTTTGAAGTAAAAACTAAACTAAACTTTTATTTACAAACTACAAGTAAATGTTCAGTATCGTCGTACGATAATGTTCTTAGGTATTTATTTATTACTAATTTACACTTACGGTTATTTAGGTTACAAATCTCTAGTTCTTTATTTATTTTGTTATAAAGGTATGGTTCAAGACATGTGAAAAACCTATTTGTGAAAATAAATTTGGATGTTGATTGGGAAGTGCAAACTATATCTCTCCGTCGTTTGTTAGTGATGTTAGCGTCATAGGGCATTATTGAGTGTTGTTTTAGTATTATGTGCGATATGAATAGCTGGCGGACAGTCAACACATTGCAAGATTTATATAACAATATGTATTAAGTGTAGTCTCCTCACTAGCAGACAAATCTCGCATGTACATTTGTGGCACGTCGTAAATATCCCGTCGCGTTATCCGTCCCTGTCGCATTAAGGAGCAGGTGTCGGGCGAGCTTAATTAGACTTATCCCTAAATCGATGGCACAATATTGGCCCCCTACTACATGCCTGGGGCATACATTTGCCTGTAAATAACTACCCGCCTTAAGGGGATATGATTATGAGCAATTGGTTTGTAGGATTAGATAGTTAGTCCATGTTGATGGAATTCCAATTTGGGCTTTGTTGCTGCAGAATACGGATCTTTTTTGAAATACAGCCACTTTTTGGATTATACATTATTACGTTTTTAAAAATTGTGGACACTTAAATTTTTTTTTCTTTATTTAAGGACTTTTATACAAAAGTACATGTCAGTCCTATAGGGCAATACATTAGTTTACAAGTAGTATTCAATAACAATTAATAACTAGTATAAATGAGTCAAGTGGCTTTTCAGCCTCTTGTTTTGATGCAGTCTATTGCAAAATCCAGCAGAAACCTTGCACGATCTCACGTTGGATCGGCCAAGATCTGGTGGAACATGCCAATATCAGAGAAGTTCAATTCTATTTTTGCTACCAGATCCTGTCTCTTTTGCTGGTACCGAGAGCATTCTATCAATAAATGATGGACATCTTCAACACGTCCACATGTATCGCAGTTAGGCGTATCAACTTTTCGCATTAAATGTCTAAATTTACTTACAATATTTAAGACAATAATTCTAAACGTATAACCGTGATCTAGTTGGTCTGATTCTCCTGTCTGAGGGTTGCGACGGTCAGACGGCAGACTCTTATTTCCAGACTTCCCGAATCCCAAATCATGGTCGAAGCTACTCCGGGCTTCGAAGCGACTACTTTGCGCGCAATTGAGAATTACAAGATGAGGTGGAGTCCGGATTTTGTATATTAGTAGCAGTCTTGTTCTCCAATGCCTTTAAAAGCTCGGTAAAACCGTTCGCTCGGTGAGGAAACTTAGAGTGTAGTTGTTTTTGCGCACGTACTTGTCCATTAATAGAAGCCAATAGAAGAATTCAGCCGATGTAATCTGACAGAGGACCAGAGTCACCGACATGGCCCACCGAATTAGCAAACTGAAGTGGCAGTGGGCTGGTCACATTAGCCGCAGAACTGACAGCCGTTGGAGCCGTGAAGTCCTTGAGTGGAGACCGCGACTCGGTAAGCGTTGTGTTGGACGCCCCAAAATGGGATGATGACATTCGAAGTCTGGCTGGCGTGGGCTGGATGAGAGTGGCCGAAAATCGGGAGCAGAGGCGTGCATTAGGGGAGACCTATGTCCAGCAGTGGACGAGTGTGGGTTGCTGATGATGATGATGACTTGTCCATTATATTATAATTTCCTGGGTACGTAGCTGATCGTTTCGTAGGCTACGACACCATGCTCTACGTATTATAGCCACTAACTTAATGACAACAAACACCCTCTATCTTCAAACTAAAGATGCTCAATCTGACATTGAAAACAAAGTTAAAAAAATAAATTGAAAATTTAAAAAACCCCCGACGGCGGTCATCTTGGATTTGAAATTTGTTACAATGAATATATTGTGCTACTCAAGCTCTTCACTATGATACCCATATTGTGGGAGTTGTGTTAAAACATACAATCCATATCTTTGTGACGGTGACCATCTTGGATCGATTTATATCCGATATAGCTAAGAACACTCCCCCCTTATTCATCTTTCAAACAAAATAAAAAATACAAAATCAAAATCAGTTCTTTTGTTTGGGAGCTACGATGTCATAGACAGACACACACACACACAGACACGTCAAACTTATAACACCCCAACGAAATACTACAAAATAATTCACGATATCCCGCGTCGACCTACAAATAATTAAGAAGCAAACAAAGTTAACCTTAACTCACCTGCTAAAGTTAAAAATTCACCCAGAAACGCCCCAAGTCTAAACTTCTCTTGTAAATTAACTAACGGGGCCTAAGAACAGAAACAAGGTACGGCAAACAAGAAAACTGGGACTGCGTTCGTAACTCTTTCCCAAGAATTTATACGTGGGCAGAGTTAGATTTAGGGTTGGAAGAAATATTTATTTTGCCATGTGTATTCCCAATTTCATGGTGTGGTTTGCGAGAATTTTAAAAGTACAAGCTTTACGTACTAATTAAGGTTTGCTAAGATTTGTTTGTTGCTGTTGCATTTTGTTTTTTTATCTACACTAATATTATAAAGAGGAAATATTAGTATTTTTGTATGTTTGTAATGAATAAACTCAAAAACTACTGGACCGATTGCAATAATTTTTACACCATTAGAAAGCTGCATTATTCAGAAGTAACATAGGCTATATTTTATCCCGGTACGGGAAGTAGTTCCCTCGGGACGCGGGTGAAACCGCGTGAAACAGCTAGTTATCTATACGGTTGAAGTTCCAGCCAACCATACTACGAGTAAGTGGTATGCAAAATCCTTTCCGATGTGAACAGCCATTTAGGGCCGATTTAATGATCCGTAGTTACCTTTTGGTTAAATTAACTATAGTTTTGCCGTGTGGTCCCGGTAGAGTAGAATAGGCCACCCTCACTCTTAGCGAGGTGTCGTAAAAGGCGACTAAGGTAAAGCTGCTGGCATGATCATCAGTACCCAGAGAAGGAAAACTCTGCATTGATATCTAAACCCTTGCCAACCCGTCTGCCAAGCGTGGTGAGTATGGCAATTACTCCTCATGTGATTGAGGGAGGCCCGTGCCCAGCAGTGGGGACTTAAATGGGCTGACGACGAACTATAGTTAACGGTCTTACCAATAGTCAAAGTGACAGCGTCAAAGTGACGGAATTCCTTGTAACTATTGGTTAAGCTGATTATTGTTCAAAAAACACATTTTGGCGATATTTGACCATTAGTTACTTTTTTAAACCATTGGTCAAGTTTAACTGCACACACACGTTGCTCGCCGATGTGTTTACAGAACAATATAAACTAGGCCTCTTAGAGGCAAGAGTGAACAGCTTTTCAAGAGCAAGCATGCCCCATGTTAGACCTCAGCTTTTCTTAACATCAGGCCCACCTGAATCCCAATTGAGGTCATTTCAGCCAATAGACGTCCACTGCTGGACATAGGCCTCCCCCAGTGTTCTCCACACGGATCGGTCCTGTGCCGCCCGCATCCAATGGATTCCCACAAATGGAAATATATCCGCATCCAATGGATATATTTGTGTTCCTCTGTTGTCTGATATCTGTAACACAAGTTCTTAAGCTACTTAGTACGGAATTAGGTCAACGTATGAGATGTTGTGGGAATTATTTTTATTATAATAAAAGCTCTGGTACTCGCTGGAGCTAAATAATCCTCTCGTTTCGCGGAATCTCATAGGAACTCAATAATTCCTTGATTTAGGTATATACTTTACCATGTGTTTGTAAAACTTTGTTTGCAATAAAGATTTTATTAATTTTTTATATTATTTATTAATTTTAAATGACCAAATTATTACTTCTTAGCTTAAGTTACTTAATTCCATTGTAACAATATTGTAGAGAAAATAAATGGTTTTATTTAAAAAAAATAAATAACTCATCAAACAATCAACCTATCAAATAAATAACTAATTCAATTCACTCCCAATATCCCACAATACGAAACTACAAAAATGGAACCCAAGTAACCAAATTAGACGGACCCCCCATAATGTAATCACGACGTAGCATCGCACCCTTCTCAAAAGCAGCCAGGGTCTCTGACAGGCCACATGATAGTGGTTGCAATCACGTGATCAATCACCGACAGGATTGACCGATCTAATCTGGGGGGGTTTTTTCGACGTCCTCTGAGACAGATTATGATGGTGATTTGGGAATAGTACACGAAAAACACTCATAATAGAAATAGTTTTCTTGGCTTGATTTCTAAGCGATAAAACTGGATGACTTGTATTCGAACTAAAATTACTTTATTCTATGATAACTAAGGCCCCATTTTCATTGCGAATTTTTGCAGCGATACAAATACGCGTTTGACTTATTATTCTTATTAAGGTGACAGGTTACCTACCGACGCCAATCGATTCAAATTTTGAGCTACTAAACCGGATCTATTTTAAACAATTTCGGTGTTACAACCTCTCGGCAAACACTTATACTATTTATTAAATAACCATGCACAAATGTTGTGTCCAACGCTTACCGCGAAAAATTGATCCACGCTAAAAGTGGCGCTTGTGGCGGTAATCAATGTTTCGCGTACAAAAACGGATCCAACGTTTGTGCATGATTATTTAATAAATAGTATAAGTGTTTGTCGAGAGATTGTAACCCCAAAATTGTTTAAAATAGATCCGGTTTTGTACTTAACAATTTAAATCGATTGGTGTTGCTAGTTAGAATAAATTACGGAGACTGTATCCAATAACTTCCCAATTCCCCCTTAATCCCTTCCTTTATTAAAAATCATTCTAATTTTTAAAAGAGTCTGTAGCAGTAGTTCTCATTAAAAAATACGTGTTTGACCATATTATTCTGTGGTTTGATTGTCGTACTACCTACTGTATCGTTATTATATTGCAGCTATAGATGTCAGTTGCGACTGTATCGCTACTGTATAGAGTCTGAAGAATTTATGTATCGCTGTAAAAAGTCGTAATATAAATGGAAAGTTTAGAATATTTTAAATTGTTAGTTTTTGCAGCCATACCTTTCTTTATTCGTATTTAATATTTAATGCTGTATTTGGATACAAAAAAATATGAAGACTATAATTTTGAATTTTTTTGTTACAGGTAACGTCATATTATTCAATAAACTCCTCAATAACAGTTTCAAAGGTTTGTAACATTAGTCCTGATAAATAAATAAATAAATATAAATATTTCACAACATCACATACGTTGATCTAACTCCGAGATAGGTAGCTCAAGCACCTGTGTTACGGATATCAGAATCAACAGTGGGATTACAAATATTCACATAAAATACTTTTCTTTTGTATATACATCTTATAATACATAGATAACCACCAGACCAATACAAACAGATATGTTCATGCACACAAATGTTTGTACTGTGCGGGGATCGAACCCGCAACCCTTGCATCAGAGGCAGCATTCACTACCACTGTTCCAAACGGTTCGTCAAAATAAACTACACTGATAAACTACACGTTGGTGTATCCAACTTTTTTTTTGTTCTTTGATATTTGGTTGAATATCAGTTGCAAAAAGGACAGAGTCTGACAGAGTTTAGTAACTCAAAAGCTGTTTGGGTGATTCTCTGAAATTTAACATTCCGGTTTCTTCGCGTCTCAATTCCGTAAGCTCAAAAATATTGTTCAATATACTTAATACTCGATTCGTAATTATAATTACTCGATCTCATTCGAATTCTATTTTTTGAATAAGGTAAAACCGTTTTAAATTACATCCTCTTTTTTGGTCCAAGTGCCAACCAGAATTTGTTTTGATCTATTCTTTAGAATATACCCGTGAGAATTTGTTACTATGGCACCAAAGCTGTAGGATGTTTGGTTTTATTGGAGTTTAAAAATCAAAATTTCAATAAATTTTCAGTGAATCAACCAAACAAATTCCCACAAGGTGGACCGCGATCTGGTGAAGGACTCAGGAATCCATTGGATGCAGGCGGCATAGGACCGATCTATGTAGAGAACATTGGGGGAGGCCTATGTCCAGCAGTGGACGTCTATTAGCTGAAATAATGATGACAAACTAAAAAAAACACTTTTTTTTGTTTTGCCAAATCTTGACATTCGAACATCAGGGGGACAAGTCCTACATAACAGCCTATAGATGGCCATCGCCCAACAGGCAGGCCGAAAAAGAGATGGAGTGAGGACCTGGACCAAAAATAATTTCGTAAATGGCAAACGCTGGCAATGAATAGGCAGCAGTGGAGGCTATTATGCGAGGCCTTTGCCCAGTAGTAGGACCATTTGACCTAACAGCCTACAGCAAAAAAATATTTTTGATGGCAGTTTCAATGTCTGGCTATTCTAATAGAAAAAAAAGTTTCATCTTTGGACCAAAAGTATATGAAAATACGAGGATTTTCTTTATGTTAGTAAAGAAATGGGTATAAAAAATGTTGCAGGTTTTTTAGACTAACCGTCATAAACTTGAAATTGAAACTGACCATATTTTTTCTAGAAACCAATTACATGTTTTAAAGTGATCCAGTTATAAAAGCGTAATATAAAAACTGATCGTTTTTCAAGAGCAATTGAAAAAACAAGATAAAAGGGTACGAACCTTGTTTGACAGCCCTTCAATTTGCAAAAGGATCAAAGTTGTTATTTATTAGGGCATGAATCGGACTCGAAATTAATAAGATTTTATTTAGTTTTAGATAAAAAAAAGGTAAAATTTTCTTGGAAGTTTACTAATCGTTTTCTTTTTTTATATCTTCTTTGTAAACTTGCTGCTTCCTTTTCGCATGGCATAAATATAATCGTAATAAAATTATACTAAAAAAATGATAATTTTTAAAAAAAATATTTTGCAATTTATTCTTAAGTAAATAACACTCTTAAAAATTTCATCTTGTGTAATAATATTTCCACTGGATATTGTAAATATACCTACAATATTGATGAGACTATCGACAGCTGTTATCGAAACAAGCACTTACAAATTTCGTCGGGTTAGTAACGCGTTCAGTGGTCTAATTGGTAGAACATTCACCCGGATTGTGAAAGGTGTGGGTTCGAGTCCCGCCTGAACACGAGTTGAAATTGTTAAGTGTGTTATTTACTTAAGAATAAATTGCAAAAGATTGCTATAAAAATACCAACTATTGATTTAGCAGTCTCATTTTAACTGGTGGTCAAATATTTGTAATCGTATTTCCACTGGATATTGTAAATATACCTACAATATTGATGAGACTATCGACAGCTCATGTCGAATCAAGCACTTAAAAATGTCGTCGGGTTAGTAACGCGTTCGGTGGTCTCATTGGTAGAACATTCACCCGGATTGTGAAAGGTGTGGGTTCGAGTCCCGCCTGAAATTTTTAAGTGTGTTATATACTAAAATGTTAGATGTAATGATAAATGAGATCGAAAGTAAACTATACGTGCTAATTTGAAACGTGTCTGTACGTTTTTGTACGAAAACGTTTATACTGATGTATAACGTGTATCTTTCTGTATGATCAAAGTTAAATGGAAAAGTCCATTATAAAAGTTAAATTTTAAGTGCAAAGAGACTCATCGATGATGACGTACCCTCAGAGGCTGGCATATAAAGCCTTGACCACTGCAGACGTGTGGCAAGCCTCTCAGTCTTCTACCGGATTCATTTTGGAGAGTGTGCGGAGGATCTGCATAATTTGATCCCCCCCAGCCCATTGCATCACCGGACAACAAGGCGCGGCGAGGGGTTTCATCCATACGTTGTTGGCTTACCCCTTGTCCGCACGAAGCGATTTGCTTCCACGTTCATAATGCAGACAGCTAAGGAATGGAACTTCTTGTCAAGGGCTGTTTTTCCGGACAACTACAATCTGGACATCTTTAGAAAAGAGTGAACAGGCATCTTCTAGGCGAACGCGTTACATACTAGACCTCATCGTCACTTTTCCTCAGGTGAACTTGTGGTCAAGCGTTAGCCTTTAAAAAAATATCAAAAAATGTGGTTATCAATGGATAATATCATGTAACATTGGTTCATAAATGTATCATTTTAAATAGCAATCGTACAAAGTGTGTACGCCACGTATAGGTAGAGTTCGCATCAGGAATGAAGTCCCGCGGGAAAACAAGGAACCAACATTTTAGATTCCTTGTGTCTATGTACACAAAACTCAACTTTGAATGTCGTTGGCGACTCAATCGCCTTTTTACGGGACTTATTTGGAGGCGTGGACTACTAAGCGATGAGGTCACGCTTCGTAGTATTTTTTCTATGTAGCACTTTTCAAGTCAAGCCTAAAATTGTGTTTTTCAAATCATTGTGGGAGAGTCACGCTTCGGCATGAATGGGCCGGCTAGACCGGAGTAATACCACGTCCTCACAGAAAACCGGCGTGAAACAGTGCATGCGCTGAGTTTCGCTGCGTGAGTGAGGGTACCGGAGGCCCAATCCAGGGGAAGGGCGGTTAAAAGGTAAGCAGCGCACTTGTGACACCACTGGTGTTGCAGGCGTCCATGGGCGGCGGTAATCGCTTACCATCAGGTGATCCGTCTGCTCGTCTGCCACCTATATAATAAAAAAAAATCATGATATTATCTTGAGAAGATTTTCAGATATAAGTAATTGTTGGTCTAGTGGTTTATGTACCGGGCCGTGATCTCGGCGTCCTGGTTTCGATTCCCGGGTCGAGCGAAAAGTATGTTTCAAATTTTTCAAACAAAGCTTGGGTTTGTGATCACAAATCCGCATTTGGCAAGCGCCTATTATTGAGCCTAATCCCATCATAGTAGCGATAACTTGATTTCTATGATCAAGACCTTTGCCCTGCAATGGGACAGTTTATAGGCTGATAGTTTACTTTTAAATACCCTGGGCTCTAAAAATATAGCTTTAGGCGCAACCAGAAATCATAAGAAGATTCATAAGTGGAGTCGTCCCTGGCGATTATTATCAAATACTATAAGTACAAACAGCGACATATCATCCTACTACAATCTGTCGAAATTCCTCAATTGATATTAAACCGAACATGTTTGACATTAAACTGAGTATTGACTGAAGAAGTATGTCTATTTTGAGGATTTTTTACCGTATATATCAATATTTTCGTACAAAAAGCACTCAATTTTTCATAATCCCTAACAAAAAAGTCCACTTATAGAAGGCTCAATCGTTACTTGCAAAATTCATCTAAACCCCACCATCAAGCAATGACGTCACTGAATTAACGGTTTCATTATAAGAACAATCAATGGAGGCGATTGGTTGTCCAATAAAAATGATTAATTAATCAATTTTATTAACACGCTTGATGTGTCAGAGTTTGATGGATGCCCTGATATTTTGGGCACTTTGATGAAAACCGAAAAAATGGAGCCAGAGGTTAAAGGTCAGTGGCGTAACGTTAACGCAATTTCAACTTTGTTCATTTGATAACGGTCGGAAAATAAATCTTTTTTTTTGGTATTTTTAAGCCTTGTATATGAGTAGGAGTTGAAATTACTCGTTCGGCGTTATAAAAATTAAACAATTTATTCTGCCTCGTTAGTTACAGAGTAGAAAGGTATCCTCCAACCGATTAAGGCTACGACGGCCCATTTTAGCGATCAGCTACGTACGCAGGATATATTATAGTGCTCGAAAGTGTTCGCGAACACAAGTGCACTCTCTATTATACTCTCGTATTCCGATGGGACACCAGCGTGACACGACCGAAGAGGAATCGGGTCCGGGACCAACGCCTTAACGTACTTTCCGAGACACGGGGGTACAAGACCGCCAACTTCCACACTCCGGGTTAAAACTAAGAATTTCTTAGCAAAAACTTAGGTAACTACAAATTTTCGGGCCAGACCCGGGGATCGAACCCGGCAGCAGCGGCTCTTACGCAGCCGTCATCGCTTTAAAGTGCGACCCACTAACCACTGCGGAACGGATGAAAGTTCTTGTTATCGTACTGTGGTATAATTAGGTTTCTAGTTGCGTACAAAACCGACCGTAGGAGAGCCACGCTTCGGCATGAATGGGCCGGCACGACGGGAGTGATACCACGGCCTCAAAGAAAACCTTTGTGAAGCAGCACTGTGCTGTGTTACGCTACGTGAGTGAGGGTACCGGAGACCCGATCCGGAGGAAAGGGGGGTTTAAAGGTTGGCAGCGCACTTGTGACTCCTCTGGTGTCGCGGGTGTCCATGGGCGTCAGCAATCGCTTACCATAAGGTGATCTGTCTGCTCGTCTGCCACTTATCACATTTAAAAAGACACCTCTCCTAATGTTTGCCACTCCGATAGATCTTTGGCTACTCGCATCCAGCTCCAGCTAGTGATCCTACCTACGTCACTCTATCTGGCCTGAGGGCACCCTATTCTTATTAATCATTAATATTTCACCTTTGGCACCGTCCATAAAATTTCTATCATCCAGATACATTGCTCTAAATTTCTTTCGCATATCCTAAATCAAAATATCAATCACATCGACATAAAACTCGTTGACAGATCTTTCAAATACAATTTGCTTGCGATATCGAAAATCACATTCGCCGACCGCCTCGAGCATTCGCTTCGGAATTCGACACGATTCTCTATTAGCCATCACATTTTCGAAGCGTCTGTTTTGATAGAAAATGTCAATTTTGAATCATATACCTTTCCAACACGGTCCAAGTTTGCCTGTCCGATTGATGTGATAGAATGTTCATTTTGATTCATGAACAACGTTCCAATAGGAAATAAACTAAATTTTGTTTCGCTTTTTTTTGTGTTTGATATTTGAATACGAGTAGATTGTTCGCATACATATTTTTGATATTTGTTCTAAATGACAATGTTTGAATCAAACATTCACACTCTGTCATTTTCGAACTAATTTATGAATAAACTCGAGACCACGGCTGCTGTAACGTAGCCGAAACGTCGAGTAAAATATGTGAGTACACAATGTTGTATCACATAATAAATATCGTGTTAAATCCCGTTAATTAATTATAGTCATAATGCAACGCGAAAATTTAAAAAACAATAATTTAATTAAATAAAATTTCTCCTCTATTACCACTCCTATCCAAGCGTGCAGCCTAGCGCCATCTTTGCGCTCAACGGTGAAAGCGGAGGGCCCGCAGGATGAAAAGACAGTTGCATCTCCGCGAGCCGCCGCGACATTTTGTACTCTGCCAATTTAATGCAAATTTCATGTCTTTTTGTGTAAATTTCCACCCGAGCAGTACGCTTTTATAATTCTAATATTGTGTCGCGTCTTAAAGACCAAAAACCTAGTGATTAGTGAATCGGAATTGGCGTCAGTAAAGCGCGGGCAGAGACCAAGATTAAGCCGCAGAATCACCAAGTAAGTTGCACGCTATTCCCTTGCTCCAATCCCTGATTTATTCAATTGTAAATACCACAGTAAACACCTATAGCTCATACTTCATCATCATCATCGTCAGCCCATTTAAGTCCCCACTGCTGGGGCACGGGCCTCCCTCAATCAAATGAGGGGTAGTTGCCATACTCACCACGCTTGGTAGACGGGTTGGCGAGGGTTTTGATATAAATGCAGAGTTTTCCTTCTCTGGGTGCTGATGATCATGGCAGCAGCTTTACCTTAGTCGCCTTTTACGACACCTCAGTAAGAGTGAGGGTGGCCTATTCTACTCTGCCGGGGATCACACGGCTCACACTTATTGAAAGTTAAAATCGGTCTAATTTGGTGCAACCATATACTATAGATATATCCGTGACGTTAAGGCTTTCTGACGATGTTTTCCCTCACCATACAAGTACTATTGTCATCGAACATTTTATGACCCCGAAATACATACTGGAATAGGAATTTAATTCAAAAATCGGACGCAGCGCTCCGCTGAAAAGTTTAAGCTCCCAATTTAAAATCTTCACGTGAGAAATTTTCATTGAATTTATTATGTCAAACCGGTTTGTAATTCGGAAAATTCGCGTCTCGAACTGATATTGGGAAATGCATTAGATTACGGTGCATATTGTGAATTTCTAGACGTTCGTCGGTAGACGTGATTTGCCTGTGTATTGCCGGGGGACTTACAAGATCCGATTCTACCTAAAGTACTTTAGGGCTGTTGTAATGTCCAGTTTCAGATAAATACCTAAACAAATTCTAACAGTGGGAGAGCCATGCTTCGGCATGAATGGGCCGGCTCGACCGGAGTAATACCACGTCCTCACAGAAGACCGGCGTGAAGCAGCGCTCGCGCTGTGTTTCGCCGTGTGAGTGACCTCACTCACACGGCGAAACACAGCGCGATAACCTTACCGGTAACCTTACCGGAGGCCCAATGGGGGGAAGGGGAAAAGGTTGGCAGCGCACTTGTGACTCCACTGGTGGTGCGGGTGTTCATGGGCGGCGGAATTGCTTACCATCAGGTGATCCGTCTGCTCGTCTGCCACCTGTCATATAAAGAAAAACCTAAACAAATTCATACCATGTATTTCGCTGCGTTAGTGAGGACACCGGAGGCCCAATCCACGGGAAAGGGAGGTTTAAAGTTTGGCAGCGCACTCCTTGATTCCGTAGTAGTTTAAAAACATGTTTTTCGGATATCAGATTAGGGGGGAATTGCAGACATAATACTTAAATACATATTTTTACTCATACACTGAAGAAACACAAGTGTTCATTACTGTTTGTCCAAAGTTACCATAGGAAAGCTTCAGCATGAATGGGCCGGCTCGACCGGAGTGATACCAGCATTGTGCTGTGTTTCGCTGCGTGAGTGAGGGTACCGGAGACCCAATTTGGGGGAAAGGGGAGTTTAAAAGTTGGCAGCGCACTTGTGACTCCAATAGTGTCGCGGGTGTCCGTGGGCGGCGGCAATCGCTTTCCATCAGGTGATCCGTCTGCTCGTCTGTCACTATCCCATAAAAAAAATAAAACTACGTGCTAGAACAGTTATAGGGCTGTTGTAAGGCCAGTTTCAGATATATACCTAAATTAATTCATACTTTGTGTTTCGCTGCGTGAGTGTGGGTTCCGGAGGACCAATCCTGGGGAAAGGATGTCCATGGGCGGCGGTAGATCACTTTCCATCAGGTGTGCCGTCTGGTCGTTTGTCCGCTATAATGTGAAAAAAAAGGTATATTTAAAGGTTGGCAGCGCACTTGTGACTTCATTAGTGTTGCAGGTGTCCATAAGCGGCGTCAATCGCTTTCCATCAGGTGATCCGTCTGCTCGTCTGCCACCTATTACATAAAAATACTACATCATACATTGACTTTATTGCATAGTAGTTTAAGAACATATATCAGATTAGGAGAGAATTCCAGACATAATACTTAAAAACATATTTAGCGATGATAGCTCAGTGGTTAAAAAACGCGCTTTCCATACGGGGGGACCTAGTTCAAATCCGAGCATGTACCTCTGGATTTTTCAAATCTATGTGCTTATTTCTACCAGTAGTTCGGCGGTGAGGGAAAACATCGAGAGGAAACCTGCACGCTTCGGATAATTTCTGAAACGTGTAATCATAATTAATTTGGTCTGGGATCCCTGTCAAAGGGTTGCGAAGGTCAGACGGCAGTTGCTTCATTGTAATTACCAAACTCCCCAAATCAGGAATCATGGTGCAAGCGTACCCCGGGCTCCAGAGCGACAGCTTTGGACGCAACTCGGAATTTACTTGCTAAGATGAGAAGAGAGTTCAAATCCGCGTTAGTTAAGCGGATACAAATGCAGCCAATTTTAAATTTCGCTTTAAAATAATTGGATAGAGGGATCAAAGCCTTTTTGAAATTGGCTACATTTCTCAGAAACGAATTTCCATCCCACGTCGGAGTTATTTATGTACTCTTGCATCTAAATATTGATTTATTAATTATTGGTCTTCCCGGGATTTGTGATGGACATCGTAAAATCAAATTTTGGCCGTAACTCCTAAATTAATGCAGAAACATAAATTTGAAAGAAAGAAAGAAAGAAAGAAAAATTTGTTATTTTGGCCATCACAACACTACATACGAGTACAACATTAGTTACAAAAGAACAAACAAACAAAAAGAAAAACAAAATATATATAGAAAATAAAAACAAAACAAAACAAAGGAAAAACAAAATAATGAGTACTATTAACCAGGCAGTGTAAATAATATATTGTGTGTTGTGACCTCCAACATAAATGGCCCCCACTCAGCCTATGTCATGACCCTGAAAAAGTTCATGACGCTGATTTTCAGTAGGGCCAGCTGAGTGAGTGCCACGGACGTCACGGACGTCAATTTCATGTGCAACGGTAAGATTATCGCATAAAAATGAAATTATTTAATTTTTATTTATTTGGACCACCAACAAGAACATACACATTAAAAACTAAGGGATACACATTGTCAAGTACATGCGCTGGTGCTGTCTTAATTACAGGTTGCCACGGAAAGCGTAAACAAAAGTAGTTGGGAGCATAAGGGAAGCCCTTAGCTTGCGAAGAAAAAATATATAGTAAATAATAATAATAATTCTCACAACTTCTCATAGGTTGACCTGATTCCGTACTAAGTAGCTTAATCACTTGTGTTACAGATATCAGACAACAGAGGAACACAAATATATACTTAAATACATATATTATGTTTGTCCAAGGAAGGAATCGAACCCACGACCTTTGGCGTAAGAGGTAGGGTCACTACCAATTGCGCCATCCGGTCAGTCGAATAATAATTACTTACTTAAAATAATAATTACATCCTGTGCGGATAAAGAATGGGATTAGAAATGGCGGCGCATCTATTCAATTCTCGCTCAAACACTATTTGCGTCTATACTCGCACCCCACGAGTGCGAGTATAGACGCAGTAGTACTTGTTTACACCCAGGCACTCAGCAAACACTTGTTCAAGACACGAATGTTTGTTTATAGTGGGAATCGAACGCACGTCCATTGGCGCATTAGGCAGTATCACTACCAAAAGCGCCACTGAGCCATTCGACAAGTGAATCATCGAGATTTTATCTTATCTTATTATTACTTATTATTATACAATAGTAGGCGTAATTTATTTTTAAATGTAGGTAAACTAAGATTAAATACATCAATGTCTTTATTTTTGCAAACCAAATTATATTCGGTTTGGAGCCGGTTAATAGGGGAAAAACGACCGAGATTTGTCTTAGAGCGCTTTGGCTTAAACAGTGAATATCTGGAGAGACGTGGTAGACTATGTGTTATTGTAATATTGATTTTTTTATGATTCCAACCTCTGGTTATTACCTACGTAATAACCAGACGACCTCAGTGGCGTAGTGGTTAGAGGGTCGCACTTTAAAGCGACGGCTGCGCAAGAGGTCCCGGGTTTGATCCTCGGGTTGGGCCAAAAAGTTGGATCTACACCCCGTGCGGATAAAGAATGGGATAAGAAATGGCAGCGCATCTATTCACTTCTCGCTCGCACACTATTTGCGTCTAAACTCACACTTGTGGGGTGCGAGTATAGCCGCCATTTCTGATCCCATTCTTTATCCGCACGGGTTGTACTTTTAGTTGTTTTCGGTAAGAAATGCGTAGTGTTAACCCGGAGTCGTAACCCTATGTAGGTTGGCGGTCTTGTACCCCGTGCCTCGGAAAGCACGCTAAGCCGTTGGTCCTGCGCCCCATCCCTCTGCGGTCGTATCGCAGTAGTGTCCCATCGGAATATGAGGGTAAGGGAACACATGCGCTGCATTAAATATATCCTGCGTACGTTGCTGATCATCATGATCATCATCAGCCCATTTAAGTCCCCACTGCTGGGGCACGGGCCTCCCTCAATCACATAAGGGGTAATTGCCATACTCACCACGCTTGGCAGACGGGTTGGCGAGGGTTTTGATATGAATGCAGAGTTTTCCTTCTCTGGGTGCTGATGATCATGCCAGCAGCTTTACCTTAGTCGCCTTTTACGACACCTCGGTAAGAGTGAGGGTGGCCTATTCTACTCTGCCGGGGACCACACGGCTGATCGTTGAAATGATATTATTACCTACGCACGTGTAAGATGGGGTTGCCAACAAAGTTGAACAACTATTGCGTCCCACTCATCATTTTGGCAGCCCTAAAGCAGAAATACGAATCGCTGGATCACCTGCCACGGAACGTCTCGTAAAAATGTTTTATCGGCTCGAAAGTTGGAAAATGGAAGAAAGATGTTGTATTGAATAAGACAAAATCTGGTTACTCGCCCATCTCGTAACTTCATCTCGCGCTTCGTTTATTTCTCTCGCTTATACAATTGTGGAGGTTAATATACAATAATCTAATTTCGCGGATGTTCACGGGCGGCGTTGATTACTTTTCATCAAACTCGCTTGCTCATTTGTCGCCTCTAGCATAAAAAAAAACATGGCCGAAATCTATACAGTGTTAATTTCTATCTACTTATACATCATCTATACGTTATTGGAAATTATACAGGCTACATTGCCGCGGCTATAATCAATGTCTTCAATTGCCTATTAACGATCCAGCTAATGACACGGCAGCTATAATTCAGTCGAGCCCTTGGTCGGTAAATGCCGAAGGTCATATAAGGTTATACTTTGATATAGGTATTCGGTAAGGCTGCCTCGGTGGCGTAGTGGTTAGTGGGCCGCACTTTAAAGCAACGGCTGCGCAAGAGGTCCCAGGTTCGATCCACGAGTCGAGCCAAAAAATTTGTACCTAAGTTTTCGGTAAGAAATGCGTAGTGTTAACCCGGAGTCGTAACCCTATGTAGTTGGCGGTCTTGTCACAGTAGTGTCATTGGATTAGGTGTATTATTTTTACTACTTGCGTTCTAAAAATGTTTTGACTGTGGGAGAGCCACGCTTCGGCATGAAAGGGCCGGCCCGACCGGAGTGATACCACGGCAGCACTGTGATGTGAGTGTACCGGAGGCCCAATCCGGTGGAAAGGGGGGTTTAAAGGTTGTCAGCGCACTTGTGCCTCTACGGCTGTTGCGGGAGTCTATAGACGGCGGCCATCGCTTACCATCAGGCCGTCAGCCGCCTATCACATAAAAAAACACTGACTTAAATAAAATGTGTTTAAGTTTCTTATATTAAAGTAAACTTTAATGCAGAGACATGTTCATGCTCAGAAGTGTTGTAATATAAATTTAATATTACCCAGACATTTAGCGGATTCTGACGGAGTGGAATCGAACCAGTGGGGTTGATACAACTCAGTCAGTTCAATCATCAACTTCATATTTTTTTACTCAAACCGTATCAAAGCTTATCTACATGGTTAATATACAATAATCTAATTTCGCGGATGTTCACGGGCGGCGTTGATTACTTTTCATCAAACTCTCTTGCTCAGTTTGTCGCCTCTAGCATAAAAAAAAAACATGGCCGAAATCTATACAGTGTTAATTTCTATCTACTTATACATCATCTATACGTTATTGGAAATTATACAGGCTACATTGCCGCGGCTATAATCAATGTCTTCAATTGCCTATTAACGATCCAGCTAATGACACGGCAGCTATAATTCAGTCGAGCCACTTGGTCGGTAAATGCCGAAGGTCATATAAGGTTACACTTTGATATAGGTATTCGGTAAGGCTGCCTCGGTGGCGCAGTGGTTAGTGAGCCGCACTTTAAAGCAACGGCTGCGCAAGAGGTCCAAGGTTCGGGTCGGGCCAAAAATTTGTACCTAAGTTTTCGGTAAGAAATTCTTAGTGGCAGCCCGGAGTCCGGAAGTTGACGGTCTCGTCCCTCGTGTCTCGAAAAGCACGTCAAGCTGTTGGTCCTGCGCTCGATTATCTCCAGTCTTGTCCCATAGGAACATGAGGGTAAGGGAACAAAGAGTGCACTTGTGTTCGCGCACACAGTTGAGCACTATAATATATCCTGCGTAACTGGCTGATCGTTGAGATTGGCCGCCGTAGCCGTAAGCGGTTGGAGGATAGTATTATTATCCGGTAAGTGGTATGGCCACGTGATGAGAGGATGAGTACAGTTCGGCTCAACCGGAGTGTTCATAGGCGGCGGCAATCGCTTACCATCAGGTGATCCGATCTTCTCATCTGCCACCTATCACATAAAATATTTTTTTATGTAATAGGTGGCAGACGCACGCACGCAACGTAGGCACGGGACGTTATATGCTAATCCTATATATTTTGTGTTGGTACTATCGATAGACTACCGTAATTGCAACAGCACTAATAACAAACTGTCGCACCAGCAGAAGCACAGGTGGTCCAAATGAACCGGTACAAACCGGTTATAATGTTAATAATTTACAAACGCTGTGGCCGCGCTGATAAGCGCTGCTGACGCATCACTGGTTTATGTAGAGGGTTGACTGGGAGATGCAATTTTCTGCCACAACATGACAGTGAAATGCGAATGGAAGATCAACCAGCTGTACTCATAGTACAAGGAACGCCTTTGAGACTGGGTGTTGTCTTTTTACATTACACATACACTATTATATGTCCTGCGTGTGTATAGTGCCTGATTGTTGAGACTGGCCGCCTTAGCCGAAATCGGTTGGAGGATATTATACCACATATTGGGGCATGATGAACATATTTAGTGTGTATGGTGTGACGACATCAATAGTCTGGCCTACCAGACTTTTGATGTCGTAGAAATATGTTGTCATGCCCCAAACATGAAAAAATACCACACCTGGTGATCTTCAAGAAAAGGGCTTATTCCTTTCTTAAGAGCCGGCGACGCATATGTTATACAACGGGTGTTGCAGATGTCCATGGGCGGCGGTGATCACTTACCATCAGGTATGCCATCTGCTGGTTCATCCATAATAATATCCTCCAGTAATATCTTCGGCTGTTTCTATTTACTTTGTTCCTAAACAAAGTAAATAGAAACAGCCTAAGATTGACACAATAGCATGAACTGAAGGAGGCCTACACCCTAGAGGTTAAAATCCGCTAAAGAACAAAGAAAGAAAGAAGTGCATTGCTCGTAGGTCCAGGAATTTTACGATATCAATATTTGATCTTGTGATTGGTGCATAGTTCGCATGCCTCTTCAGTTCCTTTGGGGCCTTTTATTAAACGATTAGTTATTTGTGAATGCTCAAGAAACTAAAGTAGTAAGAGCGATGGTAGCTCAGTGTATAAGAACGCGCCTTCAATGCGGGAGCTTGGGTTCGAATCCAAGCATGTAACTGTGGATTTATCAAATCTATGTTCGTATTTTTACCATTAGCTCGATGGTGAAGCAAAACATCGTGAGGAAACCTGGACGTTTCAGATAGTTTCTGAAACGTGTAATCTTCATTCATTTGGTCTGGTTCCCCTGTCATAAGTGTAGCAAAGGTCAGACGGTAGTCGCTTCATTGTAATTACCAGACTCCTCAAATCCCAATTTAAGAGCGACAGATATGGATGCAACCGAGAATCACACGCTAAGATGAGAGGAGCTCAAGAAACTAAAGTATTTCTGTCATTTATAGTTGTCATTATCTATCACACTCAAGTTGCAAGCAACGTATTAACTTTTCCTGACACTCCGACTTTATGACAAGATGACCTCCGAAGAGGCGATAACGTCGCGGGTTTCGTTATAGGTGGTAATAGTTATGGCCAAACAATAAAGTCTTGTTAATAGCCCGTTTTCGACATCACTATGTTGTGAAAACGTCATTTTACAAGATCGTTATTTGAAAGATATAACCGGGACTGTACCGTTTTGATGGGATACCGTTTATCTTTGTTGGTCCTCCGAGCCGGATCGAAGATAAGAAACTGACGTCAGGTTACTTTTAATGCTGGTTTTCTGGATAGGATGGCGTCTTGTTGTTAATTTCAAGTATTGAACCATAATTTTATGCCCTTTAATGAGATCTCTTTACGCTCTATGGTTTGCTTCGATTCTCAATATTATTATTAGTCACAAACCGTTTAAAACATAATTAAATTAATACCAACAGTATGAATTACGAGCATACAGATAAACACGAGGACAAAAGCTATCTGATTTCAGAGTTCCATAAATTGCTGGCACGGTAGTGCAACGGCCAAGTTCCGTGCTCTTATTAGTGCGCCTGTAAATCAAATAACGTGCATTAATAACTTGGGCCGAATTCGCAATAATCGGTAGCACACATCGCCTAGGGATGTCGTGATAATTCCGTTTGGGTATATCGATACTAATTAATTTTGGGTTCAAACTGTTACTAATAAGTTAGGCCATGTAGGTTACGTTAGTGGCAGCTCCTGATTATTTAATCAGAAAAACGATATTCCCAGTTCAATTAAATACCTAGTTACAAAACTATGAACCTTGTTATTAGATCGATATTTATTGAAAAGCATAAAAATAATATCCCCCAACCGATAACGGCTACGGCGGCCAATCTCAACGATCAGCCACGTACGCAGGATATATTATAGTGCTAAAGTGTGTGCGCAAACACAAGTGCACTCTCTATTCCCTTACACGCGTATTCCGATGGGACACCAGCGAGACACGACCGGAGAGGGATTGGGTGCAGGACCAACGGCTTAACGTGCTTTGGGGTACAAGACCGCCAACTTCCAGACTCCGGGCTGACACTAAGAATTTCTTACCGAAAACTTAGTTACAAAATTTTGCCCGACCCGGGGATTGAACCCTCCTCTTGCGCAGCCGTCGTTTTTAGGTGCGACCCCCTAACCACTGCGCCAACGAGGCAGTCTTACCGAAAACCTATATCAAAGTATAACCTTATATGACCTTCGGCATTTACCGACCAAATGGCTCTACTGAACTATAGCTGCCGTGTCATTAGCTGGATCGTTACTTAAATAAGAAAAACACCGGCCAAGTGCGAGTCCTACTCGCGCACGAAAGGTTCCGTATCGTTTATTTTATAATTTGTTATTAAACATTCAATTGAAAATATTTTAAGTGCCTAATTGTTACCGTTTATTCATATCGAGCAAAAAACGACAAAATCGCGTTTGTTGTATGAGAGCCCCCTTTAAATATTTATTTAATTTTTAGTACATATTTGTTGTTATAGCGGCAATAGAAATTCATTAGTTATGAAAATTTCAGTAGCTTAGCTATCGTAGGTCTTAAGGGTAGGGTACACTAGTGACGCCAATCGATTTTAATTTTTAGCTAGTAAACAGGATCTATGTTAAACAATTTCGAGGTTACAACCTCTCGGTTAACACTTATACTATTTTTTAAAAAACCATGCACAAATGTTGGGTCCAACGCGTACGCGAAAAATTGATTCACGCCACTTTTGCCGTGAATCAATTTTTCGCGTACAAACACGGACCCAACATTTGTGCAAAATCGGTTGGCGTCGCTCATGTGCCCTACCCATCACCTTAAGGGGCAAAATCGCGTTTTTTTGCATGGGATTACCCTCTTAAATATTTACTTTCTTTCGTATTTCTTTTTTTGCTTTTTTGCCAACCTGACTTTCATAATGTAATTTATTTATAAACCAATTATGAAGTCTGTGGCATTTAAATTAATTTACTAAATGTTCACGGTGTATATTTTTCTCCTTTGTTTTTGCCATATTTATATTATTATAAAAGTAAATTTATTTCTGCAAACTTAGGTTAAACGTTTCGAGGAAATTGTACTCATATTTAATATAAATGGTGTATTTCCTAAGATTTTTGTTAAAACAAAATCCTAATCAAGTTTATCATTTGTTACCAAAACGTTTTCAGAATTTATTACCTATTTGCTTTTTGCTCAGAATTGTACATATTGCTTGCACGATATATATTGTTTTGTCAATTTCTTAACGACTTGGTATGTATTATGTAACAATGAATCGAAAGCATGGCGGCTCTACAGTGGTGATTTAATTTTGTCTCTGTCTAACGTGTGCAAGTAAATGAGAAAGAAAGCTGTCAACCTTTGAACTCCCTTTTCTCGGATTGGGCCTCCGGTACCCTCACTTATTCGGTGAAACACAGTGTAGGCGCTGCCTCATGCTTGTTTTCTTTAGAGAGTATAAATAATAATAATAATAATAATAATAATTCTCACAACATCTCATACGTTGACCTGATTCCGTACTAAGTAGCTTAAGCACTTGTATTACAGATATCAGACAACAGAGGAACACAAATATATACTTAAATACATATATTACACCCAGACACCGAACAAACACAAGTGTTCATCGCACGAATGTTTGTCCAGAGTGGGGATCGAACCCACGACCTTTGGCGTAAGAGGCAGGGTCACTACCGATTGCGCCATCCGGTCAGTCATATAAAGAGTACAACGGAACTCTTTATTAATTAAGACGTCTATTTATCGATGTTTTACCACTGTTACCCAACACTGGTTTTCACGAATAATCCGTACGTGAAAGTTGGACTAATTATTATGATTTATGCAATGAATATTGCTATGTTTTGGTCTGCTTGGTTTCCAGCAAAGTCAGCTAAAGAACACCTTGCACTTATGTCAATGGAATAAAGGTCAAATTTGTACCTACAGTATTTTTGTTTCGACTACACGGTGTAACGTGGTAGGAAAAAGTTTATTTAAAAATACCTACTTGTTCCCAAATGTTGAGTCGGGAGTAACAGAATGTGATATTGTTGTCCCTACAAATTTCAGTATAGAGTACTAAAGTTGGTCTGGCCTTTTGAAAAGGTTTATTAGGATTTTGTTGAAATTTAATTAACATTTTGTGCTACTTACAGTTTCGTACGACTTAAGGTGAACGGGTAGGGCACACTAGCGACGACAATCGATTTTAATTTTTAACTACTAAACCGGATCTATTTTAAAAAAATTCGGGATTAAAATCTCTCGGCAAACACTTATACTATTTATTAAATAACCATGCACAAATGTTTAGCCCAACACGTATTCGAAAAATTGATTCACGCCAAAAGCGGTTACTTTTGGCGCCACATAGCGCCAC
This sequence comes from Marasmia exigua, assembly GCA_019059595.1. Classification (NCBI taxonomy): domain Eukaryota; kingdom Metazoa; phylum Arthropoda; class Insecta; order Lepidoptera; family Crambidae; genus Marasmia; species Marasmia exigua. The sequence continues at coordinate 5,206,668 of CM032477.1, read as the reverse complement.
CACCTCAGAGACATTTGAGTGAGCATGACTACTTCGGTTCCCCTCATAGTTCAAAAAGAGTACCTAGTAGTTACTTAATCCAATACTAATAAACTGCAGGACGAGGTATACAATATGAGGCGGTTAGCAATTGACAAGAATTATTGAATAATCAATATAAACAAATTTTTATTCAATAGTGTATGCTGCTAAGCCTCATCATCAGCCTATCGCAGTCCACTGCTGGACGTAGGCCTCTCCAATTGTTAGCAACTGTGATCTATCCATGGCTTCTCGCATCCAGCTCTTGCCAGCCATCTTGCGCAGATCGTCCCCCCACCTAGCCAGAGGGCGCCCTACATTACGTTTGCCAAGACGCGGTCGCCACTCTAGAACTCGTTTACCCCATCGGTTGTCGGTTCTGCGGCTAATATGGCCAGCCCACTGCCACTTAAGCTTGCTAATCCGGTGAGCAAAGCCTAATTTATTACAATTGAGTAATTAAATAATATTAATAATTTCAGTTAATATATATGAAAATGCTACAATAGTGCAGGCATGGAGGTCATTATGTCCATGAATACTTATCATTTAAGAAGTCTACAATTTTATAGTATCCTTTACTCATTAAACAGGGTTCCACGTGAGATTTAAATTTCTGCGATGGTAACTCAATAACATTTTGTGGCAACTTATTGTACATTTTAATACTTAGATCAACAAATGAATTAAAAGGTCGGCAGCGCACTTGTGCGTCCATGGGCGGCGGTAATCGCTTACCTTCAGGTGATCCTGATCCTGATCCTGCTCGTATGCCCCCTATTGAATAATAAAAAAGGTAATCATCATCATCATCATCATCAGCCCATTTAAGTCCCCACTGCTGGAGCACGGGCCTCCCTCAATCACATGAGGGGTAATTGCCATACTCACCACGCGTGGTAGACGGGTTGGCGGGGGTTTTGATATGAATGCAGAGTTTTCCTTCTCTGGGTGCTGATGATCATGCCAGCAGCTTTACCTTAGTCGCCTTTTACGACACCTCGGTAAGAGTGAGGGTGGCCTATTCTACTCTGCCGGGACCACACGGCGTCTAAAAGTCGTCAAAAAGGAAATATGTATCTGCAATTTATTCTTTAATAGGTTAATAACATCACATCCTACACAGCCCAGGTATCACTTCAACAAATTAAACTACTGAACGCATTACTAAGCAGACGAAATTTTAAGTGCTTGATTTGCCATGAGCCGGCAATAGTGTCATCAATATTGTACAATATTCAGTAGAAATATTAGTAAATCATAATTTTTGATATTCGCAATTGCACACAAACAAACACAGATAACGAGATGTCCGAGAAACGGCGAAGCTCGCCGCGAAATTAATTTGACGACGTTCCGCCGCACTTACTCTTAGTTCCTCATATTAAAGTAAATACTTTAATATTAGGAACAGCAGCCCGAGACCAAAAACGAGATGAAAATTTGAAGAAAAGTTACTAAATTTAAATAATTTCCGAGTCATCTGTACCTTGAGCTATGCACTCACTTTACTTAAATAAACATACGCACTCAAAGTAACAAATAGTAACATACACTCGGGTTTGAAGTTAGTTCCACAAACTTGAGTAGTTAGAAGCTTCCAACACAAAGTCACTAACAACTAATTTCGTGGGTGTGTACTTCATTTGAATAATTTTACGAATATACGCGCAATGGGCACGCATCGTGAACAACATATTCTGGTTTATACAACCTTGTCTAATATGAACCTTATTCTGTAGACTGTAGAGATGCATGTATTTTTCATGGCACTGTTAAGGTGACGGATAGGGCACCTTAGCGACGCCAATAGATTTCGGGTTTCGGGGTTACAACCTCTCGGCAAACACTTATACTATTTATCAAATAAATAGTTATTTAACACCGTCCGTACCTACCCGTCACCTTAACAGGCTTAAGGTGGATGAAGAACTGACAGTTCGTGTAAATTTTAGCGATATGAGGAAATGAATATGTACTTTCTTGATTGCTTTCAGGATTAGGTATATAGTTCCTAAGTAAATAACACACATAAAAATTTAATCTCGTGTTCAGGCGGGACTCGAACACACATCTTCCACGGATCCTGATGGATCCGTGGTGGGTGGACAGCTCGTGTGGAATCAAGCACTTATAAATTTCGTCGGCTTAGTAACGCGTTTAGTGGTCTAATTGGCAAAATATCCACCCGGATTGTGGAAGATGTGGGTTCGAGTCCAGCCTGAACACAAGATTCATTTTTTAAGACTGTTATTTACTTAATAATAAATTGCAAAAGAATGCTATTAAAATAGCAATTACCTATTTAGGTAAATCCTGATTTTAAAGTGAATCGATAAAATGTATATAACATTGAGACCAAAAAGAATCCACACTAATATCATAAATGGGAAGAGTATGTGTGTCTGTCTGTTTGTATGATCGTCTTTAATGGAAAAATGGAGTGACAAATTGACATGTATCAAATTGAAGATATTTGAAATAAGATAGATATGTATTTATTTATTTAAATTTGGTACGCAAACAGATCACAGTCAAATAAAAACATATGTAAAAATTAAAATTAAATAAGCTAGACAGTAATCCTAAAGTAGCGTACACAGCTTGGTCAAAATATAATTTCGCTACTTTTATAAATTAAATTGCGATAAATTAAAATTACAATCTAATAAGTCTACTGATTAAGTTTTTATACATTTAATTTAAATAAATTAAGTTAAAAAGGAATTAAATTAAGATTAAATTAGAAGTATTATGATGAAATTAAAAAAAAAATATATTGCAACTGTCAAAATAAAATTGGAGTAACTATCTTATTGGCATCGAGGATATGTAGATAGATACACTTAATTGCACAAAAAATTACAGATCTTATGTATGATATTATACTAGCCTAATATCTTATCGCTAATAGCGATCCCTTCCAGACAACCTCAGGGTAGAGGAACAGTATAGTGAATTGAAAAAGGGTCAAGAGCAAGGCAATGCAAGTCAGAAAAAAATGACATTTTAAAAATTAGTATATATGCGTTATTTTTAATAAATATATACCTATAAACACTTATACATAATATAAAATTACAAAACAAAAAAACTTACATATAACATCCTCCAACAGATTACGGCTACGGCGACCAATCTCAACGATCAGCCACTTACGCAGGATATATTATAGTGCTCAAGTGTGTGCACAAACACAAGTGCACTCTCTATTCACTTACCCTCATATTACGATGGGACACTACCGTGTCACGACCGGAGAGGGATCGAGCGCAGGACCAACAGCTTAACGTGCTTTCCGAGGCACGTGGGTACAAGACCGCCAACTTCCAGACTCCAGGCTACCACTAAGAATTTCTTACCGAAAAGTTAGAATTTTTGGCCCGACCCGGGATCGAAACCGGGACCTCTTGCGCAGCCGTCGCGCTTTAAAGTGCGACACCCTACCCCCTGCGCCAACGAGGCAGTCAGTCTCACATACATATAACAGTGTATCGGATTCATAGACACGTAACCCAAGAATAGAAGACAATGAAAAGAGCTACACAGGAAGATAGGAAGTCAAGTCCCGAGATAAAGATAACTCGGGACTTGAAAATAGAGAGGGATTCGGATTGCCGGATGGAGTGGTTTAGGTTGTCCCGGATGGAGTGGGTTAGGTTGTCCCAGGTGGATTTGACAGTGAAGGATTGTGAGTAGGAGTGTGTGTGTAAAATGAATAGTGACATAAGCTACTTTATAGCAAACCGAATCCCACGCATGTAAAGTTGCGAGCAACCTTCTATGAAACCTTGATAGTGCATCATAAGTAAATTTTAACTTCTTTTTTAAAAACTAATTACTTCCTATTATGTTAAAATTAAATAACAATACCTTAACCTTAATACCTGTTTACCTACACATAAAGGTCCAAGGTCACCGTCCGCACACAACACGTATATGCCGTTTTCATCAGAAACTCAACCCCTAGGCGGTCTCAATTAAGAAGTGTAATAGTGTTTAGAAGTTACCCCGGTTGTTTGCTGCGGATATGTCGCTAACGCCATTTGGAAGAGGGCAACTCTGGCAGGACCGCGTAGTAGAGCTTGTAGACGAGCAAATTACAGGTCGTTCGTTGACGAGAGTGCGTACAGCGTACAAAATTTAGTACTCGAATCTGTAGTTGGTTTTCCAGAGTAGACTTAAGCGGTGGTAGCTCAATGGATATGAACGCGCCTTCCTCACAGGTGGACAAGGTTCGAATTCGAGCATGCACCAATGGTTTTTTCAAATCTATGTCCGTATTTCTACCATTACCATCTGCTCGGCGGTGAGGGAAAACATCGTGAGGAAACATGCACGTTTCGGAAAAAGTTTCTGAAACGTGTAACTGTCACTGGAAAACAACAAGATCCGTAAGTTTATCTATTTACTAGGAAGTTTATAAACTTTCGTAGAATTCTAAACGGGAGATAAATTATATTATTTTACGTCCACATTTTCAAACATTGATTAACTTTCGGATCTTGTTATTTCCCGATGACATAACCATGATTCCGTTTGTCTGGTTCCCCTTTTAAAGGGTTGCAAAGATCAGACGGCAGTCGCTTCATTGTAATTACCAGACCCTCCCAATCATGAATCATGGTCTAAGTGTACCCCGGGCTCCAAAGCGACAGCTTTGGACGCAACCGGGAATTACACGTTAAGATGAAGAAGGAGACTTCATAAGCTTGCGGATATTGTAGTTCGCTTTTACGCACAGTACTGACTATGCGACTACGTACGTTTACCCGTGCTACGAGCATTGCTACGCTACTGCTTCGTAGATGCACTCTCGTAGCACTTGTAGCACTAATAGTAGTTTTTATCGCGAGTGCAACAAAATATAAATAGTTTTTGTTGCGTTTGGATTCGTATGTTCATAAGATAATGTGAAATAATAATCTTTAATTTTCGGGTGTACGGAATTTTTATTATGTCGAAATGATTACAGTTCAGGGACAATTTTCGCCATCTAACTATACTATAATTACCTATGAATTTGAAAAGCATGCTTGTTTGATCCCGACGTGCAACGACCATGTGCCTATAAGCGCATATAGACAAAATGAATTCCAAACCAAGTTCAAATGCGAAACCAGGAATAATTAAATTACAGTCATAACAATCTGGACGGGATATATTCAGTTCCATTACGTGATACAGTATTGGTCGTTGGGGTAGTTAGGTTTTAATTAAAATTACATCCCAATATCAAAATTAATCTGAAATGAAATGAAATGAAAATTGTTTATTTAATTTAGGTCCATACAGAACACTTATGAATGTCAACATGTTTACCACTGGTTCGGAATGTAGTTTTCTGCCAAGAAGACACCAGCAAGAAACTCAGCAGTTACTCTTTTAAAAAAAAAAATGTTTTACAAAATGTCACCATTAACTTAAAAATATAGTACAATTTTTGTGTTACTAATATGTCCCTAAATTATTGTCATTAAAAAAATCGTCTATTTTATAATAGCCTTTCTTCATTAAACAGTTTTTTATATACAATTTAAACTTATGTGTGGGCAAGTCAATAATAATCTGAGGTAACTTATTAAACATTTTTATGCTCAATCCTATAAATAAACTGTCAACCTTATGGAGCCTGACGCATGATACAAAAGTCGCAAACCCACGATTTCAAACTCTGGTCAAAAGTGTAATATCACACGCTAAGATGAGGAGGATGAGAGTGGATGAAGTTATCTTCGTAGATTCTGATACTCAAAATTTCAGTCAGGAGTATTGTTGCAATACAATGTTTCCATGTTTTTGTATTTTTTTTAGTAGCCTGCGTTTTGGAAAAACAAGATCGCTATTCTGCTCGTGTAACGAAGTCCCCATGACAAAAGAATGGTTTTATAGTGTGGTATTCCCGGCAGAGTAGAATAGGCCACCCTCACTCTTACTGAGTTGTCATGATCATGATGAAAGCTGCTGGCATGATCATCAGAACCAAGAGAAGGAAAACTCTGCATTTATATCAAAACCCTCACCAACCCGTCTGCCAAGCGTGGTGAGTAGGCAATTACCCCTCATGTGATTGAGGGAGGCCCGTGCCCCAGCAGTGGGGATTTAAATGGGCTGACGATGATGGTCCCCGATAGAGTGAGCGAGCAGGCCTCGCTATCTCGCTCAATCCCTTCCTCTGTAAAATTTAATACGCACGCGGTGATAGTTAAGCAATAAAATACTCAGCAGGTAATTTCTTACTAATATAACATACTTATTTTATGTTCTTAAACGATAACTTGTACGTCTTTACGTACGTCAATAAATTTAAATTCTAACTGTATGTTAGTGTCATCGTTGTAAACGCAATAATATAGTCCCTAGTCCCGTTAAATTACTCGTCGATGTGACCATTCGAATGAGAGCCACCTGAACCGGATTTTAAAATACAGCTACAGTTTCATGTGCACTATTCCGGGCCATTGGGTCCAAAACAAAGATTTTAAATCGTCCGCGTATGAGCGCTCGGGAATCTGTGAAACAACAAAATTTGATTTGAATAAACAAGTACGGATTTGATTGAATGTTCCAGATGTTTGAAAAACAAAAAGCTTGTAAAATAAAGTGAAGTGTAGCGCTTGCAATCTCGCAGCGGCTTTAACAGGACTATAGAAATATTGGATTCTGATAGCCATTCATTTTTTTATGTGGTAGGTGGCAGATGAACTGACGGAATACCTCATGGTAAGCGATCTCGCTCATGAACACCCGCAACACCATAGAGCTACAAATGCGCTGGCTCCCCTCTTCCCACGGATTGAGCTTCCTTTGTCCTCACTCCCAGCATCATATTTCTTAAATTAAGTAATGTAAGTAAATCAAGTAATCTTAATGTAAGTGTTATGTATGTAATTCGCTATACTTTTCCTCTACCCTGAGGTTGTCTGGAAGAGATCGCTATTGGCCATAAGGCCGCCTATATTGTACTAGTATAATAGGCACCATAGACTAAGATCTGTAAATTTTGTGCAATAAAGTGTATCTATTTATATGTTGCGGTGGATAATTAAAATTTGCGGAAATCAATTGTAAGATGACTCATCAAATCATGGTCCAAGCTTACCCCAAGACCCAAAGCGATGACTTTGTGCGTCGGGGATAAAAAGTACGCTGAGATGTTGATTTCATTTTATTGAACTGTGGGCTAATGCTTGACCACAATCTCACCTGATGGAAAGTGACGATGAGGTCTAGGATGTAACGCGTTTGCCTAGAAGATGCCTGTTCACTCTTGCCTTAAAGATTATGACGAAAGTAGATAAGACTTGCATGTCCTACGTATCTTAATCCCGTTGTCTGATATCTGTAACACAAGTGCTTAAGCTACTTAGTACGGAATCAGGTCGACGTATGAGATGTTGTGTGAATTATTATTATTATTATCCAACTCCATCCAATTTAACTTTCGAAGGGCAAAACTGCATCCGTTTGAAAATAAAAAAGCAATCCAATACATCTGTTGTACGGGCCATTGGCTGCAAAACAAAGATTTTAAATCGGCTCATACAAATGTTCGCCCGTAAACCAGCTCAGCCGTTCCGAAACAATGCTTCTTTGCTCCCCGGAAATTTATAACTTGAAGCACCTTCAAGTTGCTTCGGAGTAACTGGAATCAGATTGTGTGGAATGCTTTTGAAGGAAAAAGTTTTATCGACATCTGGGAACTGCAAATACCAAATAATACGGCATCGTAACTTGTATTGACGACCCGTTTGGAACAGTGGTAGTGAACGCTGCCTCTGGTGCAAGGGTTGCGGGTTCGAACCCCGCACTGTACAAACATTTGTGTGCATGAACATGTCTGTTTGTATTGGTCTGGGTGTTTTCTATATATTATAAGTATGTTTTTTTATATATTAAATGCGTTTGCACTTGACCTCGTCTCACCTGATGGAAAGTGACAATAAGGTCTAAGATGTCAGATGTTTTTTCAACAGAAAAGTATTATATGTACTGTTGATTCTGATATCCGTAACACAGGTGCTTGAGCTACCTATCTCG